>MNCI01017054.1:128526-200175 GCA_015680685.1 Gnetum montanum | reverse complement strand
GTGAGTGTAGGGCAGCGTGAGCTCCCTAGGCATAGGCACAACATGAGTTCTTGGGTACAGGCACAGCGTGAGTTCCTAGGAACAGGCAGTGTGAGTGTCAGGAGAAACCCCAACATGAGTGCCAAGAACAGGCCCCAGCATGAGTGCGTTGCGGGGTCGGCAATGTGAATCCCCAGGGGGAAGCTCAGCTTGAGTGGTCAAGGAAGCATAGCGTGAGTGGTAGGGGAAAACCACAGCATGAGTTCATAGGAACCAGTAGTGTGAGTTCTTGAGAATAGGCTTAGCATCAATCAGGATAGTGTAGCGTGAGTGCTGAGAATAGGCCCAACATGAGTGCCAAGAGGAAACCCCAGTGTGAGTGCCAGGAATAGGCCCAACATGAGCACTAAGAACAAGCCCAGCATGAGCTCCAGGCACACTCAGCATGAGCTCCTAGGCACCTGCAACATGAGCACGCTGGGCAGGGGTAACATGAGCGTTCTTGGCCTTGAGACGGGCTTCCTATGGACGGTGTTTCCCTTTGTTGGGGTTTCTTTTTCTTTTTGTTTTCATAGTTTTTCTTTGATTGGCTTGTATACAAGCCATGGCGATTCCAATTCTTGCTAAGTGTAGTGTCCACTACGAGGTGAACTAGTGTCTGTGTACTTGCGTTTTGATTTTATGTTGCTTGCAATAAACTGTTTTGTGAAAAATTTCAATGTACCCCAAGCAAGTGTTAAATACACCAAATAAATATTGATGCCCTTGTCTCATGGGGTGAAACTATATATTAAATATTATTTGTGTGTTTGGTTTATGTAGTTGCATATTATTTTAAGCACTTGAACTTTTTACTTATCTAAGGTTTTGGCTATATGCAGGGGACCTAAACCTTCCCTCCTTGTGGTTGAGCTCGTTGGTGTACTTGCTTGGTTTGGTCCCTTTGGACCAGATGTACCTCCTTATGACATGCATATTGGGCCTCATGTGACATGGTTCCATCCTAATGTTGGTGCATTTTTGTCATTTATTTTACAAAGTTTCAGCATAGTTATATGATCTCATTTAAGTGAGCAGTTGGCCCATGATATGGTTGAAACAATGTTGCCTACATCTACACAAGACATGCTTGCCTTCATTACTGACATAGACGAGGGACTTTTTACAGTTGAGGGAGGCCCTCCCAAGGGTCCTAGGTCCACTTGTCCCTTGACTCGTGTATGGGAACTACCTACCTGTAGCCATTATAGTAGTAGTAACACACATTTTCTAGCTTTCTGTGTTCACACGTTGTTCCAGAACCCACCTGGGACAGTGTATAGAGTGGACATGTATGCTCTTTTGTGCTTTCCTTGATTTTTGATTCTTCTAAAATTATATCGTTGTCTATGCATAAATATTCTTCTTTTATGCAGGCCTCGTTTCGATGAGAATGGGATGTGTGATGATGATGGTGTGCTTGCCTTAGCATGCACAGCGTTGAAGACATTCATGGTGGGCCCCACTCTTCATGTTGCGGTACTGGACTAGACAAGAAGTGCTATTGTTGACTACCATAGGCAATTCTCAAGGGCTTTTGAATGATGTCAAGTTCGTGGTTGGTTGCATGAGGATTAGTCCTCCAATGGGCCAATTTTTTCTCAGAGAATTGATCCTGCGCCTAATTCACCTACGCCAATTACCGATGGTAAATGATCACATTCTAGACTCCATTTTGTCTTTGTTGCATCATCATGTACTATGTTTTTAACCTTTCACTCTATGTTTTTCCTACAGCGGTCATCTCTTCTGATGAAGTTACTATCGTATCAGGGCATACTGAGGCCACTTTTTTCATGAAGTATGGAGAGACAGAATAGTCACAACAATGGTTGCAGATGAAGGCCTCTGAGTTAATCATCAGTCGTCTTACCCGTGCGAGTTTGATGGACTTGTTCACTGCTCTGACTCCTAATATCCTAGCTACTAAAATGGTTACCATTGTTGATTCTTTTAGCGATGATGCCTCTCATTTCTCTATGTAGGTTCGAGGAGTCAAGGTGTCTTTGCATTTGACTGCTGAGTTCCTTTTCAATCTCTTTGGTGTGCCTATGGATGGTGCCAGAGTGGCAGTAGAAAAAGTGACTAAAGACAGCCAAATCATAAAAGAACTTGAAGATTGGTTAGGTGTGTCTCGGGGTCCCAAAGGTTTTGCCATGCAAGATGATACTCGATCAATAGAGGTGAATTTCTTATACCCTCTCTTTCAGGCACGGGCATTCCCTAAATCTCTTTCTCAAGGAAGAAACCTTGGGATCGAGTCTGCATGTATCATACATGCAATCCTAGATATGGGCATGCGTTATAACTGGGCACAATTTCTTGGATCTGGCTTTCGTGGAGAGATCATTAGATTACGCTCGAACACTAATGCCAAGTTCCATTTTACATTTTCCTTCTTCACAAGTTACCTATTTAGGTTTGCTGAGTTCCTAGTAGTTTATGGTGATAGCCATTATATATTGAGGGATCGCTCATAGCTATCTCGCACTTGGATTTGCCATTTTTTTAGTACTACGAGATCTCAAGACCCACCTAAAGGCATTGACAAATCAGTGTTCGTTACTACTAGGGGTGCAGCTAGTCGTTCCCACCATTCCCATGATAGCTTGGGATTGGAACCACCTAGACTACACACATCTCCTAGGAGAGCTAAACGTCTTATTCATGAGACTGTTGAGAGATCTAAGGTGAAGGTAAAGAGAGTTGAATGCCCAAGGGAGCCCGCTCCTGAGGTGAGACCACCAAGAGCGAAGAGGATTCGCTTTGTATTGTGAGTGGAGGGTAAGTTTTTTTTTTGTTATATATATATATATTTACATTTTAATTCATATTCTTATTAAATGTATGTATGTACTATGTCATGCTAATGCTAGAATATTGGTATTATAATAGGAAAGCCCGAAGAAGGAAAGAGAAGCCTTGGCCTCGATGGTTGAACCAGAAGTGGTTGTCACAGGGCCAGAGAAGGAAGAAAAAGAGGGGAAATGAGCAATTAAGGAACCTCCTGTCTTGTAAGAAGAAGATGTAACAAGCGTCATGGGATCAAAGCTCACTGAGGCTTTGGATGCACTTAGGCATTCAAGCGATGAGAGGGGTGTATTCGATAGTTTTTTTGATGGGTCCTTGCACCTTGGTGATCCTCCCAAACTAACCAGCAAAGGGCTTTTTGGTATGTTCCTTTTAGCTTGATCCATATTTTGTACCCTTTAACTTTTATGTGTTGTTTTTTATTATCTTGATTATTTCTAGCACCAGAGGTAGATGCTGAGGTTTCTGAGACACATACATCCCTAGCAGAGATGTTAGGGGCACAAGCCCCAGTTGAGGTGACTTCCCATGCTTGTCCAATAGCTACTGACTAGCTGAGGCCATGGCCTAAAATGCTGAATATAATGGACTTTGTCATGGGCATCATTAACGATATAGTCACTCGTCTACAACAACCTTATCCAGAACTAGGTATGTGTATGTTATGTATTATGCTAAGTGTCTGGGTTTATTGTGTTTCTTTGCATTTGTCATTAATTACAGCTGATTCATGTGTTTGATACTTACACCTGTAGGCCCCAAGCTTCAATGGGATCCTTCTGAGGCTACTCATATTGATGCCCTCCTTGAATTGCCAAGGAATATTGAATAAGTCCCTAGAAAGGTTACAATGCAGTCTCCGGTTGCGTCATACAAAACGCTTAGTCGATTAGGACTTGTAGGCATTCAGTTGAGTACCTATGGGATGAGGTGCACTCATTGAAGGAAACATTGGCAAAGGAGTGAGAGGAGAAGAGGGATCTTCAATCCCGTTATGATTTTGCTACTGCTAGGTTGTCTAGTGACAGTACTTGGCACACATCTGAGATCACCTATGCGCATTATTGGACAGTTTTGAATAGCAAAGTATAGGCGACACAGGATTTAGCTGAACAAAGGGCATAGATGGATTTGCTGAACAGGAAATGCCATGATTGGACTTTGCTACTAAAGTACGAAAGTGGGGTCAAGATCAAAAGGATCACAAGCACCAGTACAAGAAGTGGTTAAAGGAGGAATCAGTTGAACATCGTTGGATGGAAATGTTCATTGATGGACTAGGCTTGCATCCTACTTATGATAGGTTTGTCGAGTGCATTGAGGTGGAGGGATCTCCCAAGAGAACCATTACCACCACCTCTGGGGAGGCTTCGACAGGCATGTTCTCTCTTGAGCACCCTACTTGGACCTCGGTGGACAAGGGTAAAACCTTGGCTAGTATTGATCTTGTCCTGGAGGAGGATTGGGCAAATGTGCCCGAGGAGGAGATTCTACGGCTCTTGGAAGCCAGCCTAAGGCCTTCTTCACCTATGAGTGTTTTATTATGATGCTTGCTTTTGTATGGTTTTACTGTTTTTAGTGTTAGTGTTATTTTTTCTTCCAGGTTTTGTATTTATGAGTTGTTTTTTTATTCTTACCTATTTTTTGTTTTTTGTTCTATTGTAGGGACCTAGTAATGATGAGGCTGGCCCCAGTGGAGTGGGAGTGGATGATGAGGAGGATTTTGGGAGCCAGCCTCCTCCTAGTACTGATGCATGAGCTAATTGTTAATCCGGCTTTAGCTATTAAATGTTTTGGATTTTTGGATGTTTAATGGAAATATATGATGGATAGATGTAATGATATGGATCTAATCATGGCATAGTGTGTTGGAATTCTATTACCATATTGATGTTCAATATTTATTTATTTTTTACATGTTTTCTATTTTTATTTTTTTTGTTGTTTTTCTTGTTTTCTCAGGTATATTATGAACATATACATGTAACTGAATGTAAAATGAGATTTCAAAATGTAGAATGAAACATAAGGAAAATATTTGTAAAAGGAAAAAGTAATGAAAATGCATGAATTGAAATTGCAACTTATGAAATGTATATGAAAATTTGACATAACATAACAAAATTTTGTAAACTTGCAACTTACTAAGCTCTAGTTTAAGGCCATTTCAGGCTGTGCACATCAATTTAAAGTCATGGTGGACTTGTATCTGTGTTGAAAGAAAACAATGAGAGATTACTAGTTTTAGGCCATAGTGGGCCAAAGGCGATAATGGTTTTGGGAAACTTAAAAGGAACCGACTATTTCTGACCATGGCTAGTTTAACTTCATTGCGGACATTCGCTAGCAGTTTAACGTTGTACTAGATGGTTGGTAGTTTAACATCATTCCAGACGCATGGTAGTTTAAAGTCATTCCGGATGCTTGGTAGTTTGCTTTAGTTATTGAGTTGTTTTTTTATTTTTCATAGTTTGATGTGAGGGGTAGGACATGTAGGTATGATCTTATACTTCCCTTCCCCTTCACTGGTGATGTCAAAGGGTAGCTCCGACCAAGAGACATCAGCGAGAATGGCTCCTATGTCTATGTCGCCTAGTGCTTCCTCAGTTTTAGTAGGATCATGAGTTAACGGTTGGTTCATGTCTTGAAGTGTGCCCATGGTTTCTTGTTTAGGCTCAGAGAACTCAACCTCTGGTCCTTGATCCATTCTCGAGTGTGAGGGAGTGAGTGATGTTGTCGTGTCCCCTTGTATGATAATTTCACTACCCTTATAAGGTAGGTGGATTTCTTGATGGATAGGTGAGGATATGACCCTAAGTTGAGCTAGCCAAGGTTGTCCTAAAATTAGATTGAACCCTGGCATTTCATCAACCACTACGAATTCTATTGATGTGGGGAACTGGCCCCCTGCTACAAAATCCAAGGTAAGCATGCCTTTTACCATGACACAGGAACCATTGAAGGATTTTTAAAAAGATGTTGTTGTGGGCTGTATTTTCTCTGTAAGAGCAAATTTTTTGATGACAGGAAAGGGTATTACATTTGTTGCTGCACCGTCATCGACATGCACCCTACGTATCTTGAAGTGGTTGACTTGTATTGATATAAATATTGGGGCTATAGTGACCTCTCCAGTTTTTTCATCTCATTTAATATCCTTGGCATGAAATTCTAGGGATGTGGGCCTCGATTCTTGAGGTTGTGGGGACAATACTGCATAGATGGATGGCTCATATGTGGGAAGGTCCTCACTAATAGAAATTGAAGTCAACATACACACGAGAGCTTCCTGATGTACCAGTGAAGTCATTACTAGATCGTACAGGCTTAAGGAAGTGTTCTTTTGTTTCAAGGCCTATGTGACTTGGGTCAATACACTCGCTAGATCTTTGTCACTTGGGACACTCTTGTCTGTGGAGACTTGGTCCATTTAACCCAGCATTTGTATCTCTCATGGAGGGATTTTTGTGTTAGTAACTGGGGATGTTGAGTTTGGGACCTTGTGAGTGTCGGTATTCTTGTCTTGATGACTTATGCTAGGCTCATCGATGGATGGAACCATAGGAACAGCATTTAGCGGTATGGGCTTTGGTGGCCCTAATTTTTGCTCATGATGTTCTCTTTCTAGGCACTCTCTTGTCAACTTGTCAGTAAGACGGTCTCACAGGGATCGTGGGGGAATGGTAGGGGGTTGCATGTCAGGGTGTTTTGGCACCCTGATCATGGAGTGTGTCGATTTTCTGATGGTGTGGTTGTTGTTGCAATAGAGGGAGGTACAAAGATGAAAAATGGATTTTGTGGTGTAGGGAATGTGCGTATGACAAGAGGGGTTTGGGGAAGCGTTGGGGTAGGTGTGGTTTTAGAAGGCCTACGAATTATGAAAGGTTTTCAAGGGATTCCTTGTCCATTCTCCACATGGATAGTGTTAATCACATATGGTGCATCATTAGTATTGAGAGGATCCTTGTAGACCCCCATGGGTTGGTTTTGGGGCTTTACTAGGTTTGCCTCATCAAATACTATTTCACCCCTGTCAATCATGCACTGTATATCTTGTTTTAAGGTGAAATAGTAGTTAGTTCTATGCCCACACCATTGATGATATTCACAAAACCTATCCAACCTAAAGCCTCTTAGAACAGGGGCCTCATTGGCTATTGCTAAAGTTGGGTTTTTGGCCAACTCACAGAATCGATCGTGTTCTTGGGATGCCGCAGGAGACATTTGTTTGTGTTGGATTGACCCAGCCTTTAGAAGTTGATCTAACAATTGTGAAGGCTTCATAGGTAAGGGTGTGTACTGGGTGGGATCTTTTCATTCAAATCTACAAGTGTGATCCATGTTCATGGTTTTTGTTGAGGAAGATTTAGGTGTAGGCGTAGATGTGGTTCTTTCATGGCTGGTTGGAGCAGCGGGTTGTTTTCCTCTCTGTCCTGAATTTTTTGGTCAGGTTATCTCCACCACTGCTGCTACCATCGTTTTAGACTTATCCTTATCTTTTCTCATATGTTGGCTCTTAAAGGCTAAGTAAGCTAGGTTGTTACTTGATTGCATCGCCTCTTCTATATTCTTAATTTGTGCGAATGCTTGACTCAAAGTACAAGCACTCAAATAATAAATTTTTGACTTAACAAAGTCATTCACAACAACCTTAAGAATGGTAAGTAGGTATGTCTTAGGTATGGGCTCGTGAAGTTCATTTAGGGTTGTACTCCACCTTTGGATGAATTTTTGTACTGGCTCGAACGGTGTTTGTTTAATCTAAATTAGAGCATCTAGTTCTCGCTCATGAAGTACTGATGTAACAAATCCTCCAGAGAGGATATGGAGTTATGGGGTAGAGTTTGGTACCTGTCTAAGGATCTTCCTATCAGGTACATAGAAATACACATAGAATTGCATGAGGCTAGGCTTGAAGCAATAGAAATTCTAGTCAAAATGTTACTAGATGGGCATTTGGATCTCCCTCTCCATTGTACTTGGTTAGTTGAGGTAATGAGATTCCCTTTGGTAAGGTTAACGGTGGAACTGAAGGGTGAATTGGGTCATCTTGGTAGAAGTCTAGCATCTTGACTTTCCCAGTGTTTGCAGTTTTAAGGCGCTTTAACTCCTCGGTTAATGAGTGCATCATTTTTTTTGTTTGCCCACTCTTGGATGGTAGGCAAACTGGTGGGTTGAATGCATTACAATTGATAGTAATTCGACTATTACATTGTTTGTGGAAAGGGAGGCTGTTGGATTGTCGGTTGTTGTGGAAAAAAAACATTCAAAGATGGGATTGCAAGGTGTGATACACTATAGTGAGTAGGTTGGTATTGCTAGACAGCTGGTGAAACCCACTGCCCAGCTGCCGGTTGTGAGGTGACACCTTGAACGTGTTAGGCTGAAGTAATCAAAGGTGCTCCATGGGTTTGTACTTGTGGTATGTAGTGGATGGACATGGAAGCTGGTATAACTAATGGTATCCCAATTACTTGAGGTCAGAAAATTGATCCTGCATTAGTTTGAGGAGGGGATTGTTGGAACTGTACTTGCAAAGGTATGATGAAGATGGACGTATCAGATTGGATGTTGGACTTGGAGAAGGTGGAAATGGAAGTGGGTACTTCCTATAGAGAAGCTGGTGCTCGAGTGTTCACAGATAAAGAAGGAAGTATGGTCTCTTCCAAGAAAGGTGTGCAGTTGGTCATGCTGGACAATTAGTCACGCTGGACAGTTAGTCATGCTGCAGTTGGTCACACTACAGTTAGTCATGCTACAGACTTGTCATACTTCACATGTTGCAGTTCAGTCACATTGCACACATTGCACCCTCAACCCAGACCACACGTTGCACTTGTTTCCTTGTCCATATGCTGCCCAGTCACACATCACCATGGATTCTTCCCAGATCTCCAACACACATGCCCACGTAATCCTCACACAAAAATAGTATAACTACATCTGTGTGAAGATTCAAGCCAACCTTCCCATTGACCACACAGAGAAGGAAGAAAAATGAAACTTTGAGCGCATATACATGGGGGGTCATGGATTCACTCCCTTCGCATATGACATCATCCCCCTTTCTGAGCCTTAGCACTNATTCACTCCCTTCGCATATGACATCATCCCCCTTTCTGAGCCTTAGCACCAACTCATCTCCCAGCTCCTTATGGCAAAGAGCCAAAACTCATGGCAACCCACTGAGGAGTCCCAAAACCAAGATGAGGAAGATGACTTCATGACACAATCTGAACATGAGAATTCATATTACACCCTCACTCCCCATGCCTATGTGAATCCATCATTCCACCCTCGCATGGGACAGACAGCCCCTCACCAAGTGTCAACAAGCACACAAGCACCGGTATCCCGACAGAGATTACCCACATCCATCTCCACCCACTACATACCACACATGCAAACACATGGAGCCCCTTTCATCACTTCAGCTCTGCACATCTAGGGTGTCACTTCATAGTTTGTGGCTAGGCAAGGAATCATACCCCTTGTTCAACAACCCACTCACTTCAACGTGCCACACCCTGCAACCACAACTCTAAACGTTGCTCCATAGCAACAAATGACAACCCAACAGTCTCCCCAACCAACTAACCTGCCTACTGCCAAAGAGTGGGTAGAAGCCAAACAAATGATGCAAGCGTTAGCTAAAGAGGTAAAGCACCTCAAAATGGCAAACACTGAACAAGTTAAAGTACTGGACTTCTACCAAGGTGATCCAATTAGCTCTTCAGTGCCACCGTTAGCTTTACCCAAGGGAATCACACTCCCACAGTTAACCAAGTACAACAGGAAGGGAGACCCGAACGCTCACTTGGTAAGTTTTCAATTAGAGATCCTACTGCTTCAAGCTTGGCCCCACTTAATCCTACGCATGTTTCCCATGTCCCTAATGGACAGTGCCTTAGACTAGTACCGAGCCTTGCCACGTAACTCCATATCCTCTCTGGAGGATCTATCACATCAGTGTGTCACCTAGTTTAAGTACAACCTCAAGCCTAAGGCCACACTAGACACTCTAATACAGATGAAACAAGCACCACTAGAGCCTGTGCAGAAGTTCATTCAATGATGGAGCGCAGTCCTTAACGAACTTCATGAGCCCATCCCTGAAACATATTTGCTTACAATTCTGAAGGGAGCCATGAATGACTTCGTTAAGTTAAAACTGTACTTCCTAAGCACTCAAACATTGAGCCAAGCCTTCACGCAGATTAAGAACATTGAACAAGCTACACAAATAGTAATGATCCTGCCTATTTGGCTTACAAGAACCAACACATTGCCAAACAACAAACAACAACGAAAACTGTAGCCGTAAGCACAAAAACAACTAACACCAGTACCAACCCGCCTGCAACGACAGGGGCCATCCTAAGGCCCAAATTTCAGCGCAAGGATCGCTCTAAGTATACGCCGCTACCCACGCAACCCTCTGAACTACTAGAGCAACTCCTTAAAACTGGGCAAATCCAATACAAACAAGTAGCAAAGAATGCCTGTCGAAGACACGACAGGTACTACGAGCTACTAAGGAACCCCACCTTAGCAGTGCCAAATGAGCCCCCGATCCCATGACACTTCAAGTTAGATCAATTTTTTTCACTACCACTAGATGTCCAGTCATAATACTGACAACTGTCATGCCTTACGGGATGATCTTCAGACAATGATAGAATGGGGCCAACTCAACATCAACACCCTGAGTTAACCTAGCACAGATGATGCCTCCTATGTCATAAACTCCATTAGCATAGGAAGCAAGCCCAAACCTATGCGGCAACCTTTCGTGATCCGTGTGCCTCTAAACAAGGCAATGATCCCCTCCGCCTCCACAAGCAACAGGCCTCCCATTGTCATCTAGGTGCCACCTCGAGCACCTACAAAACCTTTCATGGTCAAAGTACCATCGCAGTCGTCCACTAAGACATTAAACTGGCATGATGCACTGACCACAACTGTAAAGAAACCTTTCGTCATCAAGGTGCCACAACAAGCTAGTAAAACACCAATGATTCCTCCCAAACTACCATTTGTCATAAAGGTTTCACCACGCGATGGCCCCTCACCTACCCAGAGCCCAACCATAGGCATCATCTCAATCTCTTCTTCCTCAAGAGTCAACCTTGCCAACAACATGGGTAAGCCTATCAAATGACAATAGAAGAGGGCAAACGAACAACGAACAACATCCACAGCCGAAGCAAAGGCCACACCAAGCAAGCAATAATCGAACGCTGGGGCCCCTACCCCTAATCTCAAGCAAACTAGGCCCAAGCCCTCTACGTAAGAGGCCCATCCCTCAACCCACACGAAGGAAGCCAAAGCCAACACAACGACCTACAACACAGACTTCGTAGCTGCACTAGCCCAGGTAAAACAAACGCTCAAACAGAAGAACATAACGATGAGCTTGTATGACCTAGTCATGACTTCAGCCACTCACCGTGAAGCCTTGGCTCAAATGTTAGCATCCATTCCTGTTACGGAGGACATCCCCTCAAATGAGGAATCCATCCATGCAACGATTTCGCAACACACACCACAAGGATTGGGTTCAAACACCTTAGCCTTCAGCGATGATGTAGTTAAAGTCAACCCCGAACGAGGGGAGGTCACAACAACTCCATTGTCAATTAGTGTACGTGTTGGGTGATGTACCATTCGCAGAGTGCACGTTGATGATGGTGCGACAACGAACATAGTTTCATACTCCATCATCGACAAACTAGGCATGGTAGACAAGATCATGCCAACGAAAATCACATATTTAAAATCCTTCAATGGATCATGTGTCACAGTTAAGGGCATAATCAACTTAGCCTTTGTGGTAGGAGAAAAATTCCCCACTAGCGTGGAGTTCACTGTCATAGAAGAGATGCCAAGTTTCAACATGATTCTTGGCAGACCTTGGCTAGCCCAACAATGGGTCGTTTCCTCACCGATACATCAAGAAATCCACCTGCCATACGAAGGTGGACAAGTCATCATACATGGTAATAACACTCCCTTTCAAGCCATCCACAACATAGACATGTTACAAGTCTTAAAAGAAAAGTCTCTTGATGGAACACCCACGGCAACAAACACAACACCTAGAGCTAAAACACCCAAACGAGTGGTAAAAATCAAAAGCCTCCCAGAGCAACCAAAACCTAGCACGCCTCCTAAACCACATCTGGCTAGGAAACAACTACACGATCAAGGCTCCCCTATAGCCTCCTCCCTTGTTCCCCAACTAATAGTCTTTGCAATTTGTTGCAAATGACTCATTGATGGTCTATAATCTTGTGACGACATCAATGGAACTTGTTGTTGTTGATGCTCCTTTTGTTGCTATTATTTCTATTTCTCTTGTTATTATTCTTATTGTTCTTCACCCTGATCCTTCATGGGTGGTGCTAGTTTGAGCAATTCAGCATATGAAGCATTCTAGGCTCTCTTGGAAATGTCATTGGTATATCCTAGGTTTCTGGCTCGCTTGCACAACTTCCTAATAAAGTAAGGATATGGAAGTGTTGGCTTTCCTACCTTCCTTTCTTCAAACTACCTTTGGATTTCCATGAAGTAGAGTTATGCAAGGTTGACACTGTATTTGCCCATCAAGATCGCACTTCCTCTAGCTGCATAAGTAGATATTTTATTTAATCCTTTTGTTGGGAACAAGTGGTAGGTGCTAATTTTGAAGTAGATTCTTTCTTCTAGTGTTAATTTATTATATTCCTTATTCTCTTTGCCATATTCCCATTTCAACCATAGCTTCCTAGTTTTAGCATCTGATTCGATGGATAAGTATGCTACCTTTGCCCCTTCTTTGGGTATGTTGAGTGCTTCAGCTATCGCCTTGATTGAGAATGAGACTGAGACTCCTTTAATGTTGACTGTGGTGCCCTCTTCTTTATTATACCAAAATTGAAAAGTTTCACCAAGGTACCATTCTCCACTATTGGATAGGATGGGCCATAATGGTAATGCCTTGAGTTGTGTCTTTACTGCTTTCGAGGTAAACTCCATAAATGGACCAAAGTTCATCTCCATAATTACTATGGTCAAGATGGACTTTTCTTGGATGGCTTGGAGGTAGTCTTGTAACAATGTGAGGCGTTTCCCTTGCACTTGTGCTTCCTCTATGTCTCCTTGGGCTAATTTTCTAGTAGCAGGAGTTTCTTGATGGATACTAAATAATTGGTCTTCCTGTTCCACATGCTATGGATCTTGTCCTCCAATTCGACCTCTACCTTGGCCTCTTAGCCTCTTACTTGCAACTTGTGAGGGTCCTCCTTGGGCTTCTCTCTTTGGGGCCATCTGCAATCATTAAGGACTTAGAATTACTAAAGTATTCTCATATATTCTTAATGGTTCCATACCTTACTTATACCCTTAGTTACATTAATTTCTTAGTTTATGACTACGAAGTTAGGTAAATTTCCAAAAAGTTACCCCATAAGTGTTATGGCTCATAATGATGGTTATGGTTCCTTACGAGCATTATTTAAGTGTTCTATCGTCAATATGATTGGTTTTTATTAAAAATTTTCAAGTTTCACTTCATACTTACCCATAAAATACCTTCTAGGCATTAGTAAATTTTGAAAATTTAGCATAGATTTTCCTCACTAGCACAACCCCCTGTCGCCCCTGTCCCCCTCCCCCATGACTAAGATGAGTACTTTGGGATCAATAGATTTAAAAATCATAAAAATTGAAGTGAAAATGTGCAACATATGGCTTGGGAAAGCTAGGAGGTTGAAGCTTAATTTAGAGAAGAAAATTTGAAAAATCTCCCTTAGCTCAAATAAAAAATGATGAAAAAATCACTAAGTGTTTGCCTATATATAGTTTTTATGCAATTCGATATCAAGGTGTACCTGATATTGGAGCCCAAAAATTTTCATTTTTCATGAAGTTCTAAGGATAAAAAATGATTCTTTTAAATGTCTAGAAGGTGTAAAGGCTACTTAGAGGGTTTGCATGATGGATATATACATATTTTTTCAAACATGTATCACTAAAAGCTCATAAAGAAGGAATCTTGAGCTACAAAAGTTCATAAGATGGATAAGAAGGGTAATGAATCCATGTTGTGAGAATGAATAGTTTAAATGATATGGAAAGTTTTTATTGACGTTTGTTAATGTTGGAAGGTTTAAGATGATGCGGAATTGCTTGGCAGGTATAATATATAAGAGTTATACAAGTGGGTCCTCCCAAAAGCAAGCTCCAACCCTTAATGCTCTTGTATAACCATGCCTAAAAGTGTCCTTAGGTACTTAAGGAGTTGAATGTAATGCATACCTATTTAGCAAAATGCACATGTTAGTACAACCAAATTGGAAAAATAACACTATGTTACACAAAACCACAAGTTATTACTATTCTTATTGTGAGATGAGATGGACTTAGAAGGGATTGTAGAAATCGGGACGTGATGTATCTTACCATAGGAATAATGAATTCTTATGTTTTATTAATGGTTAAAGTAATCATTAGCCTTTCTATCCAAGATTCAAACCAAGTTCATAGCACTTCCCAGTGACATCGCATCATTTCATCTTTTGGAATTACAACTGTAATACTATCAATCTTCTGAGTATCATCACTTGGCATATTGTCCAAGGAAGGAGTTTATTCATGGCACTTTTTATTTTCTTTTTTGTTTTTGTTTTTTGATTTTTGAGAAGCTGCCTAACTTCAAGCATGAGTAACATGTCTTTCTAGTGAAATCCCTAGAAATTTATTTTATGCTCTTGTTATGTTAATCTGTGTCAACCTTTCTAGTGACATGGGAAGGTAGCACTTATTTTACTCTTACTCCCATTTTTTGTTAGATCTATAAGGATATAATACAACCTTAGCAACATCATAGAACTCATAACAGTAAACCAAAGGAATCCACAAATTCCCTTGATGTCACATCTTTTACATTCCCATGTGGTTCTTCTCTCTTTTGTCCAGGCATAATGATCACAAGTTTATTCTTAGTTGTATGATGAAAGAAGAATGTCATTATGGCCATGGTAAGAACCTCTTATTAATGGTATGGTTGGATGGATGGTGTGGGCTCGCTATTCAAATAATCAATCCCTTATTACTTATTAACATAGATAAATCTTCACCTTATTGGACTACATCTTGCCTTATTCATAATGTGTTTTATTAACAATCAAAACTATTTATAAAAGGAATGAAAAAAAAAGTATGAAAAAGATAGTAAGAATTATAAAAGATGTAAAGAATGAAAAATATTAAAGAATAAAAAATGTCCAAGAATTGCAAAATGTTAAAGAATGTGAAAAATTTTAATAAAAGTATAAAATAATGAGAAAAGATTAAAGAATGTGAAAAATGGATATCAAGAAATTAGAAATTGAAAAGAATTGTAAAAAAAATGAAAAATGAAAAAGCACTTATTAATTCCCAACTTATGATAGGGCTTCCTCCCCGTCCCTGCCACACCCACCCCCCACTCCCTCCCCCTCCCCCACCGCCCCCAACCCCGCCCCCGCCCCCGCCCACACCCGCCCCCAATGACTAAACTCATGGATGAGTGTTTGGAAAATGCTCCCTATATCTCCTAGATTGTACACTCTAGGTGGTTCACATATCATCTTTAGTGACTTAACTTGTTGATTATTATCCCATGTAATTTTGATGATAGTGGAGCTATGATCAACTACCATCATAACTCCTATTTTCTTTTCCTGTTAGTGTATGCTCATAGTTTAATATTTTTGTTTTTGGATCCTTAGTTGGAGTCATCTTCTTAGAATGGGAATTAGTAAGTGGTTCAAATGGTTCCATGCATGTTTTAGACAAATTAAGGTTCCTAGTTGTTAGCCATAGGGTGTCTATTGGTTTTGTGGCTCCTACTCTCTCTTGTGCACACTTATTTTTCACATTTGTTGTTGATTGGCGTAATAACTATGTTAACATTTTGGAATGTTTGTTCATGTCTTCACCCTTTACTTTCAACAATAATGCATAAAATCTACTACATATGTATGGCTTCGTGCTTATCTTCCTTAGAGATCTAAATAGATAAATCTCTCATACTTAGCTTAGCATCAACTGTGCTAAGCCATGCTCTCCCCATGATAATTGAAAATTCTTTATCAGCATCTTTCACATCAATTACTAGAAAGTTTGCTGAATAGGACCATCCATTGATAGTGGTCACTACATTATCTATCTATACCAAAGGAATGGTAACAAACTGATCTACAAGCTCCAACCTGATGTTGCACTCATTTAATTATGGTAAGTTCCATGCTTGATATGTTTCATAAGAGATCAAGTTTACCTCAAAACCTAAGTCTAATAGAGCCTTGCATGGTAGATTTCCAACTGCTCATAGATAAATCAAAGAAATTCCTGGATCAATTCTGTTCTTAGGGAGTGGTCCTACCTTGATCCAATCAGTGACAATTTCTGTAAAAATGACAATCTGCATTTTTGGGCTTGATGATTATAGAAGCTTGTTGGTAGTGAGAGGATCTATTTTAGAAGAAATTGGTCTTAATGAAGGTCTAATTCTACCAGCCTTTACATGACTTATCCTAAAGAAAGGAAATTTCTTCATTTGGTCCTTAGTGTTGCTGGTAAGGTCCTCCATTCATATGTTCACTACCCTTGCAACTTTTCTTTGCTATGGTTGTGGTGGAAATTCCCCTTGCATAGCAGGTGGTGGCATTGGTGGCAAAAGGGTGTAAGGGGGATTTGATGGGCTAGCTACTAGCAAATGTGCATAAGGACTATGATCCATCCTTGGAGTAGTAGGTCTATAGTATTCCAGTGGATAATAAGGAGGAGAAGTTTGAACTAATGTATTTCCTAGAGATATTTGAAGTTGAACATAATATCCATAAGGGTTTGATTTTCTATATGGATGTTGTTGCCTTGGTAGTGGCATTGTCCATGTCCATGGTTGTTCCCACTACTATTGATATTGCTCCTATGGTTGAGGGTAGGCTCTGCTTGGGTAATATGTCAGCTAAAGAGTTGTCTAATATTACCTTGAGGATAAGATAGCCTTCTGGACATTTTCTTTTTGACAAAGCTTGAATTGAGTACATATACCCTAGATTCTTGCAAGTGGACCATAATAAGACAACATCCCTTAGGATGTTCATACTAGCACACATTGCATCCTTCCTCTTCCTCTAAACTATATTTAGTGTACCCTTCAACGGTAGCAAATTTTCCTTTGTGCTTATAACTTTCTTGTTCATAATCTCTTTTCTTCTTCCTGTTCTTACCTCTGTTAAGTGTTTTTTTAGTCTTTTCTTCCACAATGTTTAGGGCTATAGAAAATTTTTCATCCACCAAATCCTAGACTTTCTCTAACTTAGTCACTATATCATTAACTAATTTTTGAATAGGCAAAGTCTTTGTCTATATAAAATTTTCCAAGGTTTCATCCTCAACTAATTCCCTCTTTCTTAGCTCACCTTCTTCCTTTTCCACTTGGTCAATTAGTCTTTGGATGTAATGGACAATCATTTCTGATAATTTGCCTTAGGCATAAACCCCAAGAGTCTCTCTGATTTTACTCCACAACCCATCTACATTGTGCCTAAGTTGTTCCCTTGGTGAAAATGTATGGCCTAGGCATCTATAGAACAATGAGTAGTATCTACCCATTGCCACATCAAGGGTTTCATTAGTCCCTTATTTCCACCCATGGATCTGTTTTCTTAGGTTAGACACTCATGAATAAGTTTGATATTTATCATTGAATAACTTTAGAATGGTACTCTAGGGTCCAATTGATTCAAGCTCCAATGATTTGTACCAACTCTCTGTCTTCTTCACAAGTGTTCTAGGAAATAGCTTTAACTTTTGCTAATCATTTTTGATGTTTTGTAGGGCACAAGCATTATGGAAAGCTTGAAGGTGATGTTGTGGATCAGCATTATAGCCACCTTCAAACCTTGGCATGTTGTTCATGTCAAGCTATTTGATTCAACTATCCCTCATGTTTCTTCTTAGGATTTGAACAACTTCTTGTATGTTGATCATGCTACAAGTTGCCATCATGGATTCATCATCTTGATCACGTTCATGTGCTTGGTTGTAGTATCTCCCTGTGTCTTCTCTATTCATGTCCTCCCTATTATGGTCTTTGTACCTATATCTCCTTCCATCAAAGTTTGTTGAAGATCATGAGGATGCAGATGAGGCTATAGGAGAATGGTGTTAGCTTGTTCTCCTATGATGACTCTAATATTCTTCCTTGTGAGGTCTAGTAGGAACCCTTAACCTTGAGTTCTGCTTATGCCTTAACTCTTTTACCTTTCTTCTGAATGTCTTTAGTAAGTCAAAGCATGACTGATGCTTGATAGGTTCATCTAATCAAACAATAGGCATTTGTGACTGGAACTCATGATTCTAATGGAGTTGTTCAACTATGAATTCATCTATGTCCAGCACTTTCAAAATAATAGAAAATTTGACCTTCTTTTCTTTATCTTATTCATGCCTAGTCCACATGACTTTGTCTCTTTGAAACTACTCCTCAGAGGTTCATAGGGTCTGGTCATGTGTTTGGTGACACGATAACCTCCAAGTGCTTCACTCAATTTCATCCCCTTAAGAGCAATTTGGAGCATGATGCGTGCTGAATGTTTTGATGGTCAAACAACGTTTCCTTGAAGATCTCTCCACCTTAACTAGCCATCCTAATGAAAGATGAAGGTAAAATCAAGATAATAAGGATCATGATGAGCATATGAGATCCTTGTCTACATTGGCATACTCCAGTCTTCGTCTTCTTCAATTCTATCACTGCTTATCTATAGTTCCTTGGTAAGTGATGAGGTGTTCTTATTTGAAGCCATTTTTTGTATTTTAAGAAATTTATTTTTTAAGTGTTCTTTTCTAAGAGTTATGAAGTTTGACTTTGTATTTCAAGCACAAAAAACTTTGCAAAATCAATTACTAAGCATACATTGACTTGTCCCCAGCAACGATGCCAATGATGAGTAGTGGAGTATTCCAGCAGTTGACCATATAAGATACGAGTGTTCATGCATATCTCGATCATAATCTATGGATGAGGCAATGTGATTATGTTAGTAATTGCTTAAAGTTCAGGATTGTTGTCTTCCCACGTAGAGCTAGTATAATCTATGCATATGGTTTAGCTCTTAGTAAGGTGTATGATATATTCATGTTGGTGGGCCATAACTCCTAGATATGATATTAAAGTGTGAAAATGATTCTAAGTCTAAGGAAAATGATAAGTGAATATAGTCTAGCCTAGAGTGATGGGTATCCATTCTTGGCTTGTTGTACATGCTTCAAACTCATGTAACTATTACCAAGATTACCAAGTAAGTTCACTACTGAGAAAATCAAGTGAAACCACTATTGGGTTACAAACAATCACATTTAAATGGTTGAAACTAGTCGTACTCATTCTGCTTTACTAATGAACAAGGAAAGTAAAGTACTTAAAAATGTAGCTGATTACACTACGAAAACAATAAGAATTATTCTAAGTAAAATAATAAAGCTAAGTGGATGCTACATTACTGGAACCCAATCTTGATCTTTATTTCCATCATGAACTGTGTCCAAGTACACTTCACTTGAATAAAGATTTTGGACAATTTCTCAACACCACATTGTGGCATTCACTCTATCGTTAAGCTATGAAAATATATTATAAGAGTTTCGATAAGGTTGGAATGAAATGTTGTTTGGACTATGTGCCTAAGCAGCATATTTATAGGCAAGCATGTGTCCATGATCTTGCATGTCCGACATCATAGCTTATGCCCTGATATCGGGTATGCAATATCATGGTTCCAATATCGTAGCTAGTAAAAATTCACTTTATCACTTATGTTGCACTTCTTTGAGGATGATAGATTCCATGACTTATTTATTTCTTAAGAGATCAAATTTACTCTGAAACCTGAGTCTATTAGAGCCTTTCATGGTGAATTTCTAGCTACTTGTAAATAAATTAGAGGAATTCTTGAATCAATTCTTTTCTTAGGGAGTGATCTTGCCTTAATCAAGTTTGATACTATATCTATTAGCATGAAAGTTTTAAGTTTCTAATTTGGTTGTTGTGGAAGTATAGTATTCATAGGAGGATCTTTCACATAAGGAACATGATTCAGTGAAGCCTTAACTCTACCAACTCTTTTTGGACTTGTCTTGAAGAAAGGAGGTTTCTTAGATTTACCTCTAGCATTGTTGGTATGATTCTTTATCTGTATATTCACTATCCTAGTAGCATTTTTCTATTATGGCTATGATGGCAACTCCCCCTACATGGTAGGTGGTGGCACTGGTAATAAAGAATTAGAAGATTAACTTGATGGACTAGCCACTATTTGATGTGCATATAAACTAAAATCCATCCTTAGAGTTGTAGGTCTATAGTACTCAAGTGAATAATATTGAGAAGTGTGAACTGCTATGTTTCCTAGAGATATCGAACACTACACATAATATCCATAAGGGTCTGGCTGCCAATATGGATATTGTTGCATTGGTGGTGGCATTACCCACACTTGTGGTTGTTTCTACTATTTCTAATATTGCTCCTATGGTTGTGGATAAGCTCCACTTATTTTCTCTTTGATGAATCTTAGATTAAGTGCATATGCCCTTGATTCTTGCAAATGTGCCATCACAAGACAACATCCCTTAGGATGTTCATACTGGCATATTGTACACCCTTCCTCATCCTCTGAGCTTAAGTCAAAACATTCTTCCATCAAAGAAACTTTTCCTTTTCGTCTGTAGTCTCTTTTCTTTTTCTTCTTCTTACCTTTATTAAAGGCTTGTTCAATTCTTTCTTTTATGATTTTTAAGGTTGTAGCAAATTTTTCATCCACCAAGTCCCACATCTTTTTTACCTTTGTTGCTATGTCATTGATAGACTTTTGGATTAGTATAGTCTTTTTCTGAATCACCTCTTTCAAGGTTTCTCTCTCTTTCTTATCACATATTCATACATCTTTTTTCCTAATGGATGGATCTTGATTATACTCCTTGACTGATTCTCTCTTTTTCAACTTACCTTCTTTCCTTTCCACTTGATTAATTAGCCTCTAAATTTGATGGATGGTCATCTCTGATAATCTTCCTTGGGCATAAACCCCAAGGGTTTCTTTGGTTTTATTCCTCAACCCATTGAAAATGTGCTTAAGTTGTTTCCTTTGGGAAAATCCATGGCTTGGGCACCTATGCAAAAGAGAGTAGTATCTGCCCATTGCTACATCAAAGAATTCATGGGTCCCTTGCTTCTAGCCCTGGATCTACTTTCTAAGGTTGGACACACAAAAATAGATTTGGTATTTACCATTGAAGAGTTCAATCATGGTACTCCACCTTCTGGTTGATTCAGGTTTTAACAATCTATACCCACTTTCTACCTCCTTAATGAGTGTTCAAGGGAACAACTTAAGTTTTTTCCATTTACTTTCGATATTCTATAGAACACAAACATCATGAAATGCTTGAAGGTGATGTTTTGGGTCTATGTTATACCCACCTTCAAACTTAGGAATATTGTTCATATCAAGTCACTTGATGCGACTATCTCTCACATGCCTAGTTGGAATGTACACTACTTCCCTTATGTTGATCATGCTTCGAGTAGCCAACAGGGGTTCTTCATGATCATGGAGTTTGTATGCTCAATTATACTGATGTTCTCTTTGATACTCATAATGCTCTTTCTCTCTTCATTTTTTTCTCTGTTCCTTTGTGGTTAATGCTCATCATCTTCTTCATCAAGATGCCTAAGTCAATACTCATGTCTATCATGGGTCCAATGTCTCTCCCTATCATGCTCTCTATACCTTTGTTCTCTTTTGATAGAGTTCACTAATGATCATGATGAGGAAGATGAATCAACTGGAGAATGATGTCAACTAGTTCTCCTTCTATGACTCTAGAGTTCTTCTCTTTTTGATCCAACAGAAACTCTAGGCTTTAATTCTTGCTTATACTTAGAGTTCTTTGCTTCTCTTCTTGGTGTCTCTATGAGGATTAAATGTAATTGCACCTTGATAGGTTCTTTTAGAAGAATAATAGACATTTGGGAATGGACTTCATTATCATGGTGGAGTTTCTCTGTTACAAATGCATTACCATCAAGTTCCTCTAAAACAACAAGACAGTTAGCCTATGTTCCCTTATTATACTCATGTTTGGTTTCCATAGCAGTGTCTCTCTACACTTATGCCTCTATGGGTTGATAGGATCTTGTCATGTGTCTGGTCATATGGTACCCTTTTTGTGCATGACTTAGATTCATTCCCCTTAAAGTTGTTTGAAGCATGGTGAGTGTTGAATGCTCTAGAGGCAAAACTATGTTGCCCTGTAGGTCTCTCTACCTTTGCTGCACAACTTGGTGAAAGATGAATGTGAAATTATAACAATAAGGATCATTGTGAGCCTATGAGGACAATAAGGATAATGAGATTCTTCTTTGCATAAACATACTTCAGTTTCCATCTTCATTTTTTCTATCATTGCTCCTTTGTAACTCTTTGGTAGGTGATAGTTTTTCCTTAGTTGAAGCCATGTTATATGTGTGATGCTTGGTTAAGTGTGTGTGTTGTTAGGATTACTTAAAGAATATGAAGATTAACTTTATGGCTCTTAATACAATGAACTTTGTAAGATCAATTACTTAGCACACACATTGGCACATCCCCGACAATAATGCCAATGAGTGGTGGAGCATCCAACACTCTACCATATAAGTCACAAGTGCTCACACATGACCAAATCATAATTTGTGGATGGAAAATGTAATTATGTTAGTAATTAATGTTAAGTTCAAGATAGTTGTCTTTCCACTTCAAGTTAGTAAAGTTTGGGTGTATGGTTTAACTCTTAGTGAGGCATATGATTAGTTGATGTTGTTAGGCTTTGATTACTCCTAGTTATGAACATAATGAAAGTTGAGAATAACAATCTAAATCTAAGCAATGACAATAATGTAAATCTACTCTAGCCTAGAGCAATAAGCATCTGGTCCTATCTTATTGTACATGTCTTAGGCTCATGTAACCGTTACTTGGATTACCAAGTGAGTTCACTACTGAGAGAATCAAGTGAAACCATTACTCGGTTACCAAACGATTACACTTTAACACTTGAAACCAGTCATACTCATTTTTCTTTACTAAGTAAAGTACTTGGAAATGTAAATTATTAACTAAAAAATTAGAAAAATTAAACTATGTAAACAATTAAAGTTAAGTGAATGTTGTAATGATGAAAAGCAATCTCGATCTTTGTTTCTAGTCATGAATTGTGCCCAAGTACACTTTACTCAAATAAAGATTTTGGACAACTGCTAAACATCACACTATGGGCATTCACTCTATCACTAACTATGAAAACAAAATACAATAGTTTCTCTAAGACTAAAATGAAAAAGTTGTTAATACTATGCCTAAGTGCTAGTATTTATAGGGTTGCATAGATCCCGAGACATGGCATCAATGATAACGTAGCATAGGTTACTACATCATATCTACGACATCATTACTATAATATCATAGCTATGATATTGCATTCTCCAAAAATTTAACTTTATCCATGGTGATTCATAAAATTATGAATAATGAAAGCTCAAAATTACAAGTATGAAAAGGTGCAAAAGAAGAAGAAGCCCTTGGCCCTGCCAAATATTACCTCAAGAAGACATAAAAGAAGAGAAGTTGAAGTCTCATATATGCTTAGCACCAAAAGACATATTAATGCATGATGAACCTAAGAAATTCAATAAAGTGAGCCAAATTAAGGTGTCACAAAGACAAGTAGGTATGAGGACTACTTTAGGGACAAGGACAAACTACATTGCGATAGTAGTCTATTATTTGTTACAAGAAAAGCTAACCCAACTTAGCAGTGGATCATTGAAGGAGTCTAGAGTGGCCTAGCCCATGTAAGAATAAGGATAATAACTTATAGTAAGCTAATAAATGAGCATTGTAAGTATGTTACTAGCCCATGATGCAAAGAAATGGAAATCCAAAAGAAGATGCACTACTAGAGAAAGAGAAAATCATTGAAACACAAGAAATTCTTATAATCTTGGTACAACGTAATCTAGAACAATAGCAAGCCCAAAGATGATGATTACAAACTACTAAAACTAGAAATAGTACTATTGTAAACTATCTACAATAGCTTATGACTAGTATTAAGTTACAAACCAAACCAACATAACTCTATTTATCATAAGAGGATTTGTAAGCAATGAAAGTAGAAATACTTATGATACTCATAGTTGCAAAAAGTTATGAAGAGTAGTTAGTTTAGAGAATAGAGTTATGATCTTACAATCTTACTTTCTACTCATTAGAACCTAGTATATTGAATTTTCTTACCTAGAAAATAGGAGAAGATGTAAAATAATACTCTAACAAATAATCCTATCAACAATGAAAAATAAAAAAAGTTGTTGGACTAGATAACATTCCTATAAAAGCTTGGAAAGTAGTAGAAGATACAAGAGATTTATGGCTAACATAATTATTTAACAATATTTTAAAAGATGTAAAAACACCCAAAATAGGAGGAAAAGCATTATTGTTCCCATCTACAAAAATAAAGGAGATATGCAAAATTATGCAAACTATAGAGGGATCAAGCTTGTGAGTCATACTATGAAACTTTAAGAGAGAATCCCAAAATTTTAGGCTTGAATCAACAATATCAGAAAATCAATTTGGATTTATGCCAAGGAGATCCACTATAGATGATCTTCATTAACTTGAAAAAAACATATGAAAGAGTGCCTAGAAATATTATTTGGTGGGCCTTGTAGAGGGAAAACATCATTGGTAAATATATTAAAGTAATTTAATACATGTATAACAAATCTATCACTAAAATTACAAAAGCTTGCAAAATCACATCTGATTTTCCAATCACAATAGGTCTACATCAAGGGTCTATGCTTAGCCCACACTTATTTGCCATTATTATGAATGAATTAACAAAGGATAGACAAGATGAAATCTCTTGAAGTATTTTATTTATAACTGATTGTTGAAGCATCAAAGTTTCATGTTGACATGGACTTGTCGATGTGGTGTTGCCCTATCAATAAGGTCACGTCAACATAGCATTTTTTGCATTTATGAGGCCTCATCGACACAGCTCCATAATAAAGTCTATAAATATGTGCTCACCCGTTGTGTTTATGGGATGTCTTATCATAGGCTTAGCAAAGTTCTTCTAGTTTGTTCATTTGAGAGTTAGAATATTTTCTAAGTGCCTACAGTAGGAGTCAAAAAGTGTATGAATCTTTATTCAAGTACTAATGTACCTGAGCACAGAAATCTTAATGGCAATAATGACAATCCTTTTGATAATCCTTGCAGCACTTGGAAATAGATTAATTATTTATTTATGCATTTAATGTTTTATGTGATTTCCTTTAATGATTTAAGTAATTAAATAATTAATTAGGCTAAACTAAACTAGATTAAGTAGCAATTAATTAAGCACATGAGTATGACCACTTCGAGCATATACTTGGCACTTGGTAACCCTAGTAACACTTAACATTTGGTAAAACCTCAAGAATATGTGACACTTTGACACTCATCATACCCCCACGACTAAATGAAAACTCATCCTTGGGTTCCTTTACAAAATTGGAAAGGTATGGGATTATTGACTGACTCTTAACATAACAAACTAACTTGACAAAACTGACTGCGTGAGTGTACAAATCAAAAAATTACAAAAAATTATGATGTTCATGACACAAAATTGAACACCATGACATGACTACATAAAAATTGGATAACACATCCTATAAAAATGTGAAGATGATAGAGAAGATTAGACAGTCCCAAGTGATGGAGGCTCTTGAGGTTCTGAAGGACCTTTGTCAGCTTCAGGCACATGTGATAGCTAAGGCAGCTATGGCTATCTTATTGCGATTGCAACCTCTAATGGAAGGTGAAAGGCATCTAGTAATGCCTTCATCTTCTCCTCCTTACTTTATGGATCATTCATAGTCCACACAGAATCACCAATGTGGGTTGGAATGGGGATATCCCATAAACAAGCCATTATTGGGAACATCTCCTTCATGTTGATAAACCAGGTAGTGAACTATTTATGTTTAATATTGAATGCTCTGACTACATTTTGTAGCTCCTAGTTGTTGTTCATCCTCTTGGTTAGGTTCTCAATAGTTGATCGTTGATCAGTGAATCATGCCTTAAGAACTTTGAGTTTAGCGTTTGCCACCACAAGCTTTTGCTTGGTGTCTTTATGATGCTTGAACTTGGCCTCATACAACAAGTACAAGCTAGCCACCTGTATCTCTGGTTCTAACTATAGATATCAGGTAGTTAACCTAGCCAGATTTGCATAATAGAGATTGGCAAGCTCCATATATTCTGTCATCTCCTCAATATGCAACTCCTTTGTGCAAATTTCTACCTTCTTATAGGCATCTATCCCATCAACAATGGGTTGCTATAATTCTTTTCCTTGTTGGAGTTGCTGGAGGGCTTCATTCACTTTTTCCTTCACCAACTAGATGTGTTTTTCATTTACCTCCTTTTGTAGACCAACCTGCTCTCTATAATGATCTTTGACTTTCTCAAATTTGAGAGCTTTTGATTTCTAGGTGACTACCTTGATTGCAATTTTCTAATGAAGGTCACGGACCTCCTCTATGGAGAGATTTCTATTTTCTACTACTAATCTCCTCAATTCTAGGTTTGCTATGGCTAGTTGCTCCTATTGTTAATGGATGAAATCAATTAATTGTTGCTTATGCTCATCAACATTTTGTAGGAAATGGTTCCCTATGATCAATTATACATTCTCCTAGAAAGTCTGATCTAAGGCCTTCTAAATCTTATGTTGTGTGGCCTTTTCCAAGGATTAGCATAAAACTATCATCTCCATTACATCCTTAACCCCTTTCAATTTAGTGTGAAGTTATTCCATAGCTTCATCTCTTGTCAATGCCAAGTTGAGAAATGTAGGGTCGACAATTTGGGCTCTTAATTCAACAACTTCTATAGCTAAGCATTCATTCAGCTCCTTAGCTATTTTAAGTTGCCCCTCTAAGATGATATTCTTGCTCCTTTCCTCTAGTAGCTTCAACTAGGTTGTAGTAATATTGTTCAAAAGGTCAAATACATCTGGAAGCAATTGCTCAATTTCCACCAGTCGATCTGGCATATCTTCATGTTATGCTGCATTTATTTTGCTACTTGTGGTTCCTATGGATGTCTGTATATCTTTGAGTGTAGTGATATCCACTGCAAATGTTGCAAGTGCATTGAGCATTTTGGCAATATGGTCAGCAAGCACTTCTACTGCAGTCTCCTACCCCTGGTCCTACATCACCAATATAGTTGTCCCTTCACCATCCTCCAAGCATACCAAGAAGGTCATAGAATTCCTAGAGATTTTTGGGAGTGGCTATTGTTTTACAAGAGATACTATGACCTCTTTAACACTTGGACTTGACCTTAAAAGTAGCTATGTTCTTTGGGCTGAGAAAATAGATCCACCTCCACCCATCAAACTGATTGTCTCAACCACCTCATTTAGGTGACTCATTAGTAGTTTGTACATGGATAGGTCCCTGCCACTCATGCCTACTTGTTGCTCTTGTTCACTCAAGAGTCATTCCTGGTATTCATGCAACCATTGGACAATTGTAGCAATGTATGGCACAGTTGTTAGAGTAGCAGGTGGAGGTGATGGTCGCTACTCCTGTTCTTGGATAGTCATTGCATATGTCTTGTCTTTCATCATTTTTTCCCAGTTGGTGGCCAGAACATGCCTGACGACATCATTGGTGTAATGGGCTATTCATCCCCTCTGACAAAGTTTCTTGATGAGGCATGGGAATGGGAGTGCCTTCCTTGTACATTCATTTTTTCAAACTACTCCTCCATCTTTAGATAGAGCAGCTGTGGAAGGTTAATAGGGAATCTCCCACTTAGAGCAATGCATGCTCGAGAAAAGAAGGTGGTGATTTTGCTTGGCCTCATTGTGGGATTGAGGTGGAAGGGCACAATCTTGTAGTGGATCCTCTCTGCTAGTGTGAGTGCACCAAACTCCTTGCAATCGACACCATAGCACCACTGATCCCATTCTTTCTTGATGTTGGGATCTACATGCATTGGGATCTTAGCAATAATTTCCCTTATTTTTGATAATCCAAGCACTATAGTAATGGCCTGCACCAAGTAGGACACTGAGATGTTCTTGATTTTTACCATTGATTCGAGCTACCTATTGTTCCAAAATAGGAATGTCTCTCCCATGTACCACTCCCCAATGGAAGTGATGATTGGCCACATGGAAGAGGCCTTTAGTTGATCCTGCACTTCTTTTGGTGCTTGCTCTAGGAATGGGCCAAAGTTTAACTCTTAGAGCACTATTTTCTAGACATCTCATGATCTAATCTAATTCAGGCAAGCCTCTATCAAGGTCACCTCCAGATTTGCTTATGGTGCTAGCACATCATCCCAATGGGAGTGTTCTATTGCTACTGCTAGTNACCTTGCAACTATTGGAGGTAAGCTCTTCATTGTGGGGGCCACAAATGTGCCATTTTTGACAAAATTTTTTTTGTCATTTTTCTAACTCCCACAAGGGTTTAACAAAGAAATCAACTCTTAAACACTAGATTACAAGAGTTAAACCTTTACAACAAGCTCTCGTGAAATTGATAATAAATAATAATAATAATAATAAAATAATCAATCTACCATGGTCCAACCTTAGCCAAAGTGTAACTAACTAATAAGAGAAGGTATTTAAAAAATTTAAAATTATGCATTATATTTACTAATCCATGGATATGTTGTGACTATAGATGGTACCAAAAGAAAAGCACACATAGGAAGTAGGATNAGGTTCTCGGCTCTGAAAATTTGAAAAACTTCCTTGGTGTTTGTGAGAAAATGTAAAAATTTCAAAGTGGGGTCATGCCTATATGTAGTATTTTTCCCTTACGTCGACGAGGCCCCGTATATGAGGCCTCATATACGAGTTTGCTCTATTGATGGGACCCCTTATATGGGGCCTGGAGGAAAAATTTTAAATTTGAATATCACAAAAAATAGAAAGAGTTTTTCAATGAATTTGGGATCCATGAAATCCTAGAAAAGCCAAGAATATGATAAAATCATTGAAGAGGATCTTTGAATGCTCAAAAATTAAAAAATTCAATGGAGAATATGTTTAATGAACAAAATATGTAAAGGAGCACATGGTGTGATGTAGAAGATGGATGTACGAAAGATTCTGATTACGAAAATGTCTAAGGATAAGGTGCTTAATGAACCCAACCAAGAGATATGCAAGTTGATCCTTCCCACAGTAGGCACATGCCTTTTTTTCCCTTACATAACCTCAACCTAAGGAGTCCATGGGCTCCATTGGTGATTAATGGTCAATGGAAGTTAAGGACCAAAACTCAGAAGATTCTACCAAAGAATTCATGTACATTAGACCAAGACACAAATCAAGAACATGGACACTAGCAGTGAGGTGAATTATGGTAAGCATAGATGGATGATGGAGAAGGTGGAATGGAATTCCAAATTGAGATCATAAGAAGTCCCTTGTGGAGTTTTTTGTTTAAAATAACCTGAGAGGATCCATCCTTAGTCTAGACCAAAACCAACCCCTTTCAGTGACTTTGCATTGCCACTCCAAGACCGATCCATCCCTCAAGACACAAGAGTGCTCCCATAAAACAACCACTATTCCATAAAGAGAGAGAAATAGAAGTAGGAAGTGAGAGAGGGCCTTAGTTAGAGGGCACCTTCAGGCATAGATAACATGTCTTTCTAGTCCCATAACCAATGCTTGTAGCTCATTTATTTGTCTAAGGGATGTGCTTTGAATTCCCATCATGTTTTTTTTCCTTTTTTTTGTTTTTGTTTTCATTATTTTTGTTTTTTTTTTTTTCATTTTGGATGGGAACAACACCATGTAAAGACTTTATTTGACTTCCTGTTATTGGATGACATGGAACGGTAAGAAGTCTATGAAAAACACTCAAGTGCCCAAGTAAGTAGAAGAGTACAAAAAATATTGAATCCCCTTAAAATCACACCTTGTACAAACCTTTGAATCCTTCCTAATTCTAGAAACTACCAAGATCGCCAATTTATTAAAATTTTAGTTAATGAAAGGGATCTCAAACTTCCAAAATAAGGAAAACCATAGAGTTTTTGAATAGGTGGATGTCGTAGACTCACTACCTATTCTATGAAAAAGAAATCATGACTAAGCCATTCGTAAAAAAATTGAAAAATAGGAACTAGACATTAGCAAAAAAAACATTAACCACAAACCATCATTAGTAGCAGCTACAACACCACTCTATCTTGTTGGCACAAAGCATGTTTATTAGCAAAAATTTGAAAATCACACTCTAGCAAAACAAAGTAAAATATATAAGAAAGTGTAAAAATATTCAAGAAATATTTAAATGTACTAACGATGATGTAAAACAAAAAAATGGTGTAAAATAGGAAATATTTTGAAAATACAAAAGGTGTAAAATAAATAAATTGTAAAATCAAAAACATGAAAAACAAAAAAAAATAGAAAACTTGAGGAGCCATATGGATTATTAGCACAGCTGGCCATCTCCCCCATGACTAAGTTGAAAGGAGGAGATCCAAAAAATTAAGCATGGTTGTCCATTCGTTGAGGTGTTTGTTGCACAAGCTTGCTTGGGCTCATGGAAAAGCTTTACTTCTTAGATGTTGACCAACTACTTTTTATTTGGCTCTTAAGTTTGTAAATTAACATGGTCCTAGAGGGAAAGGTTTCATCAATTATTTAAGGTCTATCCCACAACGTTTGGAACTTTGTTTTCTAGGGTACATGTCTGGGGTGCTAATAGAGAACCTTATCTTTCGGTTGAAACTTTACTTTCTGAATTCTTACATTATGTCATTACTTGTTGAATGCCTTGTGCACTTCATTCAAATATAGGGTCACTAATTGATTTTTTTCTAGTACATTGAGGTTTATCAATATTTCTTTTTGTGTTAGGCTTAGGTCAAGATTCAGTTCACAGGCTGTTGAGAGTATACAAAGCTTAGATTGAATTGGGAGTGTTGCAAGTTTTTTGTACAATAGCTCATAGGGAGAGTAGCCAATAGCGAGTTTCCATATTGAGTGGTAGGCCCAAAGGACATCATTAAGTTTTATACTCTAGTCTCTCCTATATTTGCTTATGGCCCTTGTTAGGATCTTTGTGATGTCCCTGTTAGTTACCTCTGCTCGACCATTAGCTTGGGGGTGATAGGATGTTGTTAATTTATGTTTGACCCCCAAGCATTGCATAAGTTTTTGAAAGGTGCCACTTGTAAAATGAATTCCATTATAGGAAATTAGTGCATGTGCATCCCAAACCTATTTACAACATTTTGTTGTACAAATCTAGTAGCAATGGATGCTGTACAATTGATGATGACTGCTACTTCTACCCATTTGATGTAGTAGTTAACTGTTATAATGATATACATCTTTTCATTGGACATGCGTGTGATAGGACCCATGAAGTTAATGCCCCATATGTTAAAGGGTTCTAGTGGTTGAATTGACTATTGAGGATCCTCCATTCCTACAGCAATCCCACCATCTCATTGACAGTGTTCACAAGATTAGACAAACTAGTGGATGTCCTTGAAGATTGTAGGCTAATAGTATCCTGCCATTAGGATTTTTATGGCCATGTGTCTCCCAACATAGTGGCCTCCTCAAGGGCCTTCGTGGACATCCTGGAGAATGTGTAGTTGATTTGCATTAGGGGCATACCAACGAACCAGGCCATCAGTGCACATCTTGCAAAGATGCCCATTGATTTTCATGAAATACATTGCCCAATGAAGAAACTATTATTTCTTCCTGAAGTCTAGACCTTGTGACATTTCCTAAGTAAGAAGGTAAGTGAGGATGTTGTCGTACCATGTTGTTTCCATGGATATTTATTCATTTACTACTCTTGTAAAGTAGAGTTTATCTAGAAATTGATTAGAGAGTGGGCTCTCCTTCTCTTTGTTATACCATCTTAACCGAGAGAGATGGTCAACGACCACATTCTCAGTTCTTTTCCAATCTACCATTGTGAGATTGAATTTTTGCAATCACTAGCCACCATATGATACAGGGGCTCAACGTTGGCTTGTTCATTAGGAAGTGGATGGCACTATGATCTGTGTGCACAAATATTTTATAGCCAAGCACATAGTGCTTGAATTTTTTGAGAGCACACATCACTATCATTAGTTCTTTCTCAGTTGTGGTGTAATTCAACTTTGCACCCACAATTCTTTAGCTCATGTAGTGGATGTAATATGGATGTTTCTTATCATCCAACTGCGTAAGCATGACTTCCAAAGCATAATTAGATGTGTCCATCATTATGTGAAATGGTCTGGACTAATCTAGTACCTGTAGAATTGGATTTTCCATGAGTTTTTGTTTTAGTTGTTGGAATGCATGTTCACACTCCTTAGTCCAAATGAACAGAGCATCTTTCTTTGTAAGCTCAACCAACGACTTTGCAATCTTAGAGAAACTCTTTATGAGCCATCGGTAGTAACTAGTGCATCCAAGGAATGATTGGATATCTTTGACTATCTAGTTGATGTGTGATTCCTTGGATGACCCTTATTTTTTCATGGTCTACCTCAATCCTAGCCTAAGTAATTTTGTGCCCCAATACTATGCCTTTCTGGACCATTAAACAGCTTTTCTGCCAATTGAGCCTAAGGTTTGTTTTAACACATATTTTCAATACTTGCTCAAGGTGGTCTAAGGCTTGCTAAAATGTAGCCCCATAGGTAGAGAAGTCATCCATAAATACCTCTACCCTACTACCAATCTACTATTGAAAAATACTAAGGACCAAGTGTTGGAATGTTGCAAGGGCATGGCACAAATCAAACGGCATCTTACAATATGCAAAAGTTCCTTAGGGACTAGTGAATGTTTTCTTGGCCTTATCTTCTAGCACAATTTGGATTTGGTTATAACCACTATAACCATCCAAGAAGCTATAATAGCAATGCCCAAAAATGGTGTTCAACACTTGGTCCACAAATGGAAATGGGAAATGATCTTTAAATGTTGCCATATTCAACAATCTAAAGTTGACGTAGACCCACCACTTGCCACCTTTCTTTGTCACAATTACAAGTGGGCTAGCCCACTCACTATCCACATTGGGATAGATGAACCCTACCTTGAGGGGTTGTTCTATTTTCTCTTTGATGATATGCTTCAACTTGGGGTTTAGCCATTGCTATGGTTGCCTTCTTGGCTTCATGGCCAAGTTGGTGTAAATACAATGCTAGCATACCCATGGATCAATTCTAGTCAGTTCGAGAAATGACCTGGCAAAGGCTATTGGCCATTTATTAACCACCTGCAACAACTTGTCTTTTTGTTTGGAAGCAAGATTTGCATTGATTATAACTAGCTTGCCATTGTTTAAAAATGCATAATCCATGCCAGATGGTAGAGTTTTTAACTCTTGGGACTCTTACTTGAAATTATCAAAGATTTCCAACTCTCCCCAACAAGTATCATCATCTTCATCATCGAAGAGTTGGCGATGGCCTTGCTCAAGTTCATCCATACCTTTGATATAAGCACATGTTAGGCTCTTAGATGGTTCCATGCATAGTGTGTTGCTATCTAAGTCAACTATCAGCCACTAGGTACCCTCTTATTTTGTGGCTACTGCATACAAGCACCTTTGGATATCAATTTTAGACACACACTAATTGCATGCTTTGAGGAATGTACTTTTAATGGACCAAATTTTTTGCACGTAATTGCACCCATTATCGCTGTATGAAATGCATGGAACATGCTTCTTCTCTAGTCATCCAAACTCATTTTTCTTAGAGATTTCCAAGGAGAGGTCCTTGATGTCCATTCATGCATCAACAATGCTTAACCAAGCCCTTCTCATAATGATGGGAAAGTCACCTTTGTAGTTTTCCACCTTGATCACCAAAAAGTCAACAAGATATGACCACCCACAAACTATGGTCATAATGTCCTTCACTAACCCCAAAGGGACAATGATTGACTACTTTTCCAATTCCAAACAAATATTGCTCTTTTTGAGAGGTAGTAGGTTCTAGGCCTTGTACATGTCATAAGACATGAGATTGACACCAAAATCAAAATCAAGAAGAGCCTTGCATGGCTCATGTCCAGTGATCTGCAAGTAAATAAGAGAACTTCCTAAGTCAAATCTTTTTGTGGAAAGGTTGCCAACCTTAATCCAATAGGAAATAACATGAGTTAATATCATAGTGCAGATCTGAGGCAGTGTTTGGTTTGAAGGCCACTCAAATGGATTTAATGCAGAGGATGACGGTGTTGGAGATACAAGGTGACCAACTGCATTAGGTTGTGAGGGTTTTTGATGATTTTTGGATCAGAAAAATGGTTGTTTCCTAGATCGATTGTCTGAACCATTCAACTAGAAATCTAGTTGTAAATTTATAGCCCTTGTAGCATTTCGTTGCTGCAATTATGAGGGAATTTCACCCTGCATGGACAGCAAGAGGTAACTAGGTTGAGGATGGAGGGATGTGTGTATGTGGATGCAAAGGATGGTAAAGATATGGATGCTTCCCTCAAGTAGATGGTGAATGAGTTTGATGGTACTCTGGAGGGTAATAATGATGCTAAAATGAGTCATGGCTTATAGAGCTTCATGGAGAAACAAGTTGCTAAACATAGTACCCATATGGATCTAATTACCTATAAGGGTACTGATGTCTTAGCAATGGCATTACCCGTGATTGTGGTTGGTTCCACTACTGGTATTGCTTGTATGGTTGTGGTGGAGTGCCATTTGGATAATAAGCTTGTTGTTGCTAGTGGAACTGCCTTGGATTGCCTTGAGGATAAGGTGATCATCTAGGTGCTTGCCTACGTGCTAGTTGAGGATTCATCACGTACACCCTAGACTCTTGTAAGTGTGACACCATAGGAAAACATCCCTTCAAATGTTCATATTGAAAAATGTCATATCTAGCATCATCATAAGAGTTTGTCTCCATAACTTCTTCTACTACTACAACTTTGTCCTTACCTCTCTCTTAGGCATGTTCAACTTCTTTTCGCCTCCTATGGTCACGATCACTATTCTGCTCTTTGGATGCTTAGAAATCTTTATGGTAGTTTAGAATTTTTCATCCAAAGAGTCTCATAATTTATCAACCTTTGCCAAAATATCATAAAAAGATTTTTAGATAGGCAAGGTTTTCTTATTCATCACTTCGTCAAGTGGTGACTCCTCCTCATCACAAAATCAAACCTCCCTTTTCCTGATGGAAGGATTTCTATCATATTCTTCTACACTTTTCCTTTTTTACAACTCACCTTCATCTTTTTCTACCTACTCTATCAACCTTTGTATCTAATGATCTCTCAATTTGGATAGTCTTCCTTGGGCATAAATCCCAAGAGTTCTTCTAGTTTCTGCTCTAAGCCCATCTATGATGTGGTAGAGTTATTCCCCCTGAGAATAACCATGGCCAAGACAAAATGTAAGAGAGAACAATATCTACCTCTAGTGGCATCCAAGGGTTTATGTGTTCCATGTTTTCAGCCTTGAATTTACCTTCTTAGATTAGACTCCCTAGAGTATGTCTGGTATTTGTCATTAAATAGTTCCAGCATGGTATTCCATCTATGGATAGATTCTAGCTCCAAGGACCAATACTAGCTCTCTGCCTCCTTGATGAGTATCCTGGGGAAGAGTTTGAGTTTCTATCAATTATTTTCAATGTTCTGCAAGGCACAGGCATCGTGAAAAGCTTGTAGATATGTCTGTGGATCAGAGTTATCCCCCCCTCTCAAATCTTGAAATATTGTTCATGTCTAAGCACTTGATCTAACTATCTTTCACATGCCTAATTGGAATCTTAACTACCTCTACAATGTTAATCATGCTTCTAGTTGCCAACAAAGGCTCATCATCATCATTATTTTGTTGTCACCGATGATGTCCTCTATTACCTCTTTATTCATTACAAGCTTGGTGATCAGTAGTGTTGTCCCATTGAGCATCTCCATCATGGTTATTCTTTCTACAACATCTTTCAAAACTAGAAGAAGAGGATGCAAATGAAGAGGGTGAATAAGGAAGAGGACTGCCACCACCATGGTGTCTACCAACTCCCCTTCGATTATCACGACCATGTTCATCAAATTTCTTATTATCTTAATGCTTGTTTGAGCTCCTACCTTGACTACCATATTTTCCTAAACCCAAAATGTTGATAATAGAATGTAGATTCAAGTTCACACCCCCATCATCAGTAAATAGGGGTGGAGAATTTTCATGTTGAGAGCCTTCAAAAAAAGGGCCCTCATTATCATCTTGGTTCAGCAAGAACAAGGGATTGGTGAACCATTTCCCTTTCATAGCCTCATGATGCTTCTCCTAGTGTTAATCTCTCCTACGTTATGTGTTAGTAGGACAATAGTCCATAGTTTCATAACCATTCACAATGCATTCCTCTTGAAGATCATGGATGCCTAACTACATAAGAGTTTGAAGTAGCATCACAGGCATAGATCAATCAGGGGACATTACAATGGTTCCCTCCATATCATGCCATTGCATTTGCTCATCCTGATGCAGGATGAAGGTGAAATCAAGCACATACTCATTTGGATGAGTATATACCACCTTGCACTGTTGTGGGACCAATGGTTTGACATCTTCATGCCTACGAAAAAAAGAAGACATTTTGCAAATAAATAAAATATCAATGTGCTTTTGTAATTATATGTCATGTGAGAGTGATGTTGGCCTTAGGTTCATCAAATGATATTAATAATGTTCACTAATCCTGGATAGCACACGTTTCAACAAACAAAGTCCCCGACAATGGTGCCAATAATGAGTGGCGAGGTACCCTTATGCCCAACCATATCAATCACAAAGTGTTCACGCATGATCTAGTTGAATTTCATGAACTCTATAGTTTCCAGTACAGTAGTCTTCTAGGAAGTGAACCTTGTCCTAATGGTTGTTCATTGTCTTCCCAATTACACTTGTGATGTATAAAGGTATGGTTAAGTGTAATCAAGGCATATGATTTTTATTGTTTTATGTTTTATGTTCTTTGGTGCTTATAGGAGAGAGATGAAATAATTTAGCAACTAATCTAATTTAACTACTTAACTAGCCTCTAACTGATCCTAACATAAGCATTTTGTCCCACTGTACACATCCTGAACCCATGTATCCACTACTGGGTTATCAAGCACTATGCTACTAGGTGCACCAAGCAATAACACTGCTAGGATTACCAAGCAAATACATGTTTACACTCAAAGCGATCATACTTATGTGTTTAATATCTTTAACTTAATTAATTAACTAATTTCTTAAAGTCTAATTTAGCTTAATTAATTTCATATTTAATAAAAACAATGAATTCATAAATAAATCATTAATCTATTCTAAGTGCTACAAGGTTTGATCAAAAGTTTTGTCTTTATTGTCATACACACTAGTGGTTCAGGTATAATAGTTTTTGAATAAAGCTCCGTACACTTTTTAACTCCTACTACAGGCACTCAAAGAAATATTCTAACTTTCAAATGGACAGACTATAAGAGCTTTGCTACTACTATGACTTGAATCCCCATAAACACAGCTAGGAGCTCATATTTATAGTTTTTGCTATAGTACTACATTGACAGGGCCCTGTAGACATAGCAAACGCTATGTCAATGCAACCCCATTGATGGGGAAACATCATGTAAATGGGGCCCCATTGACGGGGGCTTGTCGACAAGGTCACATACATAGGGGCTCATTGACATGACACTTTGACACTCATCATAGGTCTAGTGAAAATCATTAACATCGTTGGATGAACCCTAAGGTCAATAATCATTCTAAAAATAAACATAATAATTTAAGAACATTAATAACTTATTTTAATTGTAGAATGTCTTCTTCTCACAAGCGTAATGATACTAAACAATCAATGCCTCAAGAATGCAAGGTGGTATATACTCATCTAGATGAGTATGTGCCTAAATTCACCTTCATCCTACACCAAGATGAATAACTGTGGTGGTGAGATATGAAGGGCAACATTCTAATGCATCCCGATTGATTTGTGCTTGAGATGCTACTCCAAACTCTTAGGAGGTTGGACATTTAGAATCTTCAAAAAAAGTAAGTTGTGCATGACTATGACTATCAAGACTCCTATCCCACTAAAACACAACGTAGGAGAGATCGACACCAGTAGAAGCACCATGAGGCCATGAAGGGGAAACAGTTCACTAATCCCTTGTTCCTACTTAACCAAAACAATAATGAGGATCCTCCCTCTAAGGGTTCTCAGCATGCAAATTCTCCACTCCTTGATATTGGTGATGGGGTCTTGAACCTGAAGTTGTAGTCCACTATCAACAATCTGGATTCAAGCAAAAGTGGGAGTCTAAGCAAGGGCTCAGGCAAGCATCAAGATGACAAGAAAGCCAATAAACGTGGTTGTGATAAGTGTAAAGGAGGTGGTAGAAACCATGGTGGTGGTAGTCCTCCTTCTTCTTCATCCTCTTCATCTGCATCTTCTTCTTCCTCTTCTGGTTCTAACAGACATTGTTGAAAGGACAACCATGATGAAGGTGAACAACGGGACAATAATGATTGTCAAGTCAACCATGAATGAAGGGATAGTAAAGGACATCATAAGCATCATCAAAATTATGATGATGATGAGCCTTTGCTGGTAACTCAGAGTATGCTGAATATCATAAAGGTAGTGAAAATTCCAACCAAGCATGTGAAAGATAGTTAAATCAAGTGACTTGACATGAACAATATCCCCAGATTTGATGGGGATATAACTTTGATCCACAAACACATCTTCAAGCCTTTCACAATGCTTGTGCCTTACAAAATATTAAAAATGATTGGCAAAAATTAAAGTTATTTCCCAAGACACTTATCAAGGAAGTCGAAAACTGGTATCAGTCCTTGGAGCTAGAATCCATTTGCAGGTGGAGTACAATGCTAGAGCTATTCAACGATAAATATCAAACATACTTCTAAGTATCTAATATGAGAAGGCAGATCCAAGGATGGAAACAAGGAACACATAAACCCTTGGATGCCACCATGGACAGATACTATTCTCTCATACACCGATGTCCTAGCCATGATTATTCTCAACAAGAATAACTTCGCCACATCATAGATGGACTCAAATTAGAAATAAGAAGAACTCTTGGGGTTTATGCCCAAGGAAGGCTATTAGAACTTAGAGCCCATCAGATCTAAAGGCTAATAGAATAGGTAGCAAAAGAAGAAGGAGAGCTGAGGAAATGGAAAAGTACCGAGGAATATAACAGGGATCCTTCCATTAGAAAAAAGGAGCTTTGATTTTGCAATAATGAGGAGGAGTCACCACTTGATGAGGTGGTGAACAGAAAAACCTTTTCAATCCAAATGTCTATGTCTGAAATTTTAGCCAAGGTAGATAAAATGTGGGATTTGTTAGATGAAAAATTCCATACTACTCTAAAGATCACAAAATAATTAAGAGAGAAGAGTAGTGACCATAACTATAGGAGGTAGAAAGAAGCTAAACATGTCTACCAAAGGGGTAAGGGCAAGGCTATGGTAGTAGAAGAGGTTGTGAAGTCATAATCAGATGACAATGGAGGGTGTGACATCTACCAATACAAACTTCCTAAAGGATGTTGTCCTGTTATGTCACACTTGTAGGAGTCTAAGGTGTACATGCTGAATCCTAAATTGGCAAGAAGGTAAGCACCTAGAAGATTGTCTTATCCTCAAGGCAATTCAAGGTAGTTCCATCAGCAACAACAAGCTTATTATCTAAGTGAAGCTCCATCATAGTCATATGAGCAATACTAGCAATGGCAACATCCATAGTCATGGGGGATGCCACCAGCAAGGTAGTGGTACCATTACATGCAACCATATTCATATGGGTACTATGTTCAACAACCAATGTCTCCACATAACTCTTCTAGTCATGTTTCTTTTTAGCCTCACTACTACCCTCCAGAGTATCACAAAACTCATTCTTCATCTACTAGAAGGAAAACCCCATATTCCTATCACCATTCTCATCCTTTAACAGATGCTCCTCCATCCTCCACCTAGTTACCTCCTACTCCATCTGTGCAAGGTGAAATTCCACCACAACCACAACAATGTAACACTACTATGGTTGTTAACTTATATCTAGCTTTCCAGCCAAATGGTTCAAAACCTAGATCTTGAAAATGACCATTCTTCTAAACCAACAATCCTCCAAATTCCTCATAGACTAATGTAGCTAGCCACCCTATTTCTCCATCATCCTCTCATCAAATCCTTTTGAGAGCCCTTCAGACCAAACACCTCCTAAGATCTGCACTATCATGTTCACCCACACTATATCAAATTGGATCAAGGTTGGAAATCTTCCTAGGAAAAGAACTAACCTTGGAAGTCATCTCATTTACTTGCAGGTTGATGGACATGAGTCATGCAAGGCTCTTGTTGATTAAGGTTCCAGTGTCAATCTAATTTTCCATAACATGTACAACACCTGGAACCTACCTCCTCTCAAGAAGAGTAACATCTATTTAGAATTGGTTGATCAACCCATGACCATTCCATTGGAATCAATAGAAGATATTGTAATCACTATCTCTAGGTGATCTTATCCTACCAATTTCCTAGTAATCAAAGTTGAAAATTGCAAGGGAGACTTCCCAATAATTATGGAAAGGGCTTGGTTGAACACTGTTGATGAAAAAATAAGCATTAGAGATCTTTCCCTAGAAATTTCCAAGGAGAATGAATTTGGAAAGATCAATAAGAGGAGAGCTTCATGCATCATGTACAACGATATCAGGTGCAACTGTGTGCAAAAACTCAGATCTATTAAAAGAACATTCATTTTTGCATGTGGGCAGTGTGCAAATAAGGTAACTATTCAAAGGTGCCTATACACAGTAGCCACAAAATAGGAGGATACCCAGTGGTTGATAGCTGATCTTGGAAGTGACACACTTTGCATGGAACCTGATGAGAGTCTGACATGTGCATATATTGAAATCATGGATAAAGTAGAGCAAGTTCATCACCAACTCTTTGATAATGCAAATGATGATACCTATTTGAAAGAGTTTGAAATCCCTAAAAATTTTAAATAAGAGCCCTTAGAGTTGAAAATTCTACCTACCAGCATGGAGTATGCATTTTTGACAAATGGCAAGTCAATAATAATCAATGCCAATCTTGCTCCTAAACATAAATAGATGATGTTGAAGGTGGTCAACAAATGATCAACAACCTTTACTTGGTCATATTCTAAACTCACAAGGATTGATCCTAGGATATGTCAGCATCATATCTACATTGATCTGGCCATGAAGCCAAAGAGATAGTCACAGTGATGGTTGAACCCTAAATTGAACCAGATCGTCAAAGAGGAAATCAAACAACTCCTCAAGGTGAGGTTTATCTATCCCATTGCTAATAGTGAGTGGGTTATTCCACTCGTGATTGTGCCAAAGAAAGGTGATAAGTGGTGGGTTTGTATCAACTTCTGGCTATTAAATATGGTAACATTCAAAGATCACTTTCCATTGCCATTTATGGATCAAGTGTTAGACACTATATCTAGGCATTGCTATTATAGTTTTCTAGATGATTATAGTGGCTATAACCAAATCTAGATCACATTGAAGAATCAAGACAAAACAACATTCACGAGTTCCTAGGGGACTTTTGCATATCGAAAGATGCCTTTTGGTTTGTGCAATGCTCTTGCAACTTTCCAATGCCTAGTCTTAAGCATCTTTCAATAGCAAATCAGTAGTAGAGTGGAAGTGTTTATGGATGACTTATCCACTTATGGCACTATATTCGAGTGAGCATTGGAGTACCTTGAGCAAGTACTCAAAAGATGTGTGGAAACAAACCTACGGGTTAATTGGAAAAAGAGCCTTCTCATGGTCTAAGAAGGCATTGTATTGGGGCATAAAATTTTGTAGGAAGGAATCGAGGTAGATCCCAAAAAGATAAGGATCATCCAAGGAATCACCTGTCAACCAAAAACTGTAAAAGATGTTCGGTCATTCCTTGGACACACTAGTTACTACTAGTAATTTATAGAGAATTTCTCTAAGATCAAAAAACCATTGGTCAAACTAACAAAGAAGGATGCTTCATTTGTTTGGACCAAGGAGTGTGAACATGCATTTCATCAACTAAAAGAAAAACTCATAGAAACTCTAATTCTACGAGCACCAGATTGGTCCAAACCATTTCATATCATAACAGATGCATCTAATTATGCCTTGCTAGCTATGCTTACGTAGTTGGATGACCAAAAATTTCCATATTATATTCACTGTGCAAGCTAAAGCATTATGGATGCGCAACTCAATTACACCAACACAAAAAAAGAACTAATGGCAATGGTGTATGCTCTAAAAACGTTTACGCACTATGTGCTTGGATATAAAGTGTTTGTGCATAATGACCATAGTGCCATCCGCTTCCTAATGAACAAGCCAATGGTAAACCCCATGTCATATAGTGGCCTATGATCTTGTAAGAATTTGATCTTATGATGGTAGATCGAAAGGGAACTGAGAATGTGGTCATTGACCATCTCTCTCAGTTATGATGGGATGACAAAGAGGAGGAGAGTCCACTCTCTAATCAATTCCTAGCTAAACTCCTTTTTGTTGGTATAATTAATCAATAAATGCCCATAGAACCAAAATGGTATGATGACATCCTCATTTATCTTCTTACGCAAGAGATGCCACAAGATTTGGACTGTAAAAAGAAACAACAGTTTCTTCATCAATCCAAATGCTTCATGGAAATCAATGGACATCTTTACATGGTGTGCAATGATGACCTAGTTTGTTGCTGTGTACCTGATGTTGATTAACTATGCATTCTCCAGGATGATCATGAGGGTCCTTGTGGGGGCCACTATGCTAGGATATGCACGACCATTAAGATCCAAATGGTAAGGTATTATTGGCCAACCATCTTTAGGGACATCCACGAATTTGTCTGCTCTTGTGAACATTGTCAATGAGATGATGGGATGACTGCATGAATGGAGGAACCTCAACAGTAGATTCAACCACTAAAACCCTTTGACATATGGAGCATTAACTTCATGGGTCTTATCACACCTATGTCAAATAGAAAGACATATATAATCATTATCATTGATTACTACACAAAATGGGCAAAACCAATAGCCATCATCGACTATACATCATCCATTTCTACATGGCTTATATAACAAAATGTTGTGAACAGGTTTGGGATGCCATGTGCACTAATTTCTGACAACAAAACCCATTTTATAGGTGCTACTTTTTGCAATCTTTTGCAATTCTTGGGGGTTGAACATAAATTAATAACACCCTACCACCCCCCAACCCAATGATCAAGCAAAAGTTACTAATAGGGAACTATTAGCAAATATAGGAGAGACTAGATCACAAAATTAAATGATGCCCTCTGGCCATACCACTCAACATGGAAACTTCCTATAGGCTACTCTCCCTATGAGCTAGTGTATAGAAAATTACCAACTCTGCCTATCCAATCTGGGCTCCGTACACTTTCAATAGCCTATGATTTGGAATTTGACCTTAGCCTAGCATAAAAATAAAGATTAATTAACTTGAATGTGCTAGATTAAAATCGATTAGTAGTCCTATCATTGAATGAAGTGCATAAGACATTCAACAAAAAGCATCATGACCTTAGAATATGAAAAGAGAAATTTCAACCAGGAGATAAGGTTCTCTATTGGAACCCCACAAACATACCTCAACGAACTAAGTTCCAAACATTGTGGGAGGGGCCTTATATAATCAATGAAACCTTTCTTTTTGGGACCATGATCATATACAAACCTGAAAGCCTAGACAAGAAGCAGTTGGTCAACATCCAATAGGTAAAGCCTTTGCACGAGCCTAAGCAAGCCAGTACAACAAATACCTCAACGGATGGACAACCACGCTCAAATTATTGGATCTCCTCCTTCCAACTCAGTCATGGGGGAGATGGCCATCCATGCTAATCATATACGTGGCTCCTCAATTTTTACAAATTGTTTATTTTACACCTTTTTGATTTTAAAAATTTTTCTTATTTTACATCATTTTTTGTTTTACACCATCATTAGTACATTTACATTTTTCTTGAATATTTTATACTTTTTTATATATTTTACTTTATTTTGGTGTGATTTTCTAATTTCTGTTAATAAACATGCTTTGTGCCAACAGAACACAATGGTGTTGTAGTTGTTGCTAATGGTGGTTTGTGCTTAATGTTTTTTTTTTACTAATGTTTGCTTTCTATTTTTGAATTTTTGTATCAATGACTAAGGCATGGTTTCTTTTTCATGGAATAGGCAATGAGTCCACAACATCCACCCATCCACAAAAATTTATGGTTTTCCTCATTTTGGGAATATGAGATCCCTTTCATTAAATAAACCTTTAATAAATTTCTAACCTTGGTGGTTTCTACAATTAGAAAGGATTCAAAGGTTTGCATGGGGTGTGACTTTAAGGGGACTCAATACTCTTTGTACTCTTCTACTTACTTGGATGCATAAGTGTTTTCATGGATTTCTTACCATTCCGTGTTGACCATAAATAGGAAGTTAAATAAGTCTTTGCATGGTGTGGTTCTCATCTAAAAAAAATAAAATTAATAATAATAATAATATATTGATGGGAATTCAAAGCACATCCCTTAGACAAATAAACAAGCTACAAGCACTGGTTATGGAACTAGAAAGACATGTTACCCATGCCTAAAGGTCCCCTCTAATCAAGGCCCTCTCTCACTTCCTACTTCTCTTTTCTTCTCTTTAAAGAATGGTGGTTGTTCTATGGAAGCACTCTTGTAGCTCAAGAGGATGGATCGGTCTTGGAGTGGCAATGTGAAGTCATTGAAAGCGGTTGGTTTTGGTCTGGACTAACGATGGATCTTCTTAGGTCATTTAAATACAAATTCACAAGGGACTTCTTATGACCTCAATTTGAAACTCCATTCTAGCTTCTCCATCATCCATCCATGCTACCCATAACTCACCTCATTGTCAATGTCCATGTTCTTGTTTGGTATCTTTGTTTGATGTACTTGAATTCTTTGGTAGAATCTTCTAGGTTTTGGTCCTTAGCTTTCATAAACCATTAATCACCTATGGGACCCATAGACTCCTTTGGTTGAGGTTATGTAAGGGCAAACAGGGCATGTGCCTACTATGGGGAGGATCCCCTTGCATGTCTCTTGGTTAGGTTCATTAAGCACCTTATCCTTAGGGATTATTGCAATCAGAATCTTCCATGTCTTCTGCATCCAACCATGTGCTCCTTTAATTATTTTCTTTGATTTACATATTCTCCATCAAATTTTTAAATTTTTGAGCCTTCAAAGACCCTCTTCAATGATTTCATCATATTCTTGGCTTTTCTAGGACTTCATAGACCCCAAATTCATTCAAAAATTCCTTGTATTTTTTGAAATATTCCAATTTGAAAATTTCATTTATGGACCTCGTAAATAGGGCCTCGTTGACGAAGCTCATGCATATACATGGCCTTGTCAATGCAATGCAAAAATCATATATATATGCATGATCCCCTTTAAAACTTTCACATTTTCTCTCAAACACCCAAAGAGTTTCTATAGTTTTCAGGGCCCAAAACCTTCAAGCGCCCCATAACTTCCTAACCATTTGTCCAAATCACTTCATTCTTTGACCTTGTAGCTCCTAGAGGTAAGCTCTTAGTCATGGGGGCCACAAATGTGCCATTTTCGATAGAAAATTTTTCAACATTTTTCTAACTCCCACTAACTAAGGAATCAACATTAAAATACCAAATTGCATGACTTAAACCCTTCCAACGAGCTCCAGTGATACTTACAATGAAAATTTAATTAATAAAATAATCAATCTACCATGGTCCAACCATAGCCAAGTGTAACTAATTAATAAGATAGCATCAAAAGGCAAACACACACAAGAGAAAGGACCATCTCAACCAAGGAAAAAATGGCCAAGAACGAGAAGGGATCAAGAACAGGCCCAGGAAGAACTAATCACAACTAATGCTATGGGACCTCTTAAGGAGGAGGTCGAAGTGCAGTCTATTCATCAAAGTCCAGAACAGGTGGCAGCAACAAAACATCCCTACCAAGATGAGGCACTAGCTCAACAAGAGAAACTTGAGATGACCTTGATAGAAGCCTGCCTAAACCAAATTAGATCAACAGAGATCTAGAAAACAATGCTCCAAGAGTTGAACTTTGGCTCTTTCTTGGAGCAAGCACCTAAAGAGGTATATGACCAACTAAATACCTCTCCCATGTGGCCAATTATCACTTCTAGTGGGGAGTGGTACATGGGAGAAGCATTCCAATTTTGGAGCAATAGGTAGACCGGTTCAATGGTTAAGATCAATGACATTTTAGTGTCCTACTTGGTGCAAGCCATTACAGAGGCACTTGGGTTGCCTGAAACTAGGGTGAATCTTGCCAAGATTTTGATGCAAGCAAATTCTAACATTAAAAAGGAATGGGTTTAGTGGTGCTAGGGTGTCAATCGTAAGGAGTACAGTGCACTCACATTGATAAAAAGAATCCACTACAAGATTTTGGCCTTTCACCTAAATCCCATGATAAGGCCCAACAATATCGCTACCTTTTCTATCCATGCATGTGTTGCTCTGAGTGGAAGATTCCTAGTCAACCTTCCATACCTAATTTATCTGGACATAGAGAAGTGATTCAAGGAGAATGAACATGGAAGGAAGGCACTTCCCTTTTCATGCCTCATCAGAAAACTATGTTGAAGGGGAGGAATAGCTCGCTATACTAATGATGTTGTCCAATGTGCTTCAACTACTAATTGGGCGGAGATGATGAAGGATAAAACTCTTGCAACAACAATCCAAAAAGAGGAGCAGCAACCACCACCTCCACCTACCACTTAGAAAATAGTGACGAATGTCACTGCAACATCCCAATGATTACACAAGTTCTAAGAATGACTCTTGTGTGAGCAAGAGCAATAGGCAGACATGAGTGATGGAGAGCCATCTGTGTACTAGCCCATGATGAGTAACTTGAATGAGATGGCCCAAATAGTTAGCCAGATGGGGGGAGGTGGATCCATTTTCTTCATCCAACAAACACAATTGTTTGCGAGGTTAAATCCTAGCACCAGAGAGGTAATAGTATCTCTCTCAGAATAATAGAAACTCCCAGAGATTTTTGGGAACGCTGCAACCTTTTTGGTGCACTTGGAGGAGGACTAGGGGACAACAGTACTAGTGATGTAGCACCAAGGGCAAGAAACATTAGCAGAGGTGGTTATTGACAAAATCATTGAAACACTCAATGCACCTATGACATTTGTACCAAACATCACTACACTTAAAAAAGTGCAAACGTTTGCAAGGATCATAAGTGACAAACTAAGTGCAACACAACATGAACAACTACTGGACTGACTGGTAGAAACTGGACAACCCCTTCTGAATGTCTTTGACCTTCCAGATAGTATAACTACAACCCAGTTAGAGCTACTAAAGGTAAGGGGCAAGAATATTATTTTGGAAGGGCAACTCAAAACAACCAAGGAGCTAAATGAATGCTTAGTTACAAAAGTTGCTGATCTAAGAGCCCAAATTATCAACCCTACATTTCTCAACCTAGCATTAACAAGAGATGAAGCTCTTGAACAGCTTCACACTAGGTTGAAAGGGGTTGAGGGTGCGATGGAGATGATTGTGTTCTACTGATCCTTGGTAGAGGCCACCCAACATAAAACATAGAAGGCCTTGGATCTGACCCACTAGGAGAATGTTTAGCTAACCATAGAAAACCATCACCTGTAAAACATTGATGCACATGAACAACAATTGATTGATTTTATCCATCAACAGCAAAAGCAAATAACTAGAGCAAATACAGAGTTAAGGAGATTGACAACTGAAATAGAAACCTCTCCATGGAGGAGGTTTGTGCCCTTCACCAAAAGACTACAATAGAAGTAGTTGCCTGGAAGTTAAAGGCTCTTAAATTTAAGAGAGTCAAAAATCACTACAGAGACCAGGTCAGCCTACAAAAGAATATAAATGAAAAACACATTCAAGTGGTGAAGGCAAAAGTGAATGAGACCCTCCAGTAACTCCAACAAGGACACAAATTATGGCAGTCCATCGTTAATGGGATTAATCAATACAATAAAGTAGAAATTTGCTTGAAGGAGTTGCAAATAGAGGAAATGATCAAATATATGAAGCTTGCCAACCTCTAATATGCAAACCTGGCTATGTTGACTATTAAATGGTCATGGTCAGAATTGGAAAAGTAGGTGGCTAGCTCATACTTGTTATACGAGGCTGAGTTTAAGCACCACAAGGACACCAAGCAAAAGCTTGCAGTGGCAAACTATAAACTTGAGGTTCTCAAGGGAAAATATACTGATTAGAGATCCATTTCCCAAAGCCTAGCCAAAACACTGATTAACTACTAGGAGTGCAAAATGTAGTTAGGGCATTCGATGTTGAACACAAATCGTTTGCTGCCTGGTTCGTCAACATCAAGGAGCTATTCCCATTAATGCCCTGTCCATGGGATATCCCCATTCTAGCCCACATTGGTGATGCCGCGTGGACTATGAATGATCCCTAGAGCAAGGAGGAAAAGATGAAGGCATTACTAGATTTCTTTCGCCTTCCACTGGAGGTAGCATCCATAGTAGGACAACCATAGCCTCCTCATCTGAAGTCGATGAAGGTCCTTCGCAACCTCTAGAACCTCCACCGCCTAGGACTACTTGATCTTCTCAACCATCTTCATGCCATCAAAGGATGTGTTATCCAATTTGAGTAGTCATATCATGGTGTTCAATTTTGTGTCATGAACACCAAAAATCTTGTAATGATGCTGATCTGTACACCCAGCCACTGAGTTTTGTTGTATCAAGTGTTAGTCAATAATCCCATACCTTTCCAATTTTGTAAAGAAACTTGAAGACAAGTTTTCATTCAGTTGTGGGGGTATGATGAAGCTTTAAAGTGTCACGTTGATAGGTCTTCTTCAACGTGGCCCCATCGATGAGCCCTCGTCGACGTGGCCCCATTAACAGGCCCTCATTGACAAAGCCCCATCAACGTAGCATTTGCTATGTTTATGAGGCCCTGTCAACGTAGTGTTTGCTATGTCTATGAGGCCCCATCAACACAGCTCCACAATAAAGTCTATAAATACGCACTCATCTTCCATGTTTATGGGATGTCTTGTCATAGGCTTAGTGAAGTTCTTGTAGTTTGTTCATTTAAGAGTTAGAATATTTTTTGAGTGCCCACAGTAGGAGTCAAAAAGTGCACGGATCTCTATTCAAGCATTGATGTACATGAGCACAGTAGTGTAAATAGCAATAAAGATGAGCCTTTTGATAAACCTTGCAACACTTGGAAATAGATTAATTATTTATTCATGCATTTAATGTTTTATGTGATTTCCTTTAATGCTTTAAGTAATTAAATAATTAATTAGGGTAAAGTAAGCTAAACTAAACTAGATTAAGTAGCGATTAATTAAACACATAAATACAACCACTTCGAGCATACGCTTCATGCTTGCTAACCCCAATAATGCTTAACATTTGGTAACCCAATAGCACTAAACGTGTTTAGGATGTGTACGGCAAGTGGGAATGGATGCTTATGTTAGGATTAGTTAGGTGTAGTTAGTTAGATTAAATTAGCAATTGAATTACTTCATTTCTTACATCCTTTGTTTTAAGCACCCAAAACATAAAATATAATAAAAATCATATGCCTTGATTACATACCTGATGAGATGCGATATCGCGTACGCAATATCGCATCGTCCCCTGCGATATCGCATACGCGATATCGCGGTCCGCTGCCAAGTTTATAAATAAGAGGCGACTCTCCCTTGTTTTCTCATCTTAGGCTAGAAGTAGGAAAACTTTGGCAGTTTGATCACTCTAGAGATAGAATATTTTCCATGTGCCCGCAGTAGGAGTCCTAAAGTGAACAGATCTTTATTCAAGCAACATTGTACCTAAACACAAGTTGTGTCAGCAATAAAGATAAGCTTCTTGGATAAACCTTGCAGTGCATGGACTAGGATTTTATTTCAATGTTATTTATTGTTTTCTCTCTCTCACCCTTAAACTCCTAGAATGTGGAATGAATACGACTTGATTACGAGCATCTAAGGATGTGTACGGATAGTCAAGGAATCGACTGCTCATCACAAAGCGGTATGAGTATGACTTGATTACGAGCATCTAAGTGTGACTACTTGGTAACCTAGTGGCGTATCCAAGATCTACGCTTGGTAATCCCAATGGTAGTTGTGCACCAAGATGTGTACAATTAGTCAAGGAATCAGCTGCTCATCGCACTTAGGCTAGATTAGATTCTCTCAACCCTTTCCTCCTAGTTAAGTGCCTTAGTACGACCACTTCGAGCACGTGCGTTACACGTGGTGATCCCAGCAATGATTAGCGTTTGGTAGTCGCGGTTGCATCGGTTCAGGGTGTGTACGGTAAGTGGGAACGGATGCTGACGCTAGGTAATTTAGACTTAGTTCATTAATTATAGTTAGTTAGTTTCTCCAACCCTTCACCTCGATAGCATAGGAGATAAAACATAAAAGACCGTAAAAATCATATACCTCGGACTTACTTAACCATACACTGTGACAATCACAAGTAAGTCTGGGAAGACAATGAATGATTAACCCCAAGTGTTCCATGGGGCGTGTAGGCACTTGGTCTGCGGAGTTCGACCGGATCGCGCGTGCTATGCTCGTTTCGTATGGTTGAGTGTAGGGGTACCTCGCCACTCATCAATACCTTTGCATATCACAAGTGTAATTGGGAAGACAACAAATGATTGTTAGGGCAATTTCACTTTATAGAGACTAGCGTACTGGAAGACATAGAATCCATGGAGTTCGATCGAATCACACATGAACACTTAGTGATTCGTATGGTTGAGCATAGGGATACGCGTTGCTCATCACTAATATTATGTCAATAGATACAACTTGAAAAAAATTCTAGTTTTAAAATAAAGAAGTGAATGCTTTAAAATAAAATAAAAAACTTAAAAATTAGGGGGGGGGTGTCAGACCCCAAAAAGAGAATTTTATTAATAGAAAACAAAATGTAGTACATAAAGAACTTTCATACATACAGAGTGAGGAAATGAGGGAGAGAAACCATGTTGACTGAGATTATTATAAAGGAGACATTCTAAACTTAGCATTCCACAGGAAATGAAAATGCAATCTTGAGGATAACCATTCGCTGAAAAGTGTGTAACTTTTCCTGGATGTGGATTGTCGGAAGAGAACAAAGGTGGAAGAAAGGGGAAAAGGCCGACTAGTGCAGAGAACTGTGGCTTAATTACAAGACTTTCTTCAGAAGCTAGGCCTGATGATGGTGATTATTTAGATCTCCGATATGACTCCATGGCTGCAATAAGAGAAACAACTGATTAGCATTCATCTTGAATTTTGGGACTTGAGATATAATTTGGAAGTGAACATGCCGTAAAATTTGCATTTTTTCCGAAGTAGTTAGCTGTAAGGGGTTTGAAATAATTGTCTTTTGAAAATGTGTGGTACATCTACGTTTCCAAATATTATATAAGATGATGGGCCTAAGGATCTTCCATAGGAAATGAGAGTTTTTGGACCTGATAGGTAAGAAACCAAACATTACAGCCTCTTGTGTAAGAGTGCATGAGGGAAAAACCTTAGAGGCCCATTCCCATGCATGCTGAGCAAATGGGCAAAGCCAAAAAACGTGGACAAAGGTTTCAGGGTCATTACATAAAGGGCACTTAGGGGAGTGAATCCCAAGATATGCTAAACGTTTCCCGATTGGGAGACCTTGATGAAGAAAACACCAAAGGAATTGTTGAATTTTTGGAAGAGTCGGGAGATGCCAAATTTGGTTGAAAAGAGAGATCCAAAAATCCTTAGTTTCTTGTTTATTCCAAGATCAATTACAACGTAGAATGACTTCGGAAGAATCGTGTAACAATTGGAAGGGAACATGTGGCCGATAAGGAAAAATTTTTGACCCATTAGACCAATAGAGGCCATGAAATAGACCTTGGATAGCACCATCAAGGCGTAAAGATTGATGAAGAAATGTATGTAACTGGTGAAAGCAAAGCCTCATTGCTTTCGAAGCGCCATATAGGTTTTCGAACGCTTCCCAAGAAATCCATTGATTAGCAAGGCGAAGACAATTGAGGGAAATCACTCCCTTCCGGTACCAAATAATGGCTAATCTTGCGTTAGTAATGGCCAGAGGGGCAGGGGTCAAGGGTAACCACCAAGGACAAAGCATGGGGAGGAGGGTAGGGTTAAGATGGATATTAGACCAATTAATATGATGGTGGAGAACTTGCCAAGCCTTCCATATGCTTTTGAATACATGGGAACCAGGAATGGAGATAGAATGAGGAGAGAAAATCCAATTAATAGGATGGATGGTTTTCCAAAAAGGCTTATGTTTAGGAAAACTTTGATGAAGCCTTAGCTGGAGAAGATTTCCAATTATGTCAGAGGTGTCCAGATGTTGCACAAGCCACTTAGCTACTAAGGTGAGTCCCTGTTTGTATGAATTCAACAGTCCTAATCCTCCTTTGTTTCTAGGAAGAGTGACAATGTTCCATGCAACACGATGAAAACCGCGCTGGGAATCTTTAAATGACCACATGAAGTCTCGAAACAATCGCTCCAAGTTTTGATAAGCTGTGAGGGAAGGAGCCCAGCATGAGGAATAATATACATGGGTAGAAGCACAAATGGATTTACAAACAAGATATTTTCCTGCCAAGGTAAGGGGCTTAGTCTTCCACTTTTTAGTTTTCTTACGAATACGAGAGATAACTAGCTCCCACAATGTAGAAGTAGGACCACGAAATCGAAAAGGGATTCCCAAGAGCTTCATGATCTCATGGTCTTGGATTAATTTCCATGGATAGGTGGGGAGTTTACTATAATTGTTATGAAAACTATATACAGAAGATTTAGACCAATTAATGGTAGAACCAGAGAGAGAACAATATTGCTCTACTTGGGCTAAAAGACGTTTAACGTTATCGGTTGTATTTTGGATTAGAAAAAAAGAGTCATCAGCAAAATGCATATTAAGCAGTTGATGTTGAGGAGAGGAAAAGTGCATGCCATATAGCATACCTGAGTGAATATCGTGGTTAATTTGATGGCAAAGGAAATCCGCAGCAATTATAAAGAGATAAGGGGCAGGAGGACAACCTTGTCTTACTGATCTATGAATTACAAAGGGGGCGGTGATGCCAAAGGTGGTGGCTATTCTCGCATTAGCATTTGAGAAGAGACATTTCACCATATGAAGATACTTGGAGCCAAAACCGAGTTTTGACATAGTTTGAAGGATGAAGTCCCACTTAATGTTGTCATAGGCCTTAGCATAGTCCAATTTCATCAAAAGGATGTCTTGGCCATCATCCTCAGCCCACTGCAAACCTTCCCAAGCAGCCACAACATTATCTAAGATATAACGCCCTGGGACAAATCCGGTTTGTTGAGGGGATATAATTTTATGAAGGAATTTTTTCAAACGTAAAGCTAAGCATTTGGCCCAAATTTTGTATACCACATTAAGAAGAGTAATGGGTCGCCAATTAGCTATACTAGTAGGGTCTCCTGATTTGGGAAGGAGGCGAATAATCCCAAGATTTAAATTTGGTCCTAGAGAACCAAGATGGATAGCCTCTTTAATTACTTGGAAAAGGTCATGGCCAACTAGATTCCAATGCCTTTGAAAAAACTCAACAGGGAAACCATCATATCCAGGAGCTTTCCCAGAACTAAGTTTGAAACAAGCGTGTTGAAGCTCTTCTTGAGTGATATTAGCGTCGAGGATGTGAGACATGGATGAGTCAACTAACCTAGGATAGTTACGCGTAGTGTCCTCAAATGATGAGAGATTCATAGGGGAAGCTATAAACAAGGCTTCAAAGTGCTCCTTAAGGTAAGAGAGGATACTCTCATGATCATTGATAATAACACCATCCCTAGAGAGAGTATCTGGGGATGGACTGGAAGGAGAGCTGTTGAGATATTTAAAAAATTCCTTACATTGCTCATCTTGAATCTTCAACCAAGTAAGTCTACTTTTGATTAAGGCACTGTGGGCCTTGTGGACTTCCCAGCATTGGAAAGTGGAGCGAACTTTAGCAAGTTCTTCGTGAATGTGGGTGTTAAAGTGTTCTATGGATAATCTATCCGTAAGATTATTAATAGTTGAACAAATGTTGTTGTACTCTTGTCTAGAACGAGAGGCCACTTACTTGCCGAACTTCCGAGCAAAGTTCCTCACCCTACTAGTAGTTCGCAGCCACCATTGGATCCAACCCACCTGGCCAATGGGCCTAGGTTCGGCATTCCAAAGATTAGAAAGAAGATGTTGAGACGAGGGAGATGAGAATAAATTAGATTGTAGGCGGAAGAGGTGGAATCTGGTCCTATGAGAAGTACCAGAGATTTGCATGGAAATGACAATGGGATAATGGTCAGATAACGTAGCATGTTGGTGAACCGTAGTGGTGGAGATTGCCTGCCAAAAGGATAGTGTGGAGAAGTAAAATCGATCTAGCCGACTATATATTCGAGCTTGACCCAGACGAAGGTTACTCCAAGTAAATCTATGGAGAGATCTGCTAGAGTTATCTGTGACTCCGTCAAGGAGATAAAATTGTTTTTTAAAGTCAGACCAAGGTTGAATTTCATGAGGAGGAAGTCGAAAAGGAACTCCCCCAAGTTTATCGTGAGGAAATTCAATCATATTAAAATCTCCACCAAAAATCCAAGGGACGGAAGGAAGAGAAAAGGTTAGTTCCTGCCATAAGTTAGCCCATTCGATGGAGTCATTTGGAGCATAAACAAAGCAAAACCCAAAGGGTCCTTTGGAGGAGGAGAAGATAGCCCAAGAAACTCGTTGGCTTGAATCGGAACCAGAACGAATGAGTTTGTCTTTCCAATGGGCTGAAATGAGAATAGCGGCTCCACCTTTTCCATACTCGTGGGAGGTAGCTATGACTGAGGAGTGGGGAAGGAACCTATGAGCTGAAAACTCTAAGTCAGAAGTTGAAATTTTAATTTCCTGAAGAAGGATGAAATCAAAGGTGGTATTCAGACTTGAGAGAAAATTGCTAGCCCTTTTACCTCAAAGCCTATCTATAAGGCCGCGAACGTACCAAGAGACTAAATTCATGAGGAGGTGGAAGATGCAGGTAAGGAAAGAACTTCAGAGGATTGGAGGGTTGATGTGTCCTCATCCATTGTGTTGGAGAGGACAACTAAGGGGGCGTTTGTATTAACAGGAATTATAGAAGAGGCTATATGGGAGGGAGATAGTGGTGGGTCAGAAAAGGAGGATGGTTTAGCTCTTTTCCTGCCCCCTTCATTCCCGCCCTCAGTGGATAAAAGAGAGTCCTTGAAAGATTTAGACTGGGTGACTTTAGCGTGCGAAGTAATCTTTATCGAGGAGCTAGAATGAGGGACCTGGGTGGTAGAGGATTTAGGTTTGGAGAGAACATTAGAGGTCGTGTGGGGAGTGGCTGCAAATTTAAATGTTTTCGAGGAGACTTGAGTTTCATCTATAGGGGAAGAACGGTGTTGTGAAGCGTTGTTTGTTTTTGTCTTCCTAGCTAAGGAAGGGCAGGCCGAGATGTGGTGATCAGCTCGATGACAATAGCTACAGGAATTTGGAAGGTAAAAATAATCCACTTTTTATGTGAACAATTTTCCTCTGGTTGCTAATGTAAGAGAGGTTTTCTTGTGAGAGATGTCTAGTTCTATACAATAGCGACGAAACTAAAATCCATTAACCTCTACTCCGTGATCAGAGATAATGTGACCTAGGGTACTGACAATATCTCTCTCAAAGGTGGAAAAAATAAGAGGAAGATTAGGTAACTCCACATAACAGGGGATAGTTTTATAGGCTGGGTCTGTGACATCAAAATCATATTTCCATGGACGGACGACCAGGGTGGCATTTCGTGCTGGGAAAAAATAGGCTGAAAGGGCTTTCTGGACATGAGAAGCATCAGAGAGTTCTGCGAGCACAAAGTTTCGGGCATAGGAAACGTTTATGCCGTGAGATTGGAGAATAGATTTGATGTACAAATTAAGATTTACGGATCGGAAAATAAAACCCATAATCTGAATAAAAATGAACCGAGATGCAAAACCTTCAGCTACATTATCAAAAAGATCTTCCGGAATAAAAAAATCAACATTAGTGGAGTTGGGGGAACTTCCCTGCTGAGAAGAACCAGACGGGCCGTGAGACGCATCCATGACTACACTGTAGCAGAGATCTTCTCTGCCCACAGCGCAGCCCTACGGTGAACCCGTTGAAGCCAAACCACCTCAGGGGATTCTGAAAAAACAGGGTTTTCAGAAAAAACTACGCAAATCTGTGCGAGCGGCGGAGGCGGCAGCAGCAGCAGCGGAAGTAGGGCATGAGATTGAAGGCGGCGAGCTAGGAGGGCGTGAGTTTTGTGCAGGTGACGACGGGAGGATCGAGCAGAACCAAAATGCGGAAGGTCTGGAAAATGTGCAGAGCTGAAACGCGAGGAATCTGCAGGTCCTGGAATACGCGCAGATCTGGATCGTGAGAAGTCTGCAAAGCCAAAGGCAGATCTGGAACCGCTGCCGGAAGATCTGGAACCCCGGCCAGCAGAACTGGGATCATGGCCTGTAGATCTGAGATCACGGCCTGCAGATCTGAGATTTTCAGAGGTGGAATGCCCGCAGCCGCGACAATGCCTGCGGCCGCAGTTGCGGCCGCGGCAGTGGTCGAAGGAGAGGCGGTAACGGTAGTGTTGCGGTGCAGCGCAGCAGAGACCTGGCGCCCCGTGACCGCGGCCCAGCGCAGCAGAATGCTAGAAAACAACGGTCACAGAGCCCCACGCGCGACAGAGATCGAAAAAAAATAGATTTTCCAACCAAACTTAAAAATTAGTAAAAGCAAAACAAAATATATCTAAATCTAAGCATCTTTCATGTTGGTCAAGGCCCAAATCTTGCACATGCTCTTTTGCTCTTTAAATGTAAGCATCTTTCATGTTAGTCAAGCCTCGATTGTACCAAGGTATTGATATCGCTGAATGGCGGTTAAAGTTTCAAGCGAAAGCTCTCTTTATGTTTAACCAAAGGCATGTGTTGGTATGTTTAATGGGGATCTTTAAGCCTCTAATCAAGTGAATCTTAAGCCACGTCAAGCCCAAAAAAACGCTATAATTTGAATGCCACATCAAAACCAATTGTGTACCCTTCTTTGATAGAACCATGTGGTTAATTTGTTCCGCAAACCCACTCAATCCTGCCATGAATTTGTAGATCTTCGGCCCCGAAATGTTTTGCCCACCATGCCGTGTCAAAATTTCAAGTTAACAATTCAAGATTTGTTCGTGTTTCGAGTCCGACAACATCGTGTTGCAAATTCCGACCTATTGCAGATGCATGTGGATGACTTACAGCCTCATCGGACGTAGAATACAATGGAAAGCCTTCAAACATTTCTCAGCCAAACTGAAATCGATAACAAAATACACCAGAAATCTTCCATCATGGATGCTGGGTTCTTCATCGAATGAAAGAAATTCGAATTCTGTTCTTAAAAAAGCAAGCAAACAAACCAGACGGACCTCAAATCAGAAAGAATCATCATTGCTTCTCTGAAATTAGCCAACGATGCCACGTTGTTTCCGAAAAAACTGCCCAATTCGACTTCACAAATCTCGAAGCATTGGTAATTATTCCGCAGCAGCTGAACTCCGAATAATCCGATCAAAACAGAACCCAAGAACCCGGAACTCGGAGCTGAGTTCGTGCAATGCTCAGATCACTGACTACAGTCGGCGAGGTCGGGTCGATGAGGCGCGCAAATTGTTCGATGAAATTCGCATCCGAGATGTGGTCACATGGACTGCCATGGTTTCCTGTTACGTTACCAACGGTCGATTGCAGGAAGCTCGCCAGTTGTTCGACGAAATGCCAGAACGAAATGTTGTATCTTGGACGGCCATGATGTCGGGTTATGTGAAATATGGCCGTATTGAAGAAGCTCACATTCTTTTCGATCGTATGCCGCACCGGAATATCGTAGCCTGGAACACACTGATAATGGGGTACTTGCAGAAGGGCATGTTGGAAAATGCACGGCAGCTGTTTGACAGAATGCCTGAGAAAAATGCCGCCACATGGAATGCTATGATCTCTGCCTATGCCCAGAAAGGGCAGTTGGATGTGGCTTGCTGGTATTTCGAAGAAATGCCGGACAAAAATGTGATTTCTTGGACCTCCATGGTGGCTGCGTATACCCAGAATGGCAAGGTTGTGGATGCAAGGCAACTGTTTGATGAAATGCCTGAGAAGAATGTTGTGTCATGGAATGCAATGATTTCTGGGTATGCCAAGAATTCTAGGTTGGATGAGGCCAGGGCTCTGTTTGATGAGATGCCCGAGAGGAATGTTGATTCTTGGAACAATATGTTAACGGGGTATGTCTGGAATGACAGGATAGAGGATGCAAGGAAGCTTTTTGATGCTATGCCTGAGAGGAATGTTGTGACTTGGACTGGTATGATTACTGGGTATGTGCAGAGTGAGCAGGGTGAGGAGGCTTTGGGGCTGTTTTTAGACATGTTCAGAGATTGTGTGAGGCCCAACCAGGTCACACTTGTGAGTGTTCTGGGTGCCTGTGGGAGCTTGGCTGTTCTGGACCAGGGTATCCAGGTGCAGGCTCTCGGTGTTAAGATTGGGTTGGACGGTGAAACTTTTGTGAAGAATGCTTTGCTTAGCATGTATGCCAAGTGTGGTTGTGTGGATGAGGCCAGGAGGATTTTTGCTGAAAACCCAACAAAGGATGTGGTGTTTTGGAATTCCATGATTGCAGGGTATGCCCACCATGGCTGTGCTTGTGAAGCATTGAGATTGTTTCAGGATATGCAGAGTTCTGGGATGAGGCCCAGTGATGTTACATTCATCAATTTGTTGTACGCATGCAGCCATGCTGGACTTGTGGATGAGGGATTAAAATTCTTTGATGCCATGCAGAATGTGTATTCGTTGTCCCCAAGAGCAGAGCATTACACTTGTGTGATCGATCTTCTAGGCCGTGCAGGAAGATTGGATGAGGCCAAGCATGTCATCCTCAATGCCAAATGCCCACAAAGTGCTGGCATGTGGGGAGCCCTTCTTGGTGCCTGCAGAACACATGGTGACAGAGAGCTTGGTCAGTATGCTGCAGAGAGGTTGTTTGAACTCCAGCCTTTGGAGGCTGCAACCTATATGCACTTGTCAAATATATACAAGGCTGATAAAAGGTTTGATGAGGCAAAAAGAATTAGAATGTTAATGAAAAACAAGGGATTGAAAAAACAACCGGGATGCAGCTGGATGGATGTTAAGAGGCAAACCCATGTGTTTCTGGCAGGAGACAAATCTCACCCACAGTCTGAGAAGATTTATGCAACTTTGGACCTTCTGGATAGGCAGATGAAGCAGCTGGGTTATGCCCCTAACACAGTTGGTGTTCTGGTTGATTTGGAAGAGGAGGTGAAGGAACGTATGCTGGGACATCACAGTGAAAAGCTGGCCATTGCTTTTGGCATTGTCAGTTTGCCACAGGTTATGCCACTTAGGATCTTTAAGAATCTCAGAATGTGTTGTGATTGTCACACTGCTATAAAGTTTATTTCAAAAATTGTTGGACGGAGGATCAGTGTAAGAGATGATAGCAGATGGCATCACTTTGAACATGGCTTATGCTCGTGTAATGATTACTGGTGATGTTTGGTTCAAAAATTATGTGGTTTTTCTCTCTGATGAAAGTGTCCGTTCTGGGGATTATGCAATGACACTAAGGAGGCACACAAGAGCTGTGTTTCTGGGACCACAATATGAATTAAGACTCACGAAGGAAGAGATTAGATGAAAGCCTTCATGGTACCTTCGAAAAATTGATTACTATATTACTTATCATGATAGGTCATCATGGATGCCTCTGCACCTCTTTGGATTTGGTTGAGAACTTCAACATTTCGCTGAATTCACAATGCAGCTGCCTAATTTAGAGATTCGTTAATTGACATTGCCGTCCTCTTCATGCTGCACTGAATATCCTTGACGTTTGCATCTCTTTTATTGATAAATACATGCGTAGCATGAGGCGAGCAAGAGACGTAAACATTAAATAGACATTCTTGTATTGTAGGTGATTGTATGCAGCATCTGTTGGACATTGATTTCTGACATTAAAGACACACGCATATTTCTCAAATTTTCTTGGCTTTCGGTTTTACACCGATGTTTCCAAACGAATTATATTATTTCAAGGTTACTGGTTTCAAACCCATGGTGTATTGTTTTGTATTATATTTTTTAAAAAAACCACGATTATTAATATATTTATGCTTTTGCTTTCGGGTTTATTCCCATGACATTTCTTTTCTGTCTATGGATAATGGTTATAGGCATATAGCAAAATTTGGCAAAGGGAAGTTTTTAAGTTTTGAACCCATAACAATTATAGAAATAAGTGTTCAATACCACAAGATGGCTTGTGCTTTTCATTATGTCCATTCTAAAAGAGATATATGTGTTTATATGAAGATGCTGTTCAGAGCCGATACCACATTAACCAATCAGTTTCTGCAGGAAGGACAAATGTTCAAGTTGCACTGGCAATATGAATAGTGACCTTATCATTGTTTGGGACGACAGAATCATTTTTTCCCTAAAGAAATATTCGTTCGGCTTGTCAGATTGCTGCTTGTTTTATTGCCAAGCACCTTTCGCCGAACTCTCTGAGGAGCTAAAGAAGTGTCAGTGCTAGGCAATTGTATTTAAAAAAGGAAGTAGGTCTGATTTTATGCCATCAAAATTGTTGGAGAAATCAATTCAAAAAGACTGCCTCGATGATTCCTAATTCGGCGCTTAAGAAAAAAGCTTGTTTGGCAACACTCACTGTACTTCTTCGTATAAAAAATTTATGATGTTAGTGCTTACATTGTATCCCAAGGCATATATAAAGGGGTCCAATCCCATTAAAAAGAAAGAAAAAAATCAATAAGAAAAAACATTGAAATATGTCTAATTCTTGCCGGGAAAGTCTTGTTCTGGTGTTGAAGTGTTGAAACAAGAAGAGATTGCTTTTGAACGTAGTCCTTTGTAACTCCAGGTTCTTCTGTATTTTTTCCAGGAAGTCTTGAACCTTGTTTTATAAGATTATCGTGGTGTGGAATATTGTTGTTGTTAAATTTCTGGCAATTTGTTTGTGCAATTTACTCCTAAATAATTTGGAATTGCTTGCACCAGAAATTCTCTGCCAATTAAAGTTTTGCTATGAGATTGCTAGCACCTTGAAGTTTTGTGCCAAGATTAATTTTAAAGTTTTATTGAACTCTTAAAAAATGGAGTTTTAAGTTCTGTGGCATAAGTATTTGTATGCTGAGAAGGTTTTGAAACTGTAAATCTGATTACCGATCTTTTGTGGCTTTTTGGGCTTTGCTACGTACATGGTCATAGATTTGGACCAATAGAATCTGCTTCATTTGTTCAAAATTGATCAACTTTCACTGTGACTTCTACCAAGCGACTGCATTATCCAGTCCTTCACATCAACAGATTCAGAATGAATTGTTACAGAAACTTACATTGTTTTGATAATTTTCTAAATTTTGGGGTTGTAAAAATAATTCTGGTCTTTCAATTGCTAGTATTGTCTTGACTCCTTTCCTGTAGTTAGAACATACAAATAACTTTTAGTGAGGTTAGTGAGAGACTGCCTAGAATTATCAAGATCGTATCTCTTTCAATACATGGGATATGAACATGACCTTGGAGCCATAATTAGCATATTCTTTGTGCTCTGAAATAAAAGAAGAACCATTCCAAAACATAAAGAAACGCATGAGTTATGATCAAATCATTGTCACTCATTCGGTTCAGAAATTAGCTTTCTGTTATAGTGCATATGAAAAGAAACATTCATCTTTCAAATGATAGAGAGTTGTACTTCATATCATCCTTCACGAGAAAACTCTCAAAAAATACTATAAAATTGAAATTGAAATTTTATCAATTTTATAAACCTTCTGGATCTATTAGATGGTAGAAATGTGCATACTATAGGTTTCAAAAATATCATTAAGAAAATTAAGTTCTTGCCAACATTTGGAACCAAAACTGAAATATTTATTGAAAACTACTTTTTGGAAATAATTTTTAACAGCCTGATTTTCCTTTGTTTATAACGATATAAATTAAACTCAAAAAACAAGTATCAATGTTTATTCATTCAGAATTAATCTAATGTAGAATGTTCACTACAATTTATGAAGCTTGTGATTTACAAGTCAAAGGTTCAATCCCAAGGTGATGTGTTGAGACACATGCAAATGTGGGATATGAAAAAATATACATTCACACTATGGTGTAGGTGGACAGCTAAACATAGAAAATCATCATCAAATCACTTGCTTACCTTAATAAAGTAGCCCTTATAAGGTAGCACATATTGATACGATAAAAGTACCATGACAATTATCATAATGTTCACATTAACTCTCTCTCTCATCCATACTAAGAATTATCATTCCCCTATGGGGATTTTAAATTGCTCACAACTTCTTCTAACAATGCTTAACTTTATGTTTTTTTAAAAAATGCAGAAATTTTGTTGCCTCACAGAATGCATATTTATAAGATAGCAAATAGAAATTTGTGATATCTTCTTCTAGTGATGTTGATGCAAATAAGACATTTGATTTTGTTCCTCTTAATAATGTATATAAGTCACTAGTTGCTAATATTATATTATGATATGTATTTATTCAAATTTTGGATTACTTGCTTCATATTCAAAATTTTGTTTCATAGTTGAATAATGTGAGGTAAAAACATAACATTCAAGTCATTCATGTTAGGTTCTATTCTCATTTTTTCTACTTGTTGAGCTAGATAATGCTTTGATGGTACAACATGTTTTAGATATATGCTCATTTATACATAAGCATGCAATGTTAATCTTTTGTAAGTGGACACCATATTTTGATACCCAATTTCAAATATATTATAAAATTCCATGTTTCGTCGAGTGATTTAGAGAGATGAGCAATAAATTAGTAGTTTTCTTAATTCTATTAAGTGTATGGAATTTATTTCCATACCATTCGGTTCTTGCAAACATTTTTTGGTTGAAACCAATTTTCTTAACCATAAAAAACAATTGGTATTGTGAGCAGAGAGAAAGATTTACATTTAGCCAATTACATATTATAATCTTCCCAATTATTGCAACTTTTGTCATCATGAATGGCATTTGTTTAATGTTCTTTTGTGCTTAAGAAAAAAGATGCCAAGAAAAAACATGTTGAAGTTGAGGATAGATAAAATAGTTTGAAACTAAAGATATGAAAAATCAAGTTAAGGTCAACAATAAAGATGATCAAATGAAAATAAAAAAATCAAAAAAGATAGAAGCTTCCATTACTATTTATGTTTTTACTACATAAAGTATTGACCAATTCGGATATATAGCTCATAAGGTAAATTTATCTTTATCTATTAAGAAAAATGTTAACTTAAAGATTAAAACTAATGTCAATAAATAGGTTATAGCTAATGACAATGATTGTTAACATAAGGTTAACATTAAGCAATGACCAACATAGTACAAGATTTTGTATTGGATCTAACTTTCCTATAATTGTTGATATTTCACTATAGTTTTCTATTACTACCATCACTTTGAGGGATGGTAAGGTGCTTATTTCTCAAGTCCTGAGACTTGGGTTTGAGCTTGGATTCAACCACTCAAAAGAAGTTAGGTTTTCACTCATCCACCACCCTTCCAAGACCTACCTTGGTGAGATGAGCATTGACCCTTTGGGTGATAATCCATTTTTGCTATTGCTACCTCAAATTTTCTTACTATTTTAAGTTTATTGAAAGTGATGTAAATTTTGTTAGAGATAGAACCATCCTTCCTAGTAACAACTAATTTTTCTTTATTTATTTTTCAAAATATCATTTGTAGGGCAATACAAAGTGAGTAAACATCCTTAAAATTGGAAAGTTTTTTCCTTTCTATCTTGGTTTTAGTATTTTCTACTCAAGATTAAGTATGTGATGCACTTTGAAGTTTTGGCTTATCATTAATATTTTTTTTTTGGGTAAGACACCCTCCATAAAGAGTGTTCATTGCAATGATATTATGATAATACTATAATTTTGAATAGCCCTATACTTGAAGGAAAAGTCTAATAGTAGCATCCCTTTAAACCTACTTTGTTGTCACTCTGAGGAGTTTGTGCTAAGTGCTATCATACCTATGTACACCCTGTTATTATTCTTGAAATACATACCATTGCTTGTTTAAGTACCTTCAAAAAATAAATGATTTATTTTGATTAAAGGATCCTTTTATCATTTTCAAATTTAATATTTTAGAATTGTTACATTCTATCATCAAGTTTAAGGTTTAATTGAATAATAAAATATAAACTCTAATGAAACAAAAGAAGCTAAACTTGGTAGTAATTTTAGTTAGCATGACATACGATTTGTACATATGCTATAACTTATGTAGCATTACAGAGGGAATATATTTTTGTTATGACATGTTCTTTTATTTAAGAAATAAAGTTATACCATACACATGTTCAAAATAATAAATACAAGAGATTTTTATCATAAATGCTTTAAAAAGAAAGAATTACTTATAAATTTTGTGGGTTCTTTCATGTCTGTCTTCAAATGTTATTGTACTCACAGGTAATCTATAAGTGCCATGATAATAAGGTCATCTAACTTTCTTTAGGTAGCCCAAATGAAGAAAGGTTAAGGTTTTCTTAGTGGAATTGATTTCTCTAAAATTATTTTTCTCTTATGAGGGATTCTAAATCATTCCTAACTTGTTCTATTGATGTTGAAATTTTTGCTCCTTCTACCAATGGACAAATTTCTATTGTTTTTCAGAATGTATATTTCCAAGCTAGCAGGTAGAAATTTGTGGCATTTTCTTCTGGTGATATTATAATAAGACGTCTAATTTTGTTTTACCTAGCATTATATATGATGAGCGGCAAGGTACCCCTACACCCAACCATACGAATACAAGCATTCACGTGCGATCCGATCAAACTCCGAAGATTAAGTGCTTATGCTCCTACATAGAACAAGGATGAGTTATGCAATCGTTGTCTTCCCAAGCTTACTTGTAAGGCTCAATTGTATGGTTAAGTAAACTCGAGGTATGTGATTTTTATTCTTTTATGTTTTATTTTCTTGATGCTTAAAAGGGAGAAATGAGGTAATTTAATAACTAATTTGATTTAACTAGTTAACTATTCTCTAACTAGTCCTAACACCAACATCCGTTCCCACTCTCTGGACACATCCTGAACCAGTGTAACACTACTGGGATTACCAAATGCTAGTCGTTACTAGATTACCAAGTGTTTCCACGTATGCTTAAAGTGGTCGTGTTGAATGTGCTAATTTGTTGATAATTAACAGTTAATAATTCTATGAAATAACATTAAGTAATTATGAAAAGCATTAAATAACAATAAATAACATGAAATGCAATAATTAAGCTATTCTGAATGTTGCAAGGTTTATCACAAAGTTCGTCTTTATTTCCGGACACAAGGTGTGCTCAGGTACACAATGCTCGAATAAAGATCTGTTCACTTTATGACTCCTACTACGAGCACTCAGAAATAATTCTAACTCTGGAATAGAAAAACTACAAGAATTCGGCTAAGGGACTGAAAAACTAATACGAAACCAAGTGCCTCTGTCTCTTACTTATAAGCAACGAGACAGGTTCTAACATCACATGTCCGATATCACTTCGACATCTCCAATATCACGTATCCGATATCGGGGGTCCGATATCAAGGATCTGATATTAGGACTCATCAATATATAAATCATTAGTTGTTGATCTTACATCACAATATGTAGTCATTCAAATTTAAGTTATTTTTCTTGTAACTAAAGTTTCTATTTATAGTTCAATAATGTGATACAAAAGTGTAACATTTAAGTCATTCATGCCAAGTACTATTTTCATTATTTTTCTATTGTGTATTTATAGGCTCACATGGAAACCACGATATTGCATATCTGATATTGCTTGTCAAGCTACGATATCACGTACCCTATATCGGGGGTCCGATATCGAGGGTTCGATATCGGAGCCTGACAAATCATGGTTCATCATACCCCCACGACTAAATGCAAACTCATCCTCAAGTCGAACAAAATGAGAATAAGCCCCATTGATTACACAGTGGATAGGTATGGGATTATTGACTGACTAAGAATTTATTCATGCTGTAGTGAAGGATTGCATACAACAAAATTGGGACACAAACATAAAATTACAAAAGTACAAAATTTTGTTGGAACTCATGTGGTTCCAAGTGGTGGTGATTCCTCCATGGGTCACTTCCCCTTATCTTGTGCTCCAATTTTTGGAATTTGATGGCTTTGAAGAAGTGCCTGGAGCTTTTCCTCTTCAGTTTGGGGGTCCTGTGTCATCCATGCTAATGCTCCAATGTTTGATGGAGTCGGCACCTCCCATGGACATTGCAGTTGCGGGAACATTTGATTTTCTTTGACATACCAGGCCACAAATAGCTGTCGTTCCTCCTCGTAGGCTCTGGCTTTATCCTTGTACTCCTGGTAATCTATAACCCATTGAGCCAAGTCTGTCATGACATCTTTTTGTCCCTGGTAGCAAGTTTTAACCACCTCTAACTTAGAATTTTCCACTTCTAACTTCTGTAGTGTCTTCTTGTGCTCCACAAATTCTATTTCATATTTTGTGTAGGTGGTAGCTACCTACTTCTCCAACTCTGTTCTCAGGCATCCTGCTGTTAACATGGCTAAATTGGCATACCGTAGGTTTGCAAATTCCATGTACTTCCTAAGATCTTGTATTTGCAGGTCCTAACTTTTGAGCTTTGCTTGGTGGGTGAATGCATAGGTGTCCAATATGACCCACCTTTCAGCGTGTTGAGCACTGAAGGTGTTAACGTGGGCCTTGGCCATATTGATCTATTTTTCAATGACTTGCTTATACATCCCCACCTGTTCTTTGAAGTGCTCCTTTAGTTTCTCATGTCTCTTAGCCTTGTTTTTCCATGTGCTTATTTCAATTGCCATCTTTTGATGAATTGCGCATACCTCCTCCATTGAGAGGGTTCGATTCTCTTTGGCCAAGCAATTCATGTCTTGGTTAACCCTGACTAACTGTTCTCATAACCATTGAAAATTATCTTCAAGGACATTCTTTTGTTTCTCCACAGTGATCAACCGAAGATTGTCTATGGCAAGCTATTTATTCTCTTCTTTCAAGGCCTTGAGTGCTTTGGCATGTGCATATGTCTATGCTTGTGCCTTGGAAGCATCCCAATTGACCCTCTCTTTCTCCTCCGCCACTCTTTTATTGTCTGCCAATAATTTAGTGAGTTGCTCCATCCTAAAAGATTCTAGTTGGTCTACAAGGATGAATTGAGATGAATCCCACTATGCAACTTGCAAGGTGACGAGCCTTTCTTGGAGTCTTTCCAACTCTGCGTCTGCATGCTCAGCCCTAATCTTTGCCATGACTAGTTTCCCTTTGGTGGAGATGAGGTCTGATTGAGTTGCTGTGACATCTTGGAGGATGTCAAACAAGGACGTCATCACTTGTCCTATCTACAATAATCGATCGAGAACATCCTCATGCTCTGCAGGAGTCATCGAGGGATCAGCCAAAGTTTGAGCATCACGTGCTCTTATGAAATCTGCTAGTGGCACAACAGGGATGTTGAAGGACTCTTTTACGTGGTCTGTGACCACTTCTACAGCTCTTGCTACATCTTGGTGCTACATGACCATGACTGTGGCACCTTCACCCATTTCCAATTGCACCTAAAAGGATGCATCATTTCCTGAGATTTGTTGTGACCAATGTGTCTCCCCTCCTCCTATTTGGATGGACACTTCACCCTGTGCACGATCTATGGAAACCATGGATCATATAGCGTCGTCGATGACCTGGAAGAGATTGGTATCATCATGACTTTCCCAGCTGACCATCTCAGTGATGGCCCTGAGATGGCCCATCGACGGTCAATAATCCTGCGATGATGGCAGCGGTTGGTCTCACTGGCCTGTGCTAGGCCCTACTTCGTATTGTTGACTAGGCTATGTGCTTGGGAGTTGGCTAGGCCCTATAGTTTGAGTTATAGTGGGCCCCATCGTCTGTTCTTATTTTGGCTCTAGTGTCTCACCAGCACTTTTTCTTGGGACTATTGGTTTCAGCAATTCAGCGAATGAAGCATTTTGGGCTCTTCTGGGGACATCATTGGTGTACCCTAGAATTCCAGCATGCCGACATAGCTTCTTGATGAGAAAGGGGAAGGGCAATGTGAACTTCCCTCTCTTGTGTTCCTCAAATCACCTTAAAATCTCCATGAGATACAGATGGGGGAGGCTAGCATTACCCATGCCCATCAATATCGCACTTCCTTTGGCTGCATACATTGAGATCCTATTTAGTCCTTTCGTGGGGAAGATATGATAAGTTTTGATCTTGAAATAGATCCTCTCTTCCAGAGTCAACTTTCCATATACCTTGTCTTCCTTACTGTACGCCCTTTTCAACCAGATTTTTAGTGCATTGACATCGAAGCGAGTGGGCAGGTGAGCAATTTTTGGCCCTGTATTTGAAAGATTCAACACTTTCGAAATGGCCTTGGTAGAAAAATCTATAGGCACACCACTAATATCAACTATGGTACCTTCTTCTTTATTGTGCCAAAATTGGTACGTCTCTCCTAAGTACTAGGTACCACTTTCAAAAAGGATAGGCCATAATGGGGACCCTTTGAGTTGGTCCCTAACTGCCTCAGGAGTGAACTCTGTGAAAGGTCCAAAGTTCAGTTCCATGATCACAGCTGCTAACGTGGACCTTTCATGGATAACCTAAACACATTCTGGGGACAATGTGAGACATTGTCCTCGTTTAGGTGCTTCAGTGGCTCCTCTTTCAGCTTGTCCCGATTGCACAATAACAGGAGGTTCTTGATGGATGCTGAATGATTGCACCTCCTGTTCTACACGTTCCTTGGGAGATGCCTAGCCTCTACCTCTCCTTGGTCATTTGGATGCACCTTGAGAGGGTTCTCCTTGTTGTCCACGTTTAGGGGCCATCTACAATCACACAGGTCCGTCTAGTAGTAAGGTTGCTTACAAAGTTTGATTTATACCTTACTTCTTGCCTTTAATGAATTCGTTTCTTATTTCGTGTGATCTAGAGTTAGGCAATTTTTTAAAAATGTCACCTAAAATTTTTGATATTGGGCCCAATTTGATTAGGTGGTTCCACAAATTAATTCCCCTGGTATAAGTGAAGAGATAAAGTTGATCTGGCAACATGTTTAATAGTTTTTACAGTCTTGTACCCTTTATGATATCCTTTGGGCAACAATGAATTTTCAAATATTATGCATGACTTAGAGTGTACCCTTCCCCATGACTAAGTTAAACACTCTAGGTTCAAACGAGTTCAATCAAAATGGGAATCGGAGCGTTAACGAACAAGTTATGGATGTTGGAATGAGAGGCACACAAGTTAGCAAGTTTGTGGAGAAAAATTTGAATAACTCCCCCCACGTGAATAGTGGAAAATGATGTTGACATGCATGGGGTGCCCATATATATAGGTTTTTGATGGACGCGATATCGTGACCCATTGAAAATAAGGTACTTAGTAAAATTAATGAATTTCTAAATTTCCAAGGCAACAAATGGAGGAATTGAGGTTAATTGGAAAGGTGCAAGGTAACATTGAATAGAACGAAAGGCACAAAAGATATAATGGGGTGGAATCTAACAATGACATTCCTGAATGGGATGAGAAAACAGGACATGAGATGGTGTATAGGAACATTTAAACTTAGAAGGATGATAAAGGAAAGAATAGATTTGGCAATGAAGTACTCAGAGGTTATAAAATGATGTGGTGGTGTGCAACAAGTACAAATTACAAAAGTCACATAAGTGGGTCCTCCCCAAAGCAGGTTCCTACCCATAATGCCCTTACGTAACCACACCTTAAAATGTTCGTAGGCACTAAAAGGGTTAAATGTAATCCACACCAGTTCCACAAAACACACACATCTAGATACCACCATGATTAGGTATGAATTCAATGCTACACAAGGCACAAGTCACAAATACATGGATAGCGAGATGAGGCGAATTGTAGAAGGGACTGTAGAGATTGGGACATGAGGTAATTGACCCAAGGCACAATGAATCTTGAGTGTTGATGAGTCATGACTTATTGGTTGTGATAGTGCATCCATGATATCGCATACATGATATCACATACGCGATATCGCAGCTTGTCTCCTCATCTATAAATAAGAGGTAGGCAGTTTTGGTAGGGAGCTTTTAGAAAGGATATGTTTTCAATAGTTTTTAGTACATCAATTTTTTTCCTCTTAACCCTTTTCTCCCAATGCATGCCCGCAATGTGATGATTGTAATTGTACGACATCCTTATTCAAGTGTGATGTACTTGGACACGCACATGACCAACACTAAAGATCAAGATTACTTCATCATTGTAGCATCCACTTAGCTTAATTATTTATTTAATTGTTATTGTTATTTACTGATTTCTTAGTTAATATCTCTCTACCCTTATCTCTTAGTAATGTGGAATGAGGACGACTTAATCAATAGCATTTAAGTGTGACTACTTGGTAACCCAATAGCGTACCTAGGCCATGTGTTTGGTAATCCCAGTGGTAGTGGTGCACGAGGTCCAAGATGTGTACGGATGATTAAGGAACGGATGCTCATCACACTTAGGCTAGTTTAGATTCTCTCTCACACACACTCTCTCTCCTATTTTAGTTGATATTATTCCCCATCATCCTCAGGAGTAGCATTAGTGTAGGAACACATCATACACCTCACTCTGGACTAAACCATACGTGACAAAGCTAATACTAGTCTAGGTGGGAAGACAACGAATTGCAATCTACGAGTAACTATCAGAAAGAATGCAGTTGAGCTCTTATTTTCCTCATCCCCTCTTTCTGATTATCTAATGATATTTTGTCCTGCTTCTCAGGTTGTCAAAACTCTATCTCCAATAATATTGATATATTCTCCACACTTTTTATGCATCCATTCCAGCATCTTATTGATCTTTGCCTCGATTTTATCTAATGATTGTTGTACTGGAAAAGATGGTTCTTCCTCCTTGAGATAGGTTGATTTCTCCTTTTTGTGATTATGGACCTCTGTTAAGTTTTGGTCCTGTTGGTGTTTTTCAACACTCTCCCATCTAGCCATTTCTCCTTCTTTATTTGCTACCTGCTTAATAAGCTCTTGGAATTGATGGATTCATAGTTCGTATAGTTGACCTTGGGCATACATCCCTAGGGTCTCTTTTGTTTCATCACGAAGCCCATCAATGATATGGTACATTAGCCTTTCCTTGGAGAACTCATGGCCTGGACAGTTGTTTAACAGTGCATAATATCTTTCTAAGGCCATGTCCAAGGGTTCATGTTGTGCTTGTTTCCACTCTTGGATTTGTTTCCTCAAGG
>MNCI01017054.1:75875-128040 GCA_015680685.1 Gnetum montanum | reverse complement strand
CAGCGACCTTGTATGATATAACTAATCTAGATAACTAGCATCATCCCCAGCAACGGTGCCAATGATGAGTGGCGAGATACCCCTACACTCAACCATACGAATATGAGCGTTTCACGCACAATCTGGTCAAACTCCGCAGATGGGCTAGTTGTGGTATCCAGACAGTTACTCGTAGATTACAGTTCGTTGTCTTCCCACCTAGACTAGTATTAGCTTTGTCACATATGGTTTAGTCCAGAGTGAGGTGTATGATGTGTTCCTACACTAATGCTGCTCCTGAGGATGATGGGGAATAAAATTAACTAAACTAGGAGAGAGAGTGTGTGTGAGAGAGAATCTAAACTAGCCTAAGTGCGATGAGCATCCATTCCTCAATCATCCGTACATATCTTGGACCTCGTGCATGACTACCATTGGGATTACCAAACGCACGACCTAGGTACACTACTGGGTTACCAAGTAGTCACACTTAAATGCTCGTGATTAAGTCATGCTCATTCAACGTTACTAGGAGATAAGGGTAGAGAGATATTAACTAAGAAAGTAGTAAATAACAATAACAATTAAATAAATAATTAAGCTAAGTGGATGCTACAATGATGAAGTAATCTCGATCTTTATTGCCAGTCATGTGCGTGTCCAAGTACGTCACACTCGAATAAGGATGTCATACAATTACAATCATCACACTGAGGGCATGCACTGGGAGAAAAGGGTTGAGAGGAAAAAATTGATGTACTAAAAACTATTGAAAACTTATCCTTTCTAAAAGCTCCCTACCAAAACTGCCTACCTCTTATTTATATATGAGGAGACAGGCTACAATATTGCGTATGCGATATCGCGTCTAGGCTATGATATCGCATACATGATATCATGGATGTGATATCACAGCCAACAAGTCATGACTCATCAAGTGTAGATGTGATTAATTTGTCATTGGCCCATCACTCCAAAATCCAGACCAAGTCCATTCCTTCGATCAGTGACATCACATTATTTTATCCAATGATGGACACCCATAAGAGCATCATGATAGCAAGTCGTACGATCACTTAGTGTTTTGTTCAAGAGAGGAGTGAGTTGGAATTTCTTTGTAGCATATTTTTTTTATTTGGCCACTTTGGCACACTTTTTTTTTCAAGCCGCTTCGGCATTGTGTTCTTTTCAACGGTGAACCAGAGAAGCCACCAACCTTCAGGCATGGGTGCATGTATTTCCAGTGGGACCCCCTAGAATAGCATGGAGTTTCTTGTGTGAATGCCTTTATTACTCTTACTTCCATTTTTTGTTAGATCTACAAGGATCTTAGTACAACTAGGCTGCATGGTAACTCTTACAGATGTCACCAAAGAGAATCCACAAGTCCCCTTGATGTCACACCCTAGTCATTCCTTCCTAGTCCATCATTCTTTGCTCTTGGCATAATGAGCATAAAATTACTTTAAGTTTTAATGATGTCAAGAATATCATCGTACCCAGAGTAGAACCTCTTATTAATAGAATGGGTGGGTGGATGTGGTGGGCTCGCTGTTCAAATAATTAGTCACTCATGACTTGATAACAAAGAACAACACCTCAACCAACAAGTCACATGAGTGATTTATTCATAGATGAGATTATTCATAAAAAGATAAAAAGATAAAACAACAAATTGAAAGATGAAAAACTGGAAAGAAAAAAATTGTAAAATTAAAGAAAAGGAAAAATATTTATTAATTATGCTTGTTAGAATGGAGGATATCCCCCATAACTAAACTTTTGATCATGGCGAGAATCAATAAATCGAAGGTTGGGATCCATGCATGTTGGAAATGTTGGGAATTGATCATATCCAAACCACCGAGTGTCTTTTGAGGTGGTGGTAGGAATATACCCAAATTGGGATTCACACGCTTGATTATAGTAAACATAGTAGGGTAGATTATAAGATGTGGTCATGTGATAAGGAGCTAACCCACTATGGCACCCATGACCGTAAGATGGTGTGCAAGGATCAATATGTCTCCCTATGTGGTTATATTCATTGGGCCGCATGGCTGTTGGAGCGTTGATTGGTGGCTTAGATAAGGTAACACGAGGCGTTGGATTTGAGGAGAAAGATGCACCATGGTGTTGAACTTTTGCTAAGTGGGAGGATGCAGTGGTCTCAAAACTGTGTTGTCCCTTTATATGGTCATGTCTAAAGAAGGGATGCCTTCGATGTTGTGGAGGATTCCCACTGCAGTTGATAGTAGTAGCACAAGTAACATTCATGGGTTGAAGCTGTGGTGCAAATCCTTCTGGCATAACTGGTGGTGATGTAGAAGGAGATGAAGGATGAGAATATTGAATCTGAGGAGAAGTGTAATGCACATGAGGTGGTGATTGTGTTGGAAAGGACACAGGCTAATAGTACTTAGGAGAATAATAACAATGTGGTGAGATAGAAGATGTTGACCTGGTTGGAAAAATAGGATGTTGAACCTAATAAGCACTTAGGTTCAGATGACATGAAGGGTGTGACCAGTTCGAGGGTGACCTCCCCCACAATTGGGATCTTTGCCACTATGATTAAACACAGTATTTTTGTACAAACTCTGGATGTAACATTCTTCCCCAATGCTCATGTAAATGTGACAGGATTGGACATTGACCGTTGGGGTGATCGTACAGGCAAATGCTACATTGATACGTATGATTAGCAGTTGCATTCTTATTCTCCTCAACCCTTCTTTCCAATTGTCTAAGGGTGTTCTATCCTGCTTCTTGGTTCACCATGGTTCTACCTCTAATAATGTTGGCATATTCTCCACATTTTTCATGCATCCATTCTATCATCTTATTGATCTTTGCCTTAATTTTATCTAGTGATTGTTGTACTGGCAAAGATTGTTCCACCTCCTTGAGATGAGTTGATTTCTCCTTTTCATGATCATGGACCTTTGTTAAATTGAGATTTTGGTCCTGTTAAGATATTTCAACATTCTCCCATTTAGCCATTTCTCCTTCTTCCTTTGCTACCCGCTTAATAAGCTCTTGGAATTGGTGGGTCCATAGTTCGTATAGTTGACTTGGGGCATACATCCCTAGGGTTTCCCTTGTTTCTTTACGAAGCCCATCTATGATGTGGTACATTAGCCTTTCCTCAGAGAATCCATGGCCTGGGCAATTGTTTAATAATGCATAATATCTTTCTAAGGCCATGTCCAAGGGTTCATGTTGCACTTGTTTCCACTCTTGGATTTGTCTCCTCAAGGCTAATACTCTTGCATAAGTTTGATATCTTTCATTGAAGAGTTCTACCATTGTTGGCCAATGTTGAATTGATTTTGGTCTTAAGGACCTATACCATATCTTTGCTTGGCCAACAAGTGTCAGAGGAAAGAGCTTAAGTTTTTGCCATCCATTATCAATATTGTTCCATACATAAGCATCATGGAAGGCTTGTAAATGATGTTGCAGATATAAATCATAACCTCCTGAAAACTTGGGAAAGTTGTTTAAATCAAGCCTACGAGATATTTGAACAGCCTCTTATATATGCATTAGGCTCTTAGTGGCCAACAAGGGTTCATCGTCACTAGGTAGGTTATGAATTTGTGAGTTGGGACAATGTTGTCTTTGTTTGTGTACATAGGAAATCTCTGCATAGGATTGAGGACTCCAAACTTCATCTTCATCATCATATAATTCATTGGTTCTCCAATGAATTGCATTACTAGTTATTGCGTTGTCATAGTCTTGTGAGAGAGACATTGTTGTGAATTGTGTGTGACTTAGTTGAAATTAATTTATTTTCTAAGAGATATGTCTTGAATAGTTTGTTACAGTGATATTGTAGGATATAACTAATCTAAATAATTAGCATCATCCTCAGCAATGATGCCAATGATGAGTCGTGAGGTACCTCTACACTCAACCATATGAATACAAGCATTCATGCACGATTCGGTTGAACTCCACAGACAAGTTAGTTGTGGTATCTAGATAGTTACACGTTGATCGCGGTTCGCTATCTTCCCACTTGGACTAGTATTTGCTTTGTCATGTATGGTTTAGTCTAGAGTGAGGTGTATGATGTGGTCCTAGACTAGTGCTACTCCTAGAGGCAATGGAAAGGATGAAGAGAGTTTAAGCTAGCCTAAGTGCGATGAGCGTCTGTCCCTTAATCATCCGTACACATCTTGGACCTCATGTACTACTACTGGGATTACCAAGTGCATGTCCTAGGTACGCTACTGGGATACCAAGTGGTCACACTTAAATGCTCGTGATTAAGTCATACTCATTTCGCATTTGAGAATAAGGATAGGAGAGGAAGGTAAAGAGATATTAAGTAAGAAAGTAATAAATAATAGTTAAAACTAAGTGAATGTTGCAATGATGAAGTAATCTTGATCTTTATTATCGGTCATGTGCGTGTCCAAGTATGTCACACTTGAATAAAGGTTCCGTACAATTACAATCATCACATTGTGGGCATGCACCGAGGAAAGGGTTGAGAGGAAAAACTAAAAAAAAAGATCCTACTCTAACACTAACTTCCTATTACGTTCCCATGTGTCCCATTGTGTGTTTATAGGCTCACATGGGAACCACGATATCGTGTATCCGATATCACTTGTCATGCCGCGATATTGCGTACTCGATATCAAGGGTCCGATATCGGAGCCTGACAAATCATGGTTCATCAATACAATAAGTGGACTCCAAATTTTGATGTCCTATCTCAAAAATATTATACAGTTTCATATTTTATCAAGCTATTTGATCTTCCATTGATTTGTATGATAGTTGATTAGTATTAATTTCTTTTTGTTTTGAATGCAACTAATGCTAAGTTGTAAAGTTCTAATTGGACTATATATCTTAGGGTGTTTCAATTATTTCAAGTTCCAATGCCCTCCCCCTCCTTCACACAACACCCCCACTCCTCTAATGATAATAATAATAATAAAAAAAAAGTTAGTATATGTTATTAAATTATACCTTACAATAATTGTAATCTACTAATTGCTTTCTTTCAAATTAACCCTATCTAGTTGGGGCATTACATCAATAATGTTTTCAACTTTCTTCAACACTGTGTTGAGGCATTGTAACCATCCAACAAATCCTTTGTGAGTTCTTAGAGATAGTAAAAATTTCTAGATTCTAATGGAAGTGTCTCCACCATACCTTAACCACCATGCATGTGCATGCATGGTAGCATGTATCATGTGTGTGTCATTATCCTTTGTGAAGGCTTAGCTTGCTAAAAAATTCTAAGTATATCTTCATATAGAATAGTTCAAAAGTGAAAAAGAAACCCTTGAATTCTTAACCTCTTGTTTAAGATTTGAAATGCATACCACTGCATGTTAGCTCCAAAGACACATATGTATGGTTGATGATGGTCATCCAAAATGCATGAGCTAGCACAATGGCCATGCACAATAGCTTAAAAAGATAATAAGCTAACTACTTTAGCCATCTATTATTGGCAATAATCATTATTATTTGTTCATATTTTATTATAAATGAACAAACATGCAAGGGTAAAATGATTTGTTGGTTCATAAAGGGTGCAATCACATCTATAAATTTTAAACCAATGATATGGTTACACTTATTATTTATTAGGCAAATGTTACTAGTTCTAATTATGCTAAGGGGTCATTATATTCCTCTCTAATTTTTCTAAAGTATCATGTTGGCTATACGTTTTGGGATGTACTTATAATAATTCTTTTGGGTTTCAATGCTTTTCCCCAACTCCAACATCCATATATATTAAATTGATGACATGGTTGCACTTAGTTTAATTCTAAAAGAAAATAATATTGCCCTAGGACACTTATCTCATAAAAAGGAGGTTGTGGGGTTCAAGGGTATTGGAACCTGAAATTCTTGTTTTTTTATAAACAATATTTACCCCTATGATATAGTTCAATCAGAACTTCATAACTCATCATTGCCTAGAGTTAAATCCATAACTTGAAACTTCTAAATCAAGTAAGCTAATACCTCGTTATTTGACCTTGCATCTCATAAAAAGAAGTAACAGGTTTTATCCTACATTCGCATCTACCTTGCCATTGCGATGTAAATAGAGGTTGTGCCCTGTCTTAAAAAGCAAAATATGTTAAGGTCCAGATGACTTCGGCATACCCCAAGAAACGCTCGCTTATCCTTACGAACGGAGAGATAAATTCTAGAAAATAATATTCTTAAAACCTAGCCAAACAAATCGAAGTAACCCTAAATTTTAAAACCCTAGTCTTATACGTATATTTAGAGCATTGCCGCTGTTCATTTATGTATTGGCAGCCAGAAATGTGGAATGCTAAGCGGTTTGTATCGATGTGTTCTTTTGTCTGGCGTAATATTCATGATTAAGGTTATCTGATTTTGCTTGATCTGAGCGAGGTAATTTGGCCATTGAGGAAATCTTTCATCACAAACCATCTTTCGGGACTTATTGGCCGACGGCCATGCTGAACTTCTGCAATTCTGAGGCCATTTTTTGGGTGCTTTTTGGTTCAAATTTCAAATGAAAATTTTCATGATCGGTGCCATCGGTTGATGATGAAATCTTATTAAATTAACTATCTTTCGGGGCTTAATGGCATTATGGCCTTGCTGATTGTCTGCAAATCTGAAACCCGTGGCATACGGTTGTGTTGGTAAAATCGATTTAAGGGTTAGTGCTTTTACTTTTTTTGTTATTCTCATTTGTGTGGAGATATCTTGTTGTCACTAGGGTTCAAAAGCAAAGGTCAGGGATTTTGAATGTGATCTGATCTTTCGTCAAACTCTAGGAAATTAAAAGTATCATTTAATGGGTGAATCACTGTAGGTTCTTCCCTTGACAGGAGGTTCAATCCATGATGCGACATTTTTATTTCTTTAATGTCTTGCAAATATTTTAAGAAATAAGGTTTTTTTTTACTACTTTTAGGGTTTTATATTGATACGTTTTGGTTGGATGTCTCGTTGTGTGCTTCTAGCTTTTGGGTTAGATTAACTAGGTTTTTTGATGGTACAGTAGATTCCCATTTCTAGTATTATGTTTTAGAGCTCTTCAACAAACAGGCTGCTTCAATGGTTTCCACTTGCGAGAAACTGTTAACAGTCTCTTGTTAAATAAAATCGATCGATGATGGATGCATTGTTTTTTTATGCAATTTAATTTTGCAGTTTTGAAGGTATACTGGTGTAAGGTTTAAAATATGTTCTGTAAAGTTAGGAATACTACTTCAGTTTAGGTCTTTACTTTTTATTGGAATGGGTTGTCTTTGTCAGTTTATGTCCTCATAGATTAGGAATTTTCTGATTTGGACATTAAATTTAAAATCTCTGCCTGGCTTAGATTCAAAGCATGTACTCGTTTCTGAAACTGCTGTTCAGTTGAAACATCGAATTTGTTTCAGAGTTGCATTCTTATGAGTCCCAGGTTAATCGAAGCAGTCTGGCCTATGCCTATCGTAATAGGCAGCTGTTAACTTACATGAGCATTATAAACATATGTTTCATTTTCACTTTTGATGTCGCCATGTTAGGCTAGAATTGATAATCATGGGATTTGAAGTTTAGTAAATGAATTTTGTCTTGTTTTTATTCTTCTATTTTTTATTTGGAGAATAGCTTATGATACTGAAAAGCTTTAAGCTTTATTACATTCGGTAACATATGCATCGGTTGCCATTCAAGGGCTTTGTGTACGAAGTTAGCTTTCGGCAATTTTCTTCCATTTGTCTCTCATACACGGTTTGGTGCTAATACATCGAGGACATTGCAGAAATATGTTGTAATAATCCTAGATTAAGTGAAGCTTTTGTCTGACCCATAGTTAAAAACTATGTTTCATTAAAATTAACTAACTGTATTATTGTGTTTAATTTGACTCTGTAGTTTAACGTCTCCTAATATAAAGTTGTCAAAGATTTGCTATATTTTCATGGTTTATCGTATTAATTATAATGAAATAATCTGGATGTATTTAATCGCCTAGTTGAAATGTGTTACTTGCTATGTTCTCTAAGTATTGCATGTTTACGTTGAGGAAGCATTGCAGGAGCCATCAAGGACTGTAAATGTACTAGGTCATCAAGGACTCTTTATGTATTGGATGTAGCAAAAACATGTTCAACATAGTGGGCAGGGGTAATATAGCGTGAAAGAGCTCTAAATCGTTTCTTATAATTAAGAAAAGATCTCTTTTACTATATGTTTCTGCTACTTCTATATGTTTTAGCGAATTGAGTTTCATATCGCACTTGCGATGCCATCTTTGTGGTCACATCCAGTTTTTGCACTATTAGAGAGGGCATCAACGAAAGACCATTTTATTTATTATCTCTTAAAATCTTATTTCATATCACTTACCATGTTTACTTTCTTTTTCAAGTTATTTATTAGCACAATGATTATCAATTTTTCTTTTATTTTCTTCTGAAGGTATAAACCAAGAAGATAAAATTGAGAAGAAGGCATGTTTTTTTTATAGCATTTCACTAAGTCTCTTATAAGATTATTGAGTTTGGGAGTTTGGGTTCAGTTTATTTATTAGGTATTCTTGTCTGTTTACTTCTGTGCGATGTTTTGGGTTAGAGGATTGAGCTGTTGATGACGAAGAAGAAACCTCTAAAACAAGACTTTTGCTAATATAATCTAAAATAGTTTTTTTAATAAAAAATAAGGCTACACGCAACCTTTAGGGTGACCTTGCTTGGTTATTGGCTGCTCAAATTTTTTCTGCTAGCTATATTTAAATTAATTTTATTAAAAGTATAAAAACCAGAGTACAAAAGAAAGTTCACAGAGAGAGAGAGGAGAAACATCAAAATGAGAAGGAAGACAGTCTAAATAGAGTTGGGGAGGCTTGAATGGGTAAACATTAAAACTAAAGCTAAAAACATCCTTAAAACCAAACCTGAAAACCTTTCTAAGGGAAGGAGAAGGGGATCAAAGAGGATTTGGCTTGAGCAGTTGAACAGTGTCAGGAGAATCTTTGTGAACCTCAACGTTACTTCTGGAACTTTTAGATGGCAAAGAACATCAACGTTACTTCTGGAACTTTTAGATGGCATTAAGGAGAAGGGGACAAAAACAACATCAAGTATAGATCAGAGATTTTTGAAGTTGAGGAATGTCACCAAATAAAGCTTCATCCTTCATCCAGTCTTGGCTAATCTACCAAAGAATCTTGAGCTAATCTTGAGTCTTGGCCGAAAATTCTTTAAATACCTGGTGTGACACCAAGTGACACCAGTCACACCAAGTCAAAGAAGCTTCATCCTTCATCCAGTCTTGGCCGAAAATTCTTTAAATACCTGGTGTAAGAAGCTTCATCCTTCATCCAGTCTTGGCCGAAAATTCTTTAAATACCTGGTGTGACACCAACTGACACCAGTCACACCAAGCAAGGGAGTCAAAGAGGTGTGAGAAGGGGACTAGTTAAAAAAATAATGTGTAAATGTATCTCTATTCTAGATAGGACATCTAATGTGAATCCAATGTGTAAATGTATCTTCTCTATTCTAGATAGGACATCTAATGTGAATCCAAGAGCACCCAAAAGCATTGAATACCTGTAGGTAAACCTTGGTGAACCAAATACCATGGAAGATGCTTGATCTTTTTTGGGTGGGTGGTTGTAGGTGGTGTTAGATCTTGATGAAGATGTTTAAAGAAGTAGGGTTAGTCTAAATCATCAAAATATGTTGCTTTCAAACCTACACATAGATTAACCTTTCAAGGATGTTTGAATCTTGGCCAAATATTAGTAATAGAATTAATAAGAGAATACACAATTTTGGCCAAATATTAGTAATAGAATTAATAAGAGAATACACAATTTTGGCCAAATATTAGTAATAGAATTAATAAGAGAATACACAATTTTAGAATGATAAGAAAAATGATAAAGAAAAAACACTATGATCATTAATCTAAGAAAAATGAAGAAGAAAACCATCATGAGAATCTTAAATAGCTGCCACATTTTTGTTGAAGCTATCCAAAATATTAGAAAAGGTGGATTTTTGAAAAGCATTGATACCATAAAAATATAGCCAATTATGTAAGGAATTTTTGTTGAAGCTATCCAAAATATTAGAAAAGGTGGATTTTTGAAAAGCATTGATACCATAAAAATATAGCCAATTATGTAAGGAAGAGATGAAAGAGAGGAGATTTCAAGCTTGCTCCAAGTACTATAAAGATGAGCATGCTTAATAGCTCCAAGTATTTCTGAGTATTAAACACCCCCCAAGCTTCTGGGGTCTAATATCAAATGAGCTTGGGGGGTGTTTTTTCAACTATCAAATTTTGAGTATTGGTCCGCTTCTAAGAAAAAGTTCTACCTCTTTGATGGGAAAAAGTTCTACCTCTTTGATGGGGTGGATGCTTTTGCTAGTGATCCCCTTCACAGATTTACTTGGGAGTACTCTCCATATTGGGTAGGCTTGCATCTATAGTAGGTTAGACATGTTCTATTTTTTCATCTTTTTTTTCTGGCAAGCCTTCTTTGCTACAATGGTTTATCAACATGCCACCTTATCATATCATCTTCACATCTCTATATCTATCCAAATTCATGGTAGCTACCAAAGACAAGTTCCATCTTTTTCGGCTACATAACAACTATTTCTCTTCCCCTTTCTGACTTCTTCTCTCTAACCTTTCGAATGTGGCCCTTAGATTAGGTGGGTTGGATTCAATGGTGGCATCATGCTTCTTGTAGAATAGAGTGTGGAACTTTGCTCATTCACCTTACTTGGGCCAAATAAGAGTACAACAACATTCACCTTACTATTGAACATCTAATTGATAGATTAGCTCAAGATTCTTTCAACACTCTTATTTATGAGGAGTTAGCTAGAGCTCGGTTAGCCTTCCAACATTGGGAAGTATACAAAGCACAACATGCCTTAACTGAAAGTAGACTCACTAGGCTAAATATTCAAGATGAACATTGTGATGGCACCACTATCATTGACCACAATAGTATCTTCTCATTTCTTAAGAACCATTATGAAACCCTATTAGCTACCCCTATGGGCATCTCATTGTTTGAGGCTACTACCCTCAATTATCTTAGCCTTATCAATTCTACTATGTTGCAAAGTTTAGACAGGTGGCTTGTTTCAAGTTGAGTCATGGGAGATGATGGTCAAGATATTCTCCTAATGAAGCTTGACTATGCCAAGGCCTACGACAACATAAAGTGGGACTTTATTCTACAAACCTTGACTAAACTTGGGTTTGGCCCTAAGTTTCTACATATGGTGAAATGTTTGTTCTCGGATGCTATCGCAAGAATAGCCATTACCTTTGGCATCACCTCTTCCTTTCCTATCCATAGGTTAGTGTGGCAAGGATGTTCTCTTGCCCCTTACCTATTCATCATCATAGCCGACTTTCTGTGTCATCAGTTAAAGTATGATATTAAAAATAAAGTTTTGATCGAGGTTCACCTCTCTTCACCTCAACATTAGCTTCTTAACATAAATTTTGTTGACGACTCCTTTTTTCTTGTTCAAAACATTGCTATTAATTTGCATCGGCTCTTATCCTGGGTGGAGCAATATTGCTCACTCTTAGGTTCTACTATTTATTGGAACAAATCTTGTGTTTATAGATTTACCAATAACTACAGTCATGTGATCAACTATAATTGAAAGCTTCTTTAGGATTAAGACATCATTAAGATTTTGGGAATTCCCTTTCATTTTAGAGGTTCTACCTCTCTTCTCTGGGAGCATGTTATTTTTCGGATTCAAAAGAAACTTGAAAAATGAAAGACTAAATTCCTCACTTTAGTTGGTAAGTACCTCGTATGTAAGTCTATATGTGCATCTACCTATGTGTACTACTCTTCGTGTTGGGCTCCCTCCCAAGATGCTTATCAAAAGCTTGAATGATTATTTCGTGGTTTCATGTGGTCCTCTAAAGATTGTTAGAAAGGCTTCCATCATGTCACTTGGAGTATTGTTACTCTTTCTAAGAATAAGGGCGGTTAGGTCTTTTGAACTCTTTCAAGTAGGGGATTACCTTAGTTGCTAAGTGGTTGGTTCAGCATCTAGATGCCTTGGACATTATTGGGACTTTCCTCCAATGAAGGCTTTAACAAGCATTTCACAAAAATAAGCCCTTCTGAAAAGAAATCCATTTTGTTAATTGGATCCTTACCCTCCACACTATTATTATTCCTAGATCTCATGTTTTCAAAAGCATTTGGAGGGCTTGGAAAATTCTACACTGTTATATAGATTGGACTAATGTCAAGATTAACCCTACCCTTCTTTCTAAGTTATGTCCTTGGTGGTCCTTTGTCACCTGCTCCCCTTGCCATTTCGAATGTTAAGGTTGCTACCTCTTGGTATTGAAAGGGAGTTATTTCTCTAAGTTGTCTTCAACTTGCTGATTAATGGATTTTGGGGGTTGAGTTTAATAATTTGTATGGGGTGTCTAAAGCAATGCACCATTGCCTAGCTTGGATTTATACCTTCATTCATTACCATTGGGAGCTAGATGGTTTGATGCAAAGCACTTTTCATGGCCTCCAATGGATTAATGGATCAAAACTTCTACCTTACAAGCCGCATGTCCTTTTTCACCTTTAGTATCATTCAATGATGTAACAAGTCTTGGCACAAACAAGAGTCGAAACAATTCTAGATCTCCCTTTTCCAATGTATTTGGAAACTATCGACTCTCCTTAAAATTAAGTAGTTTCTTTGGTGTCTCCTCCACCAAGGTTTACCTATCGGCAAACGTCTCGAATATCTCAGGATTCACAGTCCTAATTGCCCTCTTTATGGTGGTAAATAGGACTTTGTTCATGTGTTTTGGCTTTGCATTTCCATAGTAATTCCATTGTGTAAGCTATCTCAAGATGATGTTATATTTGGTGTTTTGGCCACCACTTCTGCTAATTTTAAATTTCTGTGTAAAGTTATTAGGCCTATTATTCTATATTATATTTGAAAGTGTAGATGTAATGTTATCTTTCAAAGGATTGATTATTCTAATAAATGTCATCTAACAATGTTGGAGAAATTGCAAATATTCTACCTCATTCATTTCCAACTCAAATCTCAAGCATCAAAGTTCAAAATGGATATTTATTAGTTGATTCATCTTCTGCAGCCTTGGGAAAGACCCTGTGTTCAAGCAACTCTCTTTAACAAGAATCTCTACATAGAAGCTTCACTTCTTACATTTGAGTGGAGTCACCATATGGGAGTCTCTTTGCCTTTTATCAAGTGCTATCGACCTCATCCAAATTTCTGCCACTCTCTCTTGTGATAGGCCTATTGGTTTTGGTGGATGGTAGTTCTTGAGATTGTGTTTACATTTCACAAAGTTCCATCCATAGTACTCTAATTTTTCCATATTTTTGTCTCCATGACTTAATGAGGTTTATGTATTTGACATTCTTTTACTATTAACAATATGAGGATCAAAACTAAGATGATCATCCACCTCCATGGAGTCAATAGTAGGTAAAGTACCTCTACCTTTTAATAATTTGAAAAACTCTTTACAAGGCTCTCCCTCAACTTTCAACCAGTTGAGGAGACTCTTAATTAGAGCACTTTTAGCATTATACATATCCCATTTTTGTTTGACTGAGCTAACATAAGTGAGTCATTATTGTAGAGTAATATTAAATGGATCTTGTTGTATCACATAGTTAAGCTGTTCAAGTTCATTACAAAGATTTTCCTCAGTTTTTGTATGTCTCTTAGCATATTGCTTACCCAACCAATGGGCAAGATTATGAACGTGACAAGTAACATGCAACCATTAGTTAATCCAACCTAAATTGCCAGGCAGCCTCCTCTCAGCATTCCAAAGAGACGTCTGATGAGCGATAAGGTACCCCTACGCTCAACCATACGAATACAAGCGTTTCACGCACGATCCGGTTGAATTCCAAGGACTAAGTGCCTATGCGCCTTTGTGGAATAATAGCGGGTTGATTAATCGTTGTCTTCCCAAACTTACTTGTATGTCACAGTTGTATGGTTAAGTAAGCTTGAGGCATACGATTTTTATGGCTTTTATGTGTTTTATATCCTGCGCTAGTAAGGAGGGGGAGAGAGATAACTAAGTAACTAATCTAATTTAACTATTCATTAGCTAAGTTCCAATTACTCCTAACACCACTATCCGTTCCCACTTGCTGTACACATCTTGAACTAGTGCGACGCTGCTGGGGTTACCAAGCGCTAATCGTTACTGGGTTACCAAGCGCTACACGCATGCTCGAAGCGGTCGTACTGAGTGTATTTAACTAAGAGAGTTGTAGGGTGAGAGAAATCATTAATTAACTAGGAAAGCATTAAATAATAAGTAACACTAATAAATCTATTTTGTATGTTATAAGGTTTATCATAAAGATTGTCTTTATTTCCATACACAATGTGTGCTCAGGTACATAATGCTCGAATAAAGATCTGTTCTCTCTGTGACTCCTACTGCGGGCACACAGAAATAATTCTAACTTTGGAGGGAAAAAATGACAAGAGTTTGGCTAAGGGACTAACTTCTAATTGTTGGAAACCAAGGGCGTCGCCTCTTATTTATAAGCAAGGAGGTAGACTACGATATCGGGTATTCGACATTGCATGGTCAATTCAATATCGCGGACACGATATCGTGTACGCAATATCACGGTTCATCATATCCCCATGACTAAATGAAAAATTGTCCTCGAGTTCCTTACAAAATATTGGGAAGGTATAGGATTATTGACAGAAGGACCATTGATGGTGGAACGGGTTGACTAACTCAATGTGCCTAGTGAAGGGATCAATAATACAATACATGACAACATTAGTGTTCATGATCATAAAAGTGAACACTGTACATAAATGAAATCCAACCTTATTTGGTAGCTAGAAGAGAAGAAGGAGAGAGAGAAAAGAATAAGACATGTTGCTGTCGATGCCAATATTGTGCCTTCGTTTGATTATCCATAGCCATGCCACCAATCTTGCTCCTTTCATAAATGTTCCAGCTTTGGTCCATCCTGAGTGTTTCCTCCAAGCCCAGCTCATTGTTGTATGATCGCCATCTGCACACACAACATAGTCACAAATGAGCAAGGTAGATAAATCACAATGCAGTTGATACCTTGCCCTGATGTAAAGTGCATTGACTGAGTTTTCGTTATGGCTAATACTGATTCTGGAGTTTTAACACTAGAGACTACCTAAGGTGTAGGGGTTAGGAAAAGTTGAAAAAATTGTGCCAGGGCCCCCACGACTAAGAGCGAATCTCCGGTAGCGATAGGATGGAAAAAAGATAAGGAATAAGAAAGATGAAGAAAAGTAACAATGGTAATGTGAAGAAAATGGATGTCATGGATGGGGATGAAACAAAAAAAATTGTCGATTGCAGGAAATGTTTAAGGGAAAGAAGTTAACAAGTGCATCGAAAAGGAATGCCTGTGGATCCTCCCCAAAGTAGGCTCATGCCTTTAGTGCCCTGACAGACCTACAAACCAAAGAGTCTGTAGGCTCTAGGAATGTTAATTGGAAGCAAGAGTTAAAAACTTATCCAGAAGAAATTACCAAGGAAAAAATGATGCATCAACCAAGATATGGACTAATGATAAAATTGGCAATGAGGTGAAAAATGGAAAAGAAAGGTGGAGAGGAAAGAATGGGATGGATACCCAAGAATAAGGTTGTGTAAAGTTCCTTGTGTGTTTTATGGTTAATGTGACCGAGTAAAAATCATTCCAAATCTAGGCTCAACAAACCACATTCAGTGACCTCACATCAACACATTTGACTAACCCATCCTCTTGAAGCAACAAGAATGCCTCTACAACAAGTCACCACCATTTCGAGGAGAGCAAGATGGAGAACTAGGAAGTGAGAAGGGGCCTTGGTTAGAGGGAACCTTCAGGCAAGGGTAACATGTCTTTCCAGTGCCATAACCAATGTGTGTAGTTCAAGTTCATTATTATGTCTAAGGGGTGTGCTTTGAATTCTCACTATTTTTTTTTGCATGAGAACCACACCATGCAAAGACTTATTTTTACGTACTTAGCTTCTGGTGATTTGATGAATGGTAAAAATGGTGGAAAAATCAAAGAAAAAGCATCTAAGCACTCAAGAGAATAGTCAGTACAGATGCATAGAATCCTCTTGAAGTCACACCCTTTTCATCCCTTGAGTCTTTCCTTAGTCTGAGAAATACCTAGTCACCAATTCGTTAACAGTTTTATTAGAGGAAGGGGCTTTACAGTTCTAAGCCAAGAGAGACCATAGGATTTTATGGATGTATGAATGATGAGGACTCATTTCCTGTTAATCAAAAGAACCATACCTTAATATCGACATCATACTTCAAAGGTAAAATCCAAACATTAGCAATCGATATAATATTATTCATACCACCATCATGAACACTTATTGGGTGATGAACAAAATAAAATCACACGAAGAAATGTGAAAAAAAATGTGTAAAAAAAAAATTAGAAAGAACTGAGGTCCTTCAATGATTAGCAAGGGTGGCCATCTCCCCCATGATTGAATTGGAAGGAGGAGATTCGAAATAATGAGCAAGGTTGCCCACCTACAGAGGTAGCATATGTTCTGGCTATCCTAAACTTATGGAAAGGTTTTTTTTGTTGCACATTGACTAACAGTCTCTTATCTGGGCTCTCAGGTTTTTATATGGTCATGGCTCCTGAAGGAAAAGTTGCATAGATAATGTAAGGTCCTTCTTATAGTGTTTGAAATTTGGTACGTTGTGACACATGTGTGGGATTCTAGTAGAGAACCTTATCTCCTAGTTGATACTTAACTTTCCTAATTTTCAGGTTATGACGTTGTTTTTTAAATGCCTTGTGCAACTCATTAGATGACAAGGCAGCTAATCGGTTCTCGTCTAGCAAGTTAAGAGTCATCAACATTTTTTTTTTGTGCTAGATCAAGGTTAAGGTTGAGGTCACATGCTGTGGCTAGTGTACGGAGCTCAGTTTGTATGGGGAGCGTTGGAAGTTTTCCATACACTAACTCATAGGGAGAGTAGCTTATAGGAAGTTTCCATGTGGAGCGGTATGCCCAAAGAGCATCATTCAGTTTAGTGCTCCAATCTCGCCTATACTTACTAATGGTTCTAATCAGTATCTTAGTAATCTCCCTATTGGTAACCTCGGCTTGACCATTTGCTTGGGGGTGGTATGGTGTATTCAATTTGTGCTCAACCCCTAAGTGTTCCATTAACTTCATAAAAGTTGCACCTGTAAAGTGTGTACCATTATTTGAGATAAGTGCACGTGGCACACCAAACCTGTTGACAACTTGTTGTTGGAAAAATCGTGCAGCTGTAGATGAGGTGCAATCTTTAACAGTAGCTGTTTCAGCCCATTTTGTTAAGTAGTCTACAACAACTATGATGTAAGCCTTTCCATTAGGCATTGGTGTAATGGGCCCCATGAAATCAATCCCCCAAATGTCTAAGGGTTCTAATGGTTGAATCCATTGTTGCGGACCCTCCATTCTAGCAGTCATTTTCCCATCACATTGATAGCGCTCACAAGATTGGACAAATTGATGGGTGTCTCGAAACAAGGTAGGCCAATAGTACCCTACAAGTAGGATCTTAATGGTTGTTCATCTCCCAGCATAATGAGCCCCACAAGGACCCTCATGAGTGTCTTGGAGAACTCTTAGTTGATCTCTATCAGGAACACACCAACGAACCAAGCCATCGGGACATACTTTGTAAAGTTGTCCATTGATCTCCATAAAGTACTTGGCTTTGTGAAGAAACTGGTCTAGCTCTTGTGGTGTTTGTTGGGTAGGGAGATAGGTAAGAATGCTACTATACCAATTTGTCTTCATGGGTGATTGGTTAGTCACTACATCGACAAAGAGGAACTCATCAGGGAAGTGATCAGAAATAGGATACTCATCCTCTTTGCTGTCCCAGCACAATCGAGATAAATGATTAGCAACTATGTTCTCGGTGCCTTTACGATCGATCATCGTTAGATCAAACTCTTGTAGGATTACCAGCCATCATATAATATGGGGGCTTGCCATTGGCTTATTCATGAGGAACCGGGTTGCACTATGATCTGTGTGTATGAATACTTTGTACCCTAATACATAGTGCCTAAATTTTTCTAGTGCAAACACTATAGCCATTAATTCTTTTTCTGTAGTAGTGTAGTTAAGTTGTGTACTAGCTATACTTTTACTTACATAGTGGATGTAATAAGGGCATTTTTGATCATCTAACTGCATAAGTACGACTCCTAAGGCATAGTTGGATGCATTAGTCATGACATGGAACAGTCTAGACTAGTTAGGAGCTTGTAGAATGGGTGTTTCTACTAGCCTCTACTTCAGAGTTTGGAAAGATAGTTCACATTCCCTAGTCCACTCGAAGGGTACATCCTTTTTCATCAGCTTTACCAATGGTTTGGCAATCTTCAAAAAGTTCTCTATGAATCTCCTATAGTAGCCAATGTGTCTAAGGAATGACCAAATGTCTTGATAGTTTCCAGTTGATAGGTAATTCCTTGGATGACTTTGATTTTCTCAAGATCTACCTCTATCCCTGCATGTGAAATTTTATGTCCAAGTACTACGCCTTCTTGGATCATTAAATGGCTTTTCTGCCAATTGAGCCGTAGATTAGTTTCTACACATCTTTTTAGCACTTGCTCCAACTAGTCCAAGGCTTGATCGAAACTTGCTCTGTAAGTGGAGAAGTCATCCATAAAGACTTCCACACCATTTCCTATTTGCTGCTGGAATATGCTTAGAACTAAGTGTTGAAATGTGGTAGGGGCATTGCACAAGCCTAAAGGCATTTTCTTCTATGCAAACGTTTCCCAAGGATTGGTGAATGTAGTTTTGGCTTGGTCTTCTAAGGCTATTTGTATTTGGTTGTATCCGCTATAGCCATCTAGAAAACTATAATAGCAATGCCCTGCGATTGTGTCCAACACTTAGTCAAAAAATGGCAATAGAAAGTGATCCTTGAATGTTGCCATGTTTAGTATCCTAAAATCTATAAAAACCCTCCATTTGCCTCCCTTTTTAGGCACAATTACTAAGGGGCTAATCCATTCACTATCAGCAATGGGGTATATGAACCCAGCCTTTAGAAGCTGTTCGATTTCTTCTTTTACTACTTGCTTCAACTTTGGGTTCAATCGCCTCTGTGGTTATTTTCGAGGCTTCATGGAGGAGTCAATGTAAATCCTATGTTGGCATATCTTAGGATCTATTCCTATTAATTCCAAAGATGACCAGGTGAAGGATTTTGATCACTTTTTTATTACCTTGAGCAGACTTTCTTTTTGTTGCGGAGCAAGTCTTGCGTTGATGATTATCAATTTTCCATTCTTAAGGAACATGTATTCCATACCGGTGGGTAATGGTTTTAGCTCCAAGGGCTCTCTTTTAAATTTCTTAGGAATTTCCAACTTCCCCCAGTTGATGTTTTCTAAGTTAGGACTAGGAAGTTGGCGGTGGACTTGCTCTAATGCATCAATGCTATCTATATAAGTGCAAGTCAAACCCTTAGTTAGTTCCATGCATATAAGTGAGCTGCTTTCTTGATCAGCTATCAGCCATTGGGTGTCTTCTTGTCATGTGGCTGCTGCATACAGGCACCTTTGTATGTTGATCATTTGGGCACACTGATTGCATGTCGACAATGTTAAACTTTGCACAACTCATGATCTCTGCACGCAATACCCTATGTCATTGTATGCAATGCATGGAACCTTCTTCTTCTCAATAATTTCTAAATGTGTTTTCCTTAGATATTTCTAGGGAAACATTGCGAATACCTAGGCACACATCAATAGTGTTTAGCCATGCCCTTCCCATTACTATTGGGAAGTCCCCCTTACTATTATTCACTTGAATCACCAGGAAGTTAGTTGGATACGACCATCCACAAATAGTGGTAACAATGTCCTCCACTAATCCCAAGGGGATAGTGATGGACTGGTCAGCTAACTCTAAATGGACATTGCTCTTTTTTAATGGGGGTAGGTTCCATGCCTTATACATTTCTTGGGATATTAGGTTGACCCCGGAACCTGAATCCAAAAGAGCTTTGCATGGCTCATTCCTAGCGATTTATAGATATATTAGGGGACTCCTAGGATTAGAGAATTTCCTGTGAAGGTGGTCAGCTTTGATCCAATTAGTAATAGCATGTGTTAACATGACTGTATGCGTTGAATGTGGTGTTAAGTTCGAAGGGGACTCTGAAGCTTTAATTGATACAGAGACATCCAAAGATTCAACCACTTGGGATTGCAAAGGCTTGGTTGGACTGTTGGTTCTAAAGAAAGATCTTTTCTTCGTATGGTTGTTAGAACCAATAGTAGGTTGAGGATTAATAGCTCTTGTGGCATTGAGTTGCTATGGCTGAGCAGGGAGTTCACCTTGCATTGCTGGAGTAGGTGGTAATGGAGCTATTGGTGGGAGAGATGCGGCCGGATTGGAAGGATGGTACACCTATGGAATGTCACCCCTAGGAGAGGGAGTCGTATAGTACTCACAAGCTTGGTAGTGATGTTGGGGAGTAACATGACCAACATAGTCATGTGGAGAGATTGGATGCTACACATAATATCCATGTGGGTCAGGTTGCTGGTAAGGATATTATTGCCTTGGTGGTGGCATTCCCCATGATTGTGGGTGCTACCACTGTTGATGTTGCTCAATTGGTTGTGGTGGAATTCCACTTGGATAATACGTTAAAGGTTGGTGGAACTACCTTGGGTTACCTTGGGGATAAGGTAACTGTCGAGATGTTTGTCGTTTGTTTAAACGTGCATTAAGTGCATATACCCTAGATTCCTGTAAATGTGAGATTACAGGGCAGCATCCCTTAGGATGGTTGTATTGACAGATCTCACATCCACTATCATCATCGGTATCTAAGTCCACAACTTCTTCAATAATAGCAACTTTAACCTTACCCTTGTTATGTGCATTTTCTGCTTCTCTTTTTTTCCTTTTGTCATGATCACTACCTCACTCTCTAGTCTCCTCTACTACTTTAAGCACAGTTTGAAACCTACCATTNCTTTTCCGATACTTCTGATGCTAACTTTTGAATAGGCAAGGTTTTCCTATTCACCATCTCTGTGAGTGGTGACTCTTCGTCATCCTCACAGAATCTTTGTCCCTTATTTCAGAGGGAAGGATCTCAGTTATATTCTTCTACACCCTCTCTTTTTCATAGCCTATGAATTTGATGGGACCTAAGCTCAGATAACCTTCCTTGGGCATAAGTCCTAAGGGTTCTTCTTATTTCATGCCTAAGCCCATCTACGAGATGGCATAGTTGATCCTACTGCAAATAACTATGGCCAAGACAACGATGTAATAGTGCATAATAGTGGCCCATGGCAGCATCCAAGGGTTCATGATTTCCTTGTTTCCATCCTTGGATTTGCTTTCGTAGGTTCGACACTCGGGAGTACGTTTGGTACTTATCGTTGAACAATTCTAACATAGTACTCCACCTACGAATGGATTCCAGTTCTAAGAACTGGTACCAGCTTTTTGCTTCTTTTATTAGTGTCCGTGGGAACAACTTAAGTTTTTGCCACTTTTTTTCTATGTTTTGTAAGGCACACACATTGTGAAATGCTTGTAAGTGATTTTGAGGATCAGCGTTATAACCCCCTTCAAATCATGGGATGTTATTCATGTCTAACCTCTTGATCCTACTATCTTTTTGGTGCCTTGTTGGAACTCTCATAGCCTCAGTGATATCTAGCATGCTTTGCGTAGCGAGTAGGGGTTCATCATGATCATCTCGTTCATAGCATCTATGGTGTCTACGCGGTTCCCTACTCTCCCTTCTTCTATGGCATGATTCCCTAGAGTACCCTTGTTCTCTGTCTTGGTTGTCTTGTTTATGACTTCCACTTTGTTTGTCCTTATCCTCATGATCTGTTTCTCTATGGCTATGTCCAGACATGGAAGGAAAGGGTGAAGGAGATGATGAAGGTGAAGAAGAAGGAGAACCACCCCCATGACGGTGTCTACTACCTTCTCTTTGGTGGTCTCTACCTCGATCGCGATTATGATCAGAATGCCCACCTTTGTCATGTGTTTTTGTTCCCTTTTTGGACACTTTGTGTCCATTGGTATCAGCACTAGGGTTGTGAATGGTAGAATGGAGGTTTTGATACACAACCCCTTGGCCAAAGTTAAGGGGAGGAACATCATTATGTGGGTGACTACTTGAGGTAGGTTCATTGCCCTCAATTTCACTTAAAATGTGGGGGGCATCCTTAGACCATTTTCCCTTTAAGGACTTATGGTGTCTCTCTTGTTGATAATCCCTTTGACATTGCACTTCGATAAGATGATAATCTCTCAAATCATAGTCTTGCGCAATGTACTCTACATGTGATTGTTATATGCCTATTCGTGTGAGAGCACGAAGAAGCATACTTGGGACTGAATGGTTAGGAGGTAACACTATGTTACCTTCCAAATCAGGCCAACGCAGCTATTCATCTTGGTGGAGAATAAAGGTGAAGTTAGGTACATATTCATCGAGGTGAATATATACCACATGAAATTGTTGAGGAACTGGCGAATCAACGTCACATGTATCCTGCCGTCGATTACTTCTTGTGTTAGTCCTAGGTGGTGAAGTGCTTTTGTGTGAAGAAGAAGACATTTTGTCTTGTTCAGTGTGCAATGTACTATTAAGTTTTTCTTAATCAACCCTAAGGGTTCATTCCAACGATGTGAATGATTTCCTAAGTTCTACTTAGCGCACAAACAAGTAAGTCCCCGGAAATGGCACCAATGGTGAGTGGCGAGGTACCCCTACGCTCAACCATACAAATATGAGTGTTTCATGCACAATTTGGTCAAATTCCAAGGACTAAGTGCCTATGCACCTTTTTGGAACAATAGAAGGTTGATTAATCATTGTCTTCCCAAACTTACTTATATGTCATGGTTGTATGGTTAAGTAAGCTTGAGGCATATGATTTTTATGGCTTTTATGTGTTTTATATCCTGCGCTAGTAAGGAGGGGGAGGGAGATAACTAAGTAACTAATATAATGTAACTATTCATTAGCTTAGTTGCAATTACTCCTAACACCACTATCCATTCCCACTTTCCGTACACATCCTAAACCAGTGCAACGCTGTTGGGATTACCAAACGCTAATCGTTACTAGGTTACCAAGGGCTACACGCATGCTCGAAGTAGTCGTACTGAGTGTATTTAACTAAGAGAGTTGTAGGGTGAGAGAAATCATCAATTAACTAGGAAAGAATTAAATAATAATTAACACTAATTAATCTATTCTATATGCTGCAAGGTTTATCATAAAGTTTGTCTTTATTGCCATACACAACGTGTGCTCAGGTACACAATGCTTGAATAAAGATCCGTTCACTCTATGACTCCTACTGTAGGCATGCGGAAATAATTCTAACTATGGAGGGAAAAAATGGCAAGATTTTGGCTAAGGGACTAACTTCTAATTGTTGGAAACCAAGGGCACCGCCTCTTATTTATAAGCAAGGAGGCAAGCTGCGATATCGGGTATTCGACATCAGATGGTTGATCCGATATCGCGGACGCGATATTGCATACATGATATCATGGTTCATCAACGTCAAAATACCTTTACCAGAAGGAGTAAGAAATAAAGAGGGATTCAAATGGAAGAGCTTACGATGTTGAAGAAGAGGTTTTATATCGAATTCCAAATTAAGAAAAGTAGAAAAATGGTCTGAAAGGATAACATCTTGGTGGACAACAACATGACCATCATAGAACCATGAAGAATAATTGGAAAAATAAAATTGATTGAGTCTCTTACAAATCCAATTAGTACCTAGCTAGAGGTTAGACCAGGTAAACCAATCATCATGGCAAACATTAGAACCCATAGCATTGAAGATAAAAGTGCTTCTTAACATCACATTTCAAAGATAGCTCCTAGCCTAAAAGTTGAGATGAAGCTCCATCAACTTTGTCATAAGAATGTTTGATCATATTAAATTCACCTACAAAAAGGCAAGGAATGTTAGGTAAACTTTGGAGAAGAAACTGCCAAACATCAATTCTTATTATAGAACTAGTAGGAGCATAAATGTTGCAAATACCAAAAGGACCTAAAGTGCCTTGAAGAATAGCCTAGATAGCAGAGTTATGTCTACCATGAGAGTTAATGTTTTAGACAAGAACTTATTAATAATGAGGGTAGCACCACCTTGACCAGTAATGTGATTAGTAAATAAAAATGTAGAGTCCTGAACAATACTGTTGCATGCTAGAATAATATCTAGATTTGAAATTTTAACCTCTTGAAGAAGAATAAAGTCAAGATTAAGAAGTCAAGTATGAGGAAAAGCACTGACCATGGTATAGGGACACCTCTTCTAATCCCCTTGTTCTACCTTACATACTATGTATTGTTTTGTGTTGCTTTTGTTGGGGATGATTCTTAAATGTTTTGGGGTGTTTTTGAATCATTTTGATGAGTTTAGGAGATTTCAGGGTCTATGGGAACTTGTTTGGAGGCATCCGATATCAAAACGAGAATTGTTATATTTGGAACTTGTAGGATAGACATCTTACTAGAAAGATAGATGTCTCCCCTAATACATCTTACCTAAAGTGTAGATGTCTCAAGACCAGAGTATATGTCTACCAAAAATAGTAGACATCTGTCTTGAAAGCAAGGCTTTCATAGTAGACATCCCAGCAAAGCCAAAGATGACCCAGACGCATGAGGAAGCTTTTGAAAATGCCTGTTCCAATTTAGGAAACAGTGAAAGCAAGATGGAAATAGTTTAGGAGAAGGTGAGAAGACTTGGGAAATATATAAAGAACTTCAAGTTGAGTTAAGGAAAGGTTTCAATGGTTTTTACCTTTCGATTAGTTATAAATATTGATGTAATTTACCATTTTTAAGAGAAGAGAGAGCATAACCTTGACCATGAGTAGAAGAGAAAGCTTGTGAGAGTTAAGGGAGGAGAGCTTGTGCAAGGAAGTTGAGTAAGAGGTAAGGAGGAGCACTTTAGAGAGATTAAAAGAATCTCTTATAAGTGTATTGTCTTAAGCTTGGGCTCCATTGTGAACAATTGAGGATGAAGAGGGGACAAGTGTGCCCTCTAAGATCCTTGGGAGAATTGTGAATTAAGCTTGGCTCCTCATCTTTGCTGTATTTTATATGTATTTTGAGAATTATCTTAATATAAGGGAGATTTTCTCCATTTTATTATGTTCTTATTTTCTAAGCTAGATCTACTTGGAAGTTGTGGATTGGATCCTATGGGGTCTACCAAGGTGCAACACCCCCTACACTAAATTGGTATCAAAGCAAAGATTTGGAGGCTTTCACACTTCTATGTTGAAGCTTGGTATTTTCTTTGAATGAAAGGAACATTGTTGTGGATATTTGTATATTTTCTTTTAGATATCATTAGTGTTTATTTAGGTATGGATCTAAAAAAGAAGACATATTAAGAGATTAGACAAGAGCTTCAAGAGTTTAAGAACTTCTTTAAAGCTTTTGTGGCTAAAATGTAAGAAGTTGTTCCCAAAGTAAAGGTCCACAAGCACCAAGATTTTGCAAAAACTTCAGAAAGGGATATAGAGAAATTCAAGACTAACATGGGAAATATTTTGAGGTGAATTGATAGAATAGCTTATAGTTATCAAGAAGGAAAGGAAGATGAAGGGTTTGATGAAGTAGAGATCAATGAGAAAAGGTGTTCTCAAGTATCTCTTATTGAGCGAAGGAGTTCTCAATACTTAAGGGTTTCAAGGGAGGGAACCAAGAGCTTCATAAAAAGGACCAAGAGATCTTCAAAGTTCAAGACGGTGTATGTTACTGATCAAGGAGTGTTCTTACCTCATGGATCATGGGAGGTGAAGGATCAAAGCCAAGAGAGTGGCAAAGGTCAAGGGACTTCTTTAAGGAGGATCAAGGGTAGCACTAGAAGGTATGATACTCATTATTTTTGCAAGTGTTCTATACCTTGTTGGAAGGAAAAGAAGATTCTAAGTCAAGTTAAGGTTATCTCATGGGAGAGAGGTGATTATTCTAGCCAAGGTATGTGGAAGAATGATTGATTTGATGATGTTTTTGTTGAATATGATGCGAAGGCCATGGAGGAGAGTTTACCTTTTAAGTTGGTACCTTCAAAGAGGGATGAAGAGCTTGTTGATGATTCCTTTGAAGAGGAGAAGCCATTAGAATTGGGAATTTCTATTTGGGATCTTTAACCTTCAAGCTTTGAGGAGATTGGACAGCCACATGTTGAAGATCAAGTTGAACCAAAGATGGATGGGAGAAGCCATGGAGTAATGAGTAAGAGTGAGCTTGACCTTGTTGATGGTAGTAATGTATCTTATGTTGAGGCTAGTGTGATGGATGCTAGTTTTTCACTTCAGCTTGGCAGTGGTTTGTGGTTTGTTCAATGTTAATGATGACCATCATGATCATTGTGATGAGATTAAGAGTCATGTTGTGACTTTTGATGCCATTGTTAGTAAGAGGAAGGCTAATAATGGTAAATTGTTTGATGTCGATGGCTATTGGAATAGTCATAGAAGGTCATTATTAATGTAAGTGAAGACATTAATCATGATATACTTTTCTAGAATTTGGATATGCTTGCTATTGATTATAGTAATGATAAATTTATGAAGTGTGTTGGATTTGATTGTCTTTGCTATAAAATGGAAGTGCAACATGAAGGTAATCTACATAGTGGTGATGAAAGGAAGCTAAGTGGTAGTCTTCTAAATACTAGGAAGAAGAAGGAAAAGAAGAGGAAAAAGAAAAGAAGAAAGGATGTTGAATTAAGAAAGCCTAATCCTTTTTAGTTTTCTTATTCTTTATTTATTGTAGGTTTGTGTCATCATGGGGATGTAAGGGAAGCATTTCAAGGAGAAGATTAGATGAAGGAAGCATGGTGGGGCATGAGGACAAGCCCCCATGAGCAAGGGAAGCTCGGAACCAAAACCTCAAATGATATTTATTCTCATGTTCGTAATGCTTTGAGTTATGATTATTGTGATGGCCTTGAGTCTTGGGGGCATGATGCCTTCCAACTTGTGAAAGATCATGAAGGATGACATTTTTAAGGGTGAGAGAGCTAGTGTAGGGACACCTCTTCCAATCCCCTTATTCTACCCTACATACTATGTGTCTTTTTGTGTTGATTTTATTGGGGATGATTCTTGGATGTTTGGGGTGTTTTTGGCTCATTTTGATGAGTTTAGCAGGTTCCAGGGTCCATGGGGACTTGTTTGGAGGCATATGGAGGCTTTCGGCATCAAAATAAGCAATTTTATTTTTAGCATCTGTAGGATAGACGTCTCCCCAAAAAGATAGATGTTTCCCCTAAGATGTCTGAAGACTAGAGTAGATGTCTACCAAAAATAGTAGAAGTCTCTCCTGAAACCAAGGCTTTCATAGTAGACATCCTAGCAAAGCCACAAATGACCCAGATGCATGAGGAAACTTTCAAAAACACCCATTCCAATATGGAAAACAATGAAAGCAAGATGGAAATAGCCAGGGAGAAGGTGAGAAGACTTGAAAAACATATAAAGAACTTCAAGTTGAGTTGAGGAAAGGTTTCTAGGGTGTTTACCTTCCTATTACTTATAAATATTGATGTAATTCATCATTGTTGAGGCGATATCGCAGGAGAAGACATGATATCGCGTACGCAATATCGTAGCGCACCACCAAATCTATAAATAAGAGGTGGCTCTCCCTTATTTATCCATCTAGATCTAGACCTTAACCAAACTCTTGCATTTTTTCCATTCCAGAGTTAGAGTAATTTCCATGTGCTCACAATAGGAGTCCCAAAGTGAACGGATCTTTATTCAAGTAAATATTGTACATACAAGTTTGTGTATAGAAATAAAGATGAACTTTTTGGATAAACCTTGCAGTGCATGGACTAAGCTAATTAGGACTTTAATTATTGTTAATTGTTAAATGATTTATTAGTTAATTAATTTCTCTCAACCCTCAACACTCCTAGTTAAGTGCATTCAGTACGACCGCTTCGAGCACGTGCATTATGCTTGGTAATCCCAGTAACGAATAGCGTTTGGTAATCCCAGAAGGTTGCATTGGTTCAGGGTGTGAATGGCAAGTGGGAATGGATACTGATGCTAGGAATTAGAACTTAGTTAATTAAAGTTAGTTACTTAGCCTCTTCACCCTTTCCCTCATTAGCATAGGTGATAAAACATAAAAGAGATAAAAAATCACATACCTCAGACTTACTTAATCATACAACCGTGACAAATACAAGTAAGTCTAGGAAGACAATGAATGATTAACCTTAAGTGTTCCATAAGGTGTGTAGACACTTAGTCTGCAAAGTTCGACCCGATCACGCATGTAATGATCATATTCATATGGTTGAGTGTAGGGGTACCTCACCACTCATCATTGGAGCCATTTCTGGGGACTAAGTTTTTTGTGCACTAAGTAGAACATAGGACATCATCCACATCGTTGGGAAGCTTAAACGAACCCTTAGGGTTAATTAGAAAAAAATTTAAACAATGGTCAATAGCACACTGATAAGATAACAATGTCTTCTTCTTCTCATAAAAGCACTTCACCACCTAGGGATCACACAAGAGACAGTCGATGGTCTAACACACGTAACAAAGAACCGCTAGTTCCTCAACAGTACGGGTAGTGTATACTCATCATGATGAGTATATACCTGATTTTACCTTTATCCTTTATCAGGACGAACAACTGCGTTGGCGAGACTTGCAAGGTAACATAGTGTTACCCCCAAGATCGGGTAGTCCCTAACATGCTCCTTCGTGCTCTTGCACAGATAGGCATGACACAACTATACACTAAATACATTGTAGAAGATTATGACACAAGGGATTACCCTCCCACAATGGTGCAACATTTAAGGGACTCAAGGGAGGAGAGCTACCATACATCGTTGAAGGGCAAGGGACCCCATAGCGGTTCACCCATCATAAGCAAAATCAAGGGTGGTGAACCTATTTCAATAGGTTTTCCACAAAATAATGTTCCCCCTCTTCATGATGGTGAGGAGGTAGGGTATCAGAACCTACATTCTATGATTCACAACCTTGGTTCTGATTCCCATGAACACTAAGTGTTTGATGAGGGAACACAAACACATGACAAAGGCGGGAAATCTGATCGTCATCACGATCGGGGCCGTAGCCACCGAAGAGAAGGTAAGAAACATCGTCATGGTGATGGTTCCCCTTCATCACATCATTCATCCTCTCCTTCCACATCAGGACATAGTCATAAAGAGAACAACCGTGAGGATAAGGATAAGAATAAGCAAAATAAGAATCCTCGACAAGAGAGTTGAGAGCGAGAATGAGGGCATTCTAGAGAGTCAAGGCATGAAAGAAGGGAAAGTAGAGAACCACGTAGGCATCATAGATGTTATGAGAGAGATGATCATGATGAACCCCTACTTGCCACCTAAAGTATGTTAGATATTACAAAGGCTGTTAGAATACCTACAAGGCACCAAAAAGATAGTCGATTCAAGAGACTAGACATGAATAATATCCCACGGTTTGAGGGGGGATACAATGCTGATCCACAAAATCACTTACAGGCATTCTACGATGCTTGTGCCTTGAAGAATATTGAAAATGAGTGGAAAAAGTTAAATTTGTTCCCTAGGACACTCATAAAAGAAGCTGAAAGTTGGTATCGGTCTTTAGAGCCCAAAACCATTAGGCGGTGGAGTACAATGTTAGAATTGTTTAACGATAAATACCAAACGTACTCCAGAGTGTTCAACTTGCATAAGCAGATCTAAAGATGGAAGTAGGGTAATCATGAACCCTTGGATACTGCCATGGGCCGATATTATGCATTACTACATCGTTGCCCAGGCCATGGTTACGCACAGCGGGATCAACTCTGCCATCTCATAGATGGGCTAAGACACGAAACTAGGAGAACCCTTGGAACATATGCCCAAGGGAGATTATCTAGACTTAGGTCCCATGAAGTTCATAGATTGTTGGAGAAAGTAGCTAAAGAAGAAGGGGAGCTATGGAAAAGAGAAAGTACGAAAGAGTATAACCACGATCCTTCCCTCCGAAAGAGGGAAGTGAGATTCTACGAGGAGTAGGATGAGTCACCACTCGAAGAGTTGGTGAATAGAAAAACCTTGCCACTTCAGAAATTAACAATGGAAGTGTCAACTAAGGTAGATCAAATATGGAGCTCCTTGGATAGTAAAATTAAAATTGTCCTAAAAATCATAGAGGAGTCTAAGGAGGAGCGAAGTAGTGATCATGATAAGAGAAAGTGGAGAGATTCAGACCATGCACTTAACAAGGGTAAGGAAAAAATGACTATTGATGATGAGGTTGTGGATTCTGACATGGACAATGATGGTGGACATGAGATCTGCCAATATGACCATCCTAAGGGATGTTGCCCAATAATCTCACATCTGCAAGAGTTCGGGGTATATGCACTCAACCCAAGACTTAACAAATGGCAAGCACCTCGAAGGTTACCTTATCCCCAAGGTAACTCGAGGCAGTTTCACAAACTGTTAACATATTATCCAAGTGGAACTCTGCCACAACCTATCGAGCAACACCAGCAGTGGCAACACCCACAGTCATGGGGGATGCCACCACCTAGGCAACAATACCCTTACCAGCAACCAGACCCGTATGGCTATTACGTGCAACAGCTAGTTTCTCCCAGTGACTCTATGGGTCACGTAACCCCACAACGTCACTACCAAGTTCTGGAGTATTTTAGGAATCCTTCTCCTATGGGAGACACACCATATACATACCATCCTTCGAATCCATCCACCACTCTTATGTCGATAGTTCCACTACCACCTGCTCCAATGATGCAAGGGGAACTCCCCACTCAACTTCAACAACGTAATGCTACGAGAGTTGTAAACCTTCAACCCACTGTTGGTTTTGACAACCACATGAAGAGAAGACCTTTCTTCAGAACCAAAAGCCCAAACAAGCTCTCACAACCACAAGCGGTTGAGCCTATGTACACTCCTCCAACAAATAAGACTTCAAAGCTCCCTTTAAACCAACAACAGGGCTCAACACTTACCGTTATGTTAACACATACCGTTACTGACTGGATAAAGGTGGGCCACCTTCCCATGAAACTCTCTGACCCTGGAAGTCCCTTAATCTACCTCCAAGTCGCTGGGAACGAACCACGTAAGGCTCTTCTTAACTCAGGTTCTGAAGTCAACTTAATATCACAAGAGATGTATAAAGCTTGGAACTTGCCTCCACTCAAGAAGAGTAATATTCAACTAGAGCTAGCTGACTAGTCCATCACCATTCCCTTGGGATTGGTGGAGGACATCATTACCATTGTGTGTGGTTGGTCATACCCAACTTTTTAAATGATTTTCTTGAAATTAACGTTGGAAATTGAGGACATTGACTATGATCAAGGGTTCTAGGGTAATTCTATTAATTCAAATGGCACCATTAATGATAAGGGTGTGGATTTTATCAATAAAATCTTGGGTGGTAAGAAAAAGGGTATGTAATGGTACATTGGAAGGTTAAAATTCAGAGGGATAATAGTAGGGAAAGAAAATCAATTGAAAAATTATGCTGAGGATAAGAAATGGTGTGTGTGAGTTATAGCGTAAGTGAAGATTACAAGAGATTACACAAGTAGATCCTCCCCAAAGAAGGTTCCAACCTATATTGCCCTTGTGTAACCACACTTAAAGTCTCCGTGGGAACTAGAAGGGTTAAATGTAATCCGCACTAACTCCAAAAAACACGCACATGTAATTATCATCAGAATGAGGTGAGAATTCTACGCTACACGAGACACGAGCTACAATTATACGAATAATGAGATGAGATGAACTATAGAAAGGGATCGTAGAGATTGGGACATGAGGTAACTAACCCAGGGCACAGAGAATCCTACGTGTAAAGCATGATTAAAGTGTCATTAACCTATCATTCCAAGATTAGGACCAAGTCCATTCCTCTAATCAGTGACATCGCATCGTTTCATCTCATGGTGAACAACTTTGAGAGTACCATAACAACAAGGCGTACGATCACTTGGCGTTTAATTCAAGGGAGGATTGATTTTTTGTTTTGTAGCACTTCCTTTTCTTTTTCTTTTCTCTTTCTTTTCTTTCTTTTTGAATACTAAATCCAGAGAACCTGCCAACCTTCAGGCATGGGTGCACGTCTTTCCAATGGGACCCCCTAGAATAGCGTTTTATTTTCGAGTGCCCTTTGGATTACTCTTACTCCCATTTTTTCTTAGATCTACAAGGATCTTAGTACAACCACGTTGCATGATAATTCTCATAGATGTCAACAAAGAGAATCCACAAGTCCCCTTGATGTCACACCCTAATCATTCCCTCTTGGTCCATCCTTTGTCATTCGGGGTACAATGAACATAAAATTAATTTTAAGTTTTAAAATGTCAAGAATATAACTGTACCCTTGAACAGAACCTCTTATTTGTAGAGTGGATGAGTGGGTGTAATGGGCTCACTGTCCAAATAATTGATCACTCATGACTTAATAACATAGAACACCCCTCAACCAACGATCCACATAAGTGTTTTATTCATAGATGAGATTACGTACAAAAAACGTAAAAAGACAGAAACACAACAGATAAAAAGATTAAACAAAAAGTTGAAAAATGAAAAACTGGAAAACAAAAAGTTGTAAAATTAAAGAAAAATAAAAATATTTACTAACCCTGCTTGTTATTAGAATGGGGGATATCCCCCATAACTAAATGGTTAAGCATGGCAAGGATTAATAAATGAAGGTTGAGGATCCTTGCATGTTGGAAATATTCTAGCTTGGTCAGATTTACCCCATAGGGGTTCACACACTTGATTATAGTAAGCATAGTGGGGCACTTTATGCGATGTAGTTCCTGAATAATGAGTTGACCCACTATGATATTTGGGACCGTTAGATAGTATGCAAGGATTTGGTTGTCGCTCTCCAGTCATGCATTCATTGGGCCATATTGTTGTTGGAGTGTGAGTTGGTGGCCTTAATGAAGTTACATGAGGCATTGGGTTCGAAGGTAAGGGTGCACCACAGTGTGGGACTTGTGCTGATTTGGAGGATGCAATGGCCTCGGAATTATGTTGTCCCTTCTTATAGCCGTGTTTAAAGAAAGGACGCTTTTGATGTTGAGGAGGCCTCTTACTGTTGTTAGTAGTAGTAGCACAAGTGTTGTTCGTGGGTTGTTGTGGTGGTGCAGGCACCTTAGGAATAGTTGGTGGCAATGTAGAAGGAGGGAAAAAATGAGAATTTTGAAAGTTAGGAGGAGTGTAAGGTGCACAAGGCGGTGGTTGTGTTGGAGGCATGGGTTGATAGTATTGAGGAGAATGGTACTGTGGTGAGATAAAGTGTGTTGACCCAGTTCGAGAAATAGGATATTGAACAAGATAAGCGTTTGGGTTCGGATGATCTCAAGGGTGTCTCCAGTCTAGTGGTGGTCTCCCCCACAACTGGGATTGTTGCCACTGTGATCTAATATAGTATCTCTGTATGAACTCTGGGTGTAACGTATTTCCTCAATGCTCATATAAATGTGACAATATTGGGCATTGGCCCTTGGGGTGATCGTACAGGCATATATTGCAGTCATACGTATGATTGGCAGTTGAGCTCTTATTTTCCTTATCCCTTCTTTCCGATCATCTACTATTTTGTCCTACTTCTTGGGTTGTCAAAACTCTATCTCCAAGGANCCTTATCCCTTCTTTCCGATTATCTACTATTTTGTCCTACTTCTTGGGTTGTCAAAACTCTATCTCCAAGGATACTGATAAATTCTCCACACTTTTGATACATCCATTCCAACATCTTATTGATCTTTTCCTCGGCTTCTTCTAATGTTTGTTGTATTGGCAAAGATGAGGTTTCCACCTTGAGATTGGTTGATTTCTCCTTGTTATGACTATGGACCTTTGTTAAGTTGAGATTTTGGTCCTATTGATGTTTTTCAACACTCTCCCATCTAGCCAATTCTCCTCCTTCTTTTGCTACTTGCTTAATAAGCTCTTGGATTTGATGGATTCATAGTTCGTATAGTTGACCTTGGGCATACATTCCTAAGGTCTCTCTTGTTTCATTATGTAGCCCATCGATGATATGGTACATTAGCCTTTCCTCAGAAAACCCATGGCCTGGACAGTTGTTTAATAGTGCATAATATCTTTCTAAGGCCATGTTCAAGGTTTCATGTTGTGCTTATTTCCATCCTTGGATTTATTTCCTCAAGGCTGACACTCTTGTGTAGGTTTGATATTTTTTTTTAAAGACTTCTACCATTATTCACCAACGTCGTATTGAATTTGGTTTTAACAATCTATACCATACTTTTGCTTGGTCAACGAGTGTCATAGAAAATAGCTTAACTTTTTACCACTCGTTATCAATGTTGTTCCATGTGCAAGCATCGTAGAAGGCTTGTAAATGTTGATACGAATCTCAGTCATAGCCTCCTGAAAATTTAGGAAAGTTGTTTAAGTCGAGCTTGGGTAGACGGCTCTCTTTACGATGCCTACGTAAGATTCGAACAGCCTCTTGTGTTTGCGTTAAGCGTGTAGTGGCCAATGGCAGTTCATCGTCATCAGGTAAGTTATACTTCCATGTGTTGGGATGACATTGCTTTCATTCGTGTTTGTAAGAAACTCCCACTTCAGGTTGTATACTCCAATCTTCATCATCATATAGTTCATTGGTTCTCCAATGAACTTCCTCACTAAGTGTGACGTTATTATAATCTTGTAGGAGAGGCATTGTTGTGAAGTTGTGTGTGAAATTACGTGTGACTTTTAATAATTATTTATTCTTAAAAGATATATCGTTAAGTCCTATACGACGACCTTGTATGATATAACTAATCTAGATACCTAGCACCATCCCCGGCAACAGCGCCTATGATGAGTGCCAAGGTACCCCTACACTCAACCATACGAATACGAGCATTTTCATGCATGATCTAGTCAAACTCTGCAGATGGACTAGTTGTGGTACCTAGATAGTTATCCTTAGGTCGTAGTTCACTATCTTCCCACCTAGACTAGTATTATATTTGTCATGTATAGTTTAGTCCAGAGTGAGGTGTATGATGTGTTTCTAATCTAACGCTACTCCTATAGGTAATGAAAAGTAATATTAACTAAGCTAAGCTAGGAGAGAAAGCGTAAGAGAGTCTAAAATAGCCTAAGTATGATGAGAATCCATTCCTTGATCATCTGTACACATCTTGGACTTCGTGCACGACTACCACTGGGATTACCAAGCGCAGATCCTAGGTATGCCACTGGGTTACCAAGTAGTCATACTTAAATGCTCGTAATCAAGTCGTACTCATTCCATAGTTCTAGGAGATAAGGGTGAGAGAGACTAATTAGGAAAGTAGTAAATAATAATTAAATAAATAAATAAACAAAGTGAATGCTGCAATGATGAAGTAATCTCTATCTTTATTGCCAATCATGTGTGTGTCCAAGTACGTCACACTCGAATAAAGGATGTCGTACAATTACATTCACCACACTACGAGCAGACACAGGAAAATAATCTATCTCTGGAGGGATCAAACTACTAGAGATTTGCTACAATATAACTCCTATTGTTGAAACAAGGGAGAGCCGCCTCTTATTTATAGACATTGCGGTGGACTACGATATCGTGTACGTGATATTGCGGCCCATGCGATATCGCATCCCATCAACATTCTCCTCATGAATCTAATCCAAGGCCTTTCAAATCAAGTGTTGTGTGGCCTCTGCCAAGGATCTATAGAACACCATCATCTCCATTGCATCCTCAACCCCTTTGAGCTTAGTCTGACACTATTGGATAGCTTCATCTCTTATTAGTGTTGGGTTGAGAAATGCAAGATCGACAATTTGGGCTCTCTGTTTGACAACATCCATAGCCAAGCATTCATTTCGCTCCTAGGCTATTTCAAGTTGTCCCTCCAATATAATGTTCTTGCCCCTTGCCTCCAACAGCTCCGACTAGGTTACAATGATGTTATCTAGAAGGTCAAAGACATCCAAAAGCAATTTCCCAATTCCCACCAATCACTCCAATAATTCCTCATGTTGTGCAATGCTTATTCTTCTACTTGTAGTTCTTGTAGATGTCTGCACATCCTTGAGTGTAGTGACATCTAGTACAAATGTTACAAGTGCATTGAGAGTCTCAACAATATAATCAACGATCACTTCTACTACTATCTCCAACCCTTGGTGCTGCATCACTAGTATAGTTTCCCCTTCACCCTTCTCGAACCACATTGAGAAGGTCATAGCATTCCTAGAGATTTGTGGGAGTGATTTTTGTTCTATGAGAGATATCGTGACCTCTCTGGTGTTTGGATTTGACATCATGGGTAGCTACATTTTTTGGTCTAAGAAAATGGATCCACCCTCACACATCAAACTGATTGTTCGAGCCACCTTATTAAGGTGACTCATGGCTTATCTATATACAGATGGCTCCCCACCACTTGTGCCTACTCTTTGCTCTTCTTCATTCAAGAGTCATTCTATGTATTTGTGCAACCATTGGATGGTTATCATGATGTCTAGCATTTTTGTTTGAGTGATAGGTGGTGGTTGCTACTCCTCTTTTTGAATTGTAGTTGTAGGCATTTTATCCTTCATCATTTTCACCTAGTTGGTGGTTGGAACAATTCTAACATTGTCGTTGGTGGAACAGACTATCCCTACCCTTTAACATAGTTTTTTGATGAGGCATGGAAAGGGGAATTCCTTCCTTCTATGTCCATTTTCTTTAAAGTGCTTCTCCATCTCTAGATAGATTAGCTACAGAAGGTTGACCGAGAATCTCCCACTCTTAGAGTGTTGCATGCTCAAGCAAAGAAGGTAGTGATTTTGCTTGGCCTCACCATGGGATTTAGGTGGAAGGCCATAATCTTGTAATAAATCCTCTCTGCCAGTGTAAGCACATTCAAGTCCTTGCAGTTGATACCATAGCACTATTGCACCCATTCTTTCTTGATACTGGGATCCACCTACATTGGGATCTCAGCAAGGCTCACCCCTATTTTGAGCAACCCAAGCATCACAGTAATGACCTACATTGAGTAGAACACTAAGATGTCCTTGATCTTCACTATTTCCCCAAGTTGCCTATTATTCTAGAACAAAAAATTCTCTTCCATGTACCACTCCCTAATGGCAGTGATTGGCCACATGCAAGAGACCTTCAACAGATCCTGCACTTCTCTTTGTGCATGCTCTAAGAAAATATCAAATTTTAACTCTTGGAGCACTAATTTTTGGACCTCCCTTGATTTGATTTTATTTAGATAGGCCTCTATTAAAGTTACCTCAAGGTTTGCTGATTGTGTAGGTGCATCATCCAGATGGGAGTGTTCTATTGCTATTGCTACTAGTTCTGGAATCTATCTAATAGATTCCACTTCTACCTTCCCCCTAAGAGGACCTATGGCATGGGTTCTAAGCAATTATTCCTGGGGCTATTCCTGGCCTCTTCCCATTCTAAGTTGTTTCTCCCTTGGCTAAGATGGTCATGCTTCCTACGTGTGCCATCTACGATCACAACACATCCATGGATTAGTAGTTGTAATGTGTAAATTTAAATTTTTAAGTACCTTTTCCTATTAATTAGTTAGTTGCACTTGGCTAAGCTTGAACCATGGTAGATTAATTATTTTATTACTTATTTATTATAATTATCACCGGAGCTTGTTGAAAAGGTTTAACTCTTGTAATTTAGTGTTTAATAGTTGATTTTTTAGTTAAACCTTTGCAAGAGTTAGAAAAAATAGTGAAAAATTATCTGTCAAAAATGGTACATTTGTGGTCCCCACAATGAAGAGCTTACCTTTGGTAGCTGTAGGGTCAAAGAATGAAGTGATTTGAATAGATGGTTTGTGAGTTATGGGCTCTAGAAGGTTCTGGGCTCAGATAAATTGAAAAATTCCTTTGGTGTTTGTGAGAAAATGTAAAATTTTCCAAGTGGAGTTGTGCCTATTTATACTATTTTTAACTTACATCAATGAGACCTCATATATGAGTCTGCTCCGTTGATGGGCCCCACATTGGCCAAAATTTTCAAACATCAATATCTCAAAAAATATAATGAATTTATTAATGAAATTGGGGTCCATGGAATTCCAGAAAAGCTAAGAATATGATAAAATCATTGAAGAGGATCTTTGAAAGCTTAAAAATTAAAAAAGTTGATAGAGAATGCATTTAATGAACAAATATGTGAAGGAGCACATGGTCTGATGTGGCAAATGGGTGTACGAAAGATTCTGGTTATGAGAATGCCTAGGGATAAGGTACTTAACGAACTTGACCAAGGGCTATCCAAGTGGATCCTCCCATAGTAGGCGCATGCCCTTTTTTCCCTTACATAACCTCAACCTAAGGAGTTTGTGGACCCCAAAGGTGACTAATGGTCAATGAAAGTTAAGGACCAAAACCTAGAAGACTCTACTGCAGAATTCAAATATGTTAGACCAAGACATGGAATCAAGAACATGGATGCTAGCAATGAGATGGACTATGGATAGCATAAATTGATGATGGAGAAGGTGGAATGGAATTCCACATTGAGGTCATAAGAAGTCCCTTGTGAATTTTATGTTTAAAATGACCTGAGAAGATCCATCCTTAGTCCAAACTAAAACCAACCTCTTTCAATGACTTCGCATCACCAGTGCAAGACTGATCCATCCCCTTAAGACATAAGAGTGCTCCCACAAAACAACCACCATTCCATAAAGAGAAGAAAAGAGAGGTAGGAAGTGAGAAATAGGGCCTTAGAGGGGACCTTCAAGCATGGGTACATGTCTTTCTAATTTCATAACAAGAGCTTGTATGTTGTTTATTTGTCTAAGGGATGTGCTTTGAATTCCCATAATTTTTTATTTTATTTCTTTTTGGATTTTTGGATGAGAACCACACCATGCAAAGACTTTATTTAACTTCCTATTAGTGGAACATGGAATGATAAGAAGTCCATGAAAAACACTCAAGCACTCAAGTAGAAAAGTACAAAGAGTATTGAGTTCCCTTGAAGTCACACCTTATTCAAACCTTTGAATCCTTCCTAATTTTGGAAACTACCAAGGTCACAAATTTATTAAAAGTTGATTTAATGAAAGAAACCTCAAACTTCCAAAACAAGAAAAACCATAGAGTTTGTGGATGGGCAGATGTCATGGATTCATTGCTTGTTCCATGAAAAAGAAACCATGACTAAGCCATCAATACAAAAATTCAAAAATAGAAACCAAACATTACCAAACCAATCATAAAGCACAAACTAGCATTAGTAACAGCTACACCACCACTGTGTCTTGTTAGCAATAAAGCACTTTTATTAGCAAAAATTTGAAAACCACACTTCAAAAAAGGTAAGGTAAAATATATAAGAGAGTATAAAATATCCAAGAAAAATTGAAACGTACTAATGATGGTGTAAAACAAAAAATGATGTAAAAATAAGAAAAATTTTGAAAATCAAAAAGTTGTAAAATAAATAAATTGCAAAATCAAAAATGTGAAAAAAAAATTAGAAAAACTGAGGAGCCATATGGATGATCAGCATGGATGACCATCTCCCCCATAACTGAGTTGAAAGGAGAAGATCCAAAAAATTGAATGTGGTTGTCCATCTGTTAAGGTATTCATTGCACTAGCTTGTCTTTGTTCTAGGAAATGCTCCACTTGCTGGATGTTGACCAACTACCTTTTATTTGGGCTTTTAGGTTTGTATATGTTCATGGCCCTAGAAGGAAAAGCTTTAGCAATTATCTAAGGTTCTTTCCACAATGTTTGGAATTTTTTTTCTAAGGTACATGTGTGGGATTCCAGTAAAGAACCTTATCTCCCTGTTGGAATTTCACTATCCATATTCTATGGTCATGTCATTGCTTGTTGAATGCCTTGTGCACTTCATTCAAAGATAGGGCCATCAATCTATTTTTATCTAGCACATGGAGGTTGATCAATATTTCTTTTTGGGGTAGACTTAGATCAAGATTCAAGTCAAAAGTTGTTGAGAGTGTACAAAGCTCAAATTGAATTAAAAGTGTTGGAAGTTTTCTATACACTAACTCATAAGAAGAGTAGCCAATAGGGAGTTTCCATGTTAAGAGGTGGGTCCATAGGGCATCATTGAGTTTTGTACTCCAATCTCTCCTATATTTGCTTATGGTCCTTATTAAGATCTTTGTGATCTCTCGATTAGTTACCTCTGCATGACCGTTGGCTTGGGGGTGATAGGGTGTTGTTAATTTATGTTCAACCCCCAAGCGTTGCATTAATTTTCTATAAGTGTCACCTATAAAATGGGTTCCATTCTCAAAAATTAGTGCACTTGGCACCCCAAACCTATTTACAACATGTTTTTGTACAAATCTAGTAGCAATGGATGTTGTAAAATTAGTGATGATTGCTGCTTCTACCTATTTGGTGTAGTAGTCGACTGCTACAATGATGTATGCCTTTTCATTGGACATGGGCACAATGGAACCCATGAAGTCTATGCCCCATGTGTCAAAGGGCTCCAATGGTTGAATCCATTGTTGAGGATCCTTCATTCATGTGGTCATCCCACCATGAATGATCTCATGATCTTGAGTACGCTTCCACCTATAATTGGGCAAATGACTGTAGTTATTGGTGAAGCTATAAACTGAAGATTTACACCAATTTATAACAAATCCAGAGAGGGAGCAATATTGCTCTACTCGAGACAAGAGACACTGCACATTATCAGCATTGTTTTGAATAAGGAAAAAGGAGTCATCAGCAAAATGCATATTGAGGAGCTGATGTTGAGGAGAAGATAGATGAGCCCTAAATAAAACATTTTTTGAATATCCAAGCTGATTTGATGATAGAGAAAATTAGCAGCAATGATGAAGAGGTAAGGAGCAAGAGGGCAACCTTGCCTAATAGACCTATGAATAGAAAAGGGAGAAGTGATGCTGAAGGTAGTCACGATTCACGCAATAGCATCTAAGAGTAAGCATTCTACCATATGAATGAACTTAGGGCCAAAACCCAATTTAGCCATGGTTTGGATAATGAAGTCCCACTTAATGTTATCATAGGCTTTAGCATAGTCAAGCTTCATCAGGAGGATATCCTGACCCTCATCCTCAGCCCACTTAAGACCTTCCCAAGTAGTCACCATGTTATTTAATATGTATCTTCCTGGAACAAAGCTAGTTTGCTGGGGGAAAATAATAAGGGCAAGGATTTTCTTTAATTGCAAAGCCAAACATTTAGCCCAAATTTTGTAAACCACATTAAGTAAGGTGATAGGTCGCCAATTGGAGATACAAGTAGGATCTCCTGATTTAGGGAGAAGACGAATAATCCCTTGGTTTAAGATTGGTCCCAAAGAACTAGTAAGCGTAGCCTCTTTGATAACATGGAGGAGGTCAGAACCTACAAGATCCTAATGCTTTTGGAAAAATTCGACTGGAAAACCATCATAACTAGGGGCTTTCCCGGGGCTTAGGTTAAAGCAAGCCTATCGNTCATAACTAGGGGCTTTCCCGGGGCTTAGGTTAAAGCAAGCCTATCAAAGATCAATTGGAGTAATATCGGCTTCAAAAATTGTCAGCATAGAAGAATTAACCAGTTTAGGATAATTTAGAGTGGCTGCCGTGAAGGATGCGGGATCCATAGGAGTAGTGGTGAATAAGGCCTCAAAGTGTTCCTTAAGATAAGAGAGAAGACTATTTTGGTCAGTGATAATGGATCCATTTATGGAGAGTTTATCTAAAGAGGGCGAAGGGGAGGACCGGTTAAGGTACTTAAAGAATTCCTTACAATGCTCATCTTGAATGTTTAGCCAAGTGAGTCAGCTTTTAATCAAGGCACCTTGTGCCTTATATACTTCCCAATGTTGAAAGGCAATACGAGCTTTGGAAAGCTCCCCTTGAAGGTGACTATTGAAGGGATCATCAGTTAGTTTGGTCGTAAGGTGCTCAATGGGAGAGCATATGTTGGTGTACTCTTGCCGAGAATGAGAGGCAACTTCCTTACCATAATGATGGGCAAGATTCCTAACTCTACTAGTAGTTTGAAGCCACCAGTGGATCCAACCCTTTGGACCTAAGGGTCTTGGTTCAACATTCCAAAGGCTAGAAAGAAGTTGTTGGGTGAAAGGAGAAGAGAAACATTGACTATGTAGCCTAAAGAGATGATAATTCCGTCGTTGGTGGTCATTATGGATTTGCACAGATAAAGTAATAGGGAAATGATCAGATAAGGTTGCGTGTTGGTGGACTTTAGTAGTAGAAAGGGTTTGCCAAAAAGAAGGGGTGGAAAAGTAATACCTATCTAACCGACTATAAATGCGAACCTACCCCTTACGAAGATTGTTCCAAGTGAAGCTATTTAGAGAGCCACTAGCAGTGTCTGCGATGTCATCCGAAAGATAGAAACGTTTCTTAAAATTTCACCAGGCTTGAAATTCGTGATGCAGAAGTTGAGAGAAAACACCCCCAAGCTTATCATGAGAGAATTCCATCATGTTAAAATCACCGCCAAAAATCCAAGGAATAGAAGGGAGGCTATGAGTGAGTTCATGCCACAATCGGGCCCATTCGGTAGAGTCATTGGGGGCATAAATAGAACAAACTCCGAAGGGACCATGTGAGGGGGAGAAAAAAGCCCAGGCCACTTGGTGACCTAAATCGGACCCATGCTGAAGGAGTTTGTCTTTCCAATAGGCTGGATAAAGAATGGCTGCTCCACCTTTGCCACACTCATGAGAAGTAGCGAGAATAGAAGAATGGGGAAGAAACCAATGGGCTGAAAGAGATAATTGTTCGGCTGAGATCTTGATTTCTTGGAGAAGGAGGAAATCCAAAGTGAGATTTAGACTAGAGAGAAAGTTGCTGGCTCGTTTGCGATGAAGCCTATCAGTTAGGCATCGGACATTCCAAGATAGGAGGTTCATGGAGAAGCTCTAGATGTTATGAGTGATAGGGCAGTAGAAGGATCAGGGTTAGGAATGTCAGTTGTCATAGTAGTGGAAAGAATTGCAAAGGAGTTGCTTGTATTTTGGCTTCATTTTGAATATGTGGTAGGTAGACTTAAATTAAAAACATAAAAATATCTAATAGCTATCAAGCTTTATAAAAATTTGATTCGAAATAAAAAGAGATAGTTCATTAAAGAGAGATAAACTACTCTCTCCACATGATTAAGAAAGAACTAAGAAATTTTTGAAAGTTCAAAATTGAAATTTTCCTTTTATGATATTTTGTAATTTTATCAAAATTTGTTTCAAGGCAAGGGTAAGCTAGGAAGATATTAGTAGGAAAATGACAACCTTTTCATCTTCTTTGAGGACACTATGCAAGGTGTTAAAAAACTAGATGTAGGTAGAAGTAGTTGATGCAACAAGACTTTATGGAGAAATGCTAACTTAGGAAGGATATTTGGTATGGAAAATAGTTTAGAAAAATCTAAACCATTCTCTCCAAATTGGTTAAGATAAATAATGGTGCATTAACAAAGGTATTTTGCTCTTTAAAAAAGGAGATAGACCTTATATAAACAACTACAAGCTAATTGTAATTAGTAATGTTTTTGCTAAGGTTCTGGAAAATATCCTTGAGATGAAGACTAGAAAATATAGAAAAGAAAAAAAATTGAGATTAGTTTCACAAGCTAGGTTTAGATGTTACCGTTCTACTATTGATCACCTAATTACATTAAAATATCTTATTGATTGCACAAAAGAACAAAATAAAAGAACTTTTGTTTACTTTGTCGATTTCTCTAAAGCATATGATTTAGTTATTCGAAGCAAGTTTTGGAAGCAATTACAAGACATAGGTACTCCTCTATCTTTGCTAGCTGTTATTCAAAATTTTTACTAAGAGGTATATATACAAATCATAGATCATCACTTCTATAAAAATGTTTTATTGCACAGTGATATTGGGGTGAAGCAAGGTTGTCATCTTTCATGTGCTCTTCTTGGTATTTTTATTAATGAAGTTAAGGAGTGGATGCAAGAAATTCTAGAGAGATACTCTATTAAAATTAATGATCATTGTGTCAACCTTTTATTTTATGCTAATGATGTAGCTATCATCTTCAATGCTAGGGAATTTTTGCAATAAATGCTTACTATTTTTGATGATTTTTGCTAATGTTAATGTGAAAAATAACAAAATTCTGGTTTGTGGCCCTAGGAATAATGATTACTCTTTTACTATTGGAAAGGGCCTAGTAAATATGACACCAACTTATAGATACCTTGGTCTAAATCTTTTTCACAATTATAGTTTCAAGATGTGCATTAGATAGAGGATTATAAGTGGATTGAGACTCTTACTTGATTTGAAAAGCCATATGTTAGAAGGAAACTATCTTAGCCTAGAAAATCAAAAAATAGTTATTTTTTTTATTGTGCAACCAAATATTTTGTATGGGTGTGCAATGTGGGATCTTGGACTTGCTAATAAATATTGAAAGAAAATAGAAGAAGTGCAGAAGAATTTTTTGGTAGAAGAATTTTGGATTAAAAGAAAAGTACAATATGATTTACTTCTTTTTAAAGCAAATATGATGCCTTTAGAGATAGAAGCTCTTTGTCAATTTGCAATATATGTTCATAGTTTCTCATGTAGCATAACAACTAAATTTTACAATAAAAAGTTTCTTAATTTTTATACAATAAAAAGTTTGGTTTTATGAGGGAATGATTTGGCTCTAAAAATAAAACATTGAGATGGATATTCTACATTGTGATATAAGGCAACTTCGCAAAAGTATCATAAATATGGTACTTTTGCATATTTGGAGTAACCTAGCATAAAAAAATAATTCTACCTAGATAGCTTAGAGGAAGCATAAAAAAATCACTCAGTTATTTGCTCGTATATTCTACCTAGAAGAACATACGTCTAGATTCCATGAGAAGAGAGAACCTCTTGTTTATGCAATTAAAGAGAAAATTAACGATGAGCATCGAATATTCCTAGAATGTCCTATTGTTATGCAGAGTCACCTCAAATGGACAATTATAACTAATAATTTAATTGATCTTTTTGAAATAGCACCAAGGAAATTTGGTAACTTTATAATGAATTGTTTACCACATTGATGAGTGGTGGAGTATCCAACACCCAACCATATCAGATATGAGTGTTCATGCACAATCCTGGTTAAACTTCATAGATAAGGCAATGTGATTATACTAGTAATTAGTTAGTGTTTTCAATCATTGTTTTCCCACATGAGTTTGTAAAATTAATGCATATGGTTTAACTCATAGTGAGGTATATGATATTGATGTTGTATTTGCCATTAAGCTCCTAGTAAACATGAAGTGAAAGTAAGGCTTATAATGAGCAAGTTATGGGCATCAGAAGTTGGAGTGTTAGAGCTCTTTAGCTACAAAGAAAAATTAGCAACAACTTTTTATGAAATTTAGAAATGAAAATTTTTTTCTAACTCCCCTACACTATATATAGTATTTATGGATGCGATATCATAAATGTGACATTGTAGATGCGATATCGTATATATGATGTCACCAAAGAAAAATCAAAATTTCTAAATGTTTTTCTTGGAAAAAAGTGTGTCCCATAGGATATTTGGAAGATATGCATCATGTTGAAAGGGTCTTGATATAGAGATGATGCTTCAGTTATGAAAAATAAGCATTGAAAGTCTATGATTAAGGAATCTTGGGTGATGAACGTATATGAGGTATTAATGGAATGGATGAGAAAGACAACATTATTATGTTATTAGAATGAATAGTGTGAATGATATGGAAGTATTCTAGATGTTTTAGAAGGTTCAAGATGATGTGGAATTACTTGGTAGGTATAAGATACAATAGTTATTCTAGTGGATCCTCCCCAAAGTAGGCTCTAGCCCTTAATGCCCTTGTATAACCACACCTAAAAGTGTCCTTAGGCACTTAAGGAGTTGAATGTAATGCATCCCTATTTAGCAAGACACACATATTAGTATCACCAGATTGGAAAAATAACTTTATGTTAGGCAAAATCATAAGTTATGATTACTCAAACAGTGAGATGAAATGGTTTTAGAAGGGATTGCAGAAATTAGGACATGAGGTGTCTTACTATAGGCATGATGAATTTTTTTGTTTTATTAGTCGTTAAAGTAATCATTAGCCCTTTTGTCCAAGATTCAAACCAAGTCTAGACCACATTCCAGTGACATTGCATCATTTCATCTCTTGGAATTACAATTGTAAGACTATTAATGTTACAAGGAGTATCGTCACTTGACGTATTGTCCAAGGGAGGATTTTGTTCATGAAACTTTATTTTTATTTTTACATTTCTAAGAAGCTGCCTACCTTCAGGCATGGATAACATGTCTATCTAGTGGGACCCACAAAAACTTATTTCGTGTCCTTTATTTGTTATTTGTGTTAACCCTTTTAAGGTAGCGCTTATTTTACTCTTACTTCCATTTTTTATTATATCTACAGGGATATAATACAACCTTAGTAACATGATAGACCTTACAATAATAATCCAAGAAGAATCCACAAGTCCCCTTGATGTCACACCCTTTTCATTCCACTTGGTTCTTCGCTTTTCTATCTAGGCATAATGATCACAAGTTTATTCTTAGTTTTATTATGGAAAGAATATCATTATGGCCATCGTAACAACCTCTTATTATTGGAATGGATGCATGGATGATGTGGGCTCACTTTACAAATAATTAGTCTCTTATGATTTGATATCATAGAGAAATATTCACCTTATTGGGCTACATCTTGCCTTTATTTAAATGTGTTTTATTAATGATAAAAAATTATTTACAAAGGATTTGAAACAAATTATAAAAGAAATGGGAAAGATGGTAAAAATTATGAACAAGTATAAAGAATGAAAAATGTTAAAGAATTGAAAAGTATTTAAAAAATATGAAAAATTGAAGAAATAAGAAAGTATAAAAGAATGAGAAAAATGTAAAAGAATGTGAAAAATGAAGAGAATTGTAAAAAATAAAAAAATAAAAAATTCACTTATTAATTCCTAAGTCATGATAGGGTGTCTCCCCCACAACTAAACTCTTGGGCAAGTGTTTGGAAAATGCTCCACAGATATCTTGGATCATACACTTTGGGTGGTTCTCTTACCATCTTTAGGATTCTAACTTTGTTATGATTATCCAGTGTGATCTTGATGGTAGTTGAGTTTTGATCATCTAAGTTCTTGTTTTCCTTTTCCACTGGTATGTGTTGATGAGTTAATATTTTTGTTTCCAAGTTCTTAGTTGGAGTCATTTTCTTTGGATAGGAATTAGTAAGTGGTTCATGTGAATCCATGCATATGTTTAACAAATTAAGGTTCTTAGTTAGTGGCCACAGGATGTCTTTGGGTTTTGTGGTCTTTGCCCTTTCTTTTGCACACATTTTTTTTCATTATTACTGTGGACTGGAGTGGTGACTATGTTACCATTTTGAATGATTTTTCCATGACTACACCCTTCTCCTTTAGTAGTTATGCATGGAATTCTTTGTGTATGGATGGCTCCATGTTTGTCCTCTATTGAGATCTCCATTGATAAATCTCTCATGTTTAGCTTAGCATCAATGGTGCTAAGCCATGCCATCCTCATGATGATTGGACATTCCTTATCAGTATCCTTCACATCAATCACCAAGAAGTTTGCTAGGTAGGACCACCCATTGACAGTGGTCACTACGTCGTCAATCTGTCCCAAAGGGATGGCAATAGATTAATGTGCAAGCTCCAATCTAATGTTGCATTCCTTAAATGGTGGTAGGTTCCATGCTTGATATGTGTTGTAAGTGATCAAATTGACTCTGAAACTTGAGTCTAATAAATCATTACACGGTAGATTCCTAGCTACTCGTAGATAGATCAAAGAAACTCCTAGGTCAATTCACTTTTGTGGGAGTGGCCCTACCTTAATCCAATTGGTAATAATGGAAGTGAGCATGAAATTTTATATTTTTGGGCTTGATGATGATGGAAGCTTGTCAAGAGTGAGAAGATCTATTTTAGGAGAAGATGGTCTTAATGAAGCTCCTATTCTACTAGCTTTGTTTGGACTTGTTCAAAAGAAGTGATGTTTCTTTATTTGGCCATTAGCATTGCTAGTGAGATCTTCTATTTGTACATTTGTTGCCCTTGCAGCCTTCTTTTGCTATGGCTATGATGGCAGTTCACCCTGCATTATGGGTGGTGGCACTGGTGGTAAGGGATTTGGATTGGGATTTGAGAGATCAGCTACTTGTAGGTGCATGTGTGAGTTTAGATTAGTCCTTGGTAGCATCAGTTGGCGATATTTAAGTGGATGATATTATGGATTTTGAATAGTGGTGTTCACTAGTGAGATTGGAAATTGGACATAGTATCCATAAGGGTCAGGTTATCAGTATGGATACTATTGGTGTGGCAATGGCATGGCCCATGATTGTGGTTGTTTCCATTGTTGATGGTACTGCTCCTATGGTTGCAACCAGGCTTCACTAAGATAGTATGTTGGTTGAGGTTGTCATCTATAGTTACCTTGAGGATAAGATAATTGTTTGGGCATTTTGTTTTAAACAAATTGTGGGTTAATTGCATATGCCCCAATTTCTTGTAGATGTAACATGACTAGAAAACATTCCTTAGGATGTTCGTACTAGCACATGGTGCAACCGTCATCATCTATGGAGCTTTTATCTGAGTACCTAGCTATTGAAGCAAATTTGTCCTTTTGTCCAAATTCCTTCTTCTTCTTTTTGTCTCTGCCCCTATTTAGTGCTTGTTTTGCTTTCTCCTTCACAATCTTTAGTGCTTTTGTACATCGTTGATCTATCGAATCCCACATTTTTGCTACCTATGCTACTACATCAATAATAGATTTTTGAATTAGTAGCGTCTCTTTCCTGATGACCTGGTCCAAGGTTTTTTCTTCTTGGGTTTCACAAGCTCATACATCTCTTTTCCTAATGGATGGATCCTTATTGTCTTCTTCATCTAATTCCCTTTTTCTGAGTTCTCCTTCTTCTTTTGCCACTTGATCTATGAGTCTTTGAATCTGATGAGCAGTTAATCCTGATAGTCTTCCTTGGGCATAAACCCCAAGGGTCTCTCTTGTTTTGCTTCTCAACCCATCTATGATGTGCCTTAGCTATTCCTTTGATGAAAATCCATGGCTTGGGCATCTGTGTAATAGTGAATAATATTTGTCCATTGTTGCATCACGGGTCTCATGAGTCCCTTGTTTCCAATTCTAGATTTGCTTTTTTAGGTTCAACACTCATGAATATGTCTGATATTTGTCATTAAAAATCTCAAACATGGTACTCTAGCATGTGATGGATTTAGGTTCTAATGACCTATACCAGCTTTTTGCTTCTTTCACAAGTGTTCTAGGAAACAAATTCAATTTTTGCCAATCACTCTTTATGTTTTGAAGGGCATAGGCATCGTGGAATGCTTGAAGGTGATGCTGAGGATTAGTTTTGTAACCTCCAAATCAAGGCATGTTATTCATATCTAGTTGCCTCACTCGGCTATCTTGCACATGGTTGGTTGATATGTAGACCACTTCTTGAATGTTAATCATGTTCTAGGTTGCCATAAGGGGTTCATCATCATGATTAGGTTTGGCTTTGTGATAGTAGTGACCCTTTTTATGCTCATGCCTCTCTTGATCATATTTTATATCTCTATGCCTTCTTCTTTCACACTCCTCATATTTTGAATCAAAATACCTTGAGTATCATTCATGATGATCATGAGTTCTTCTCTTTTCCTTATTAAAGTCATGGTACTTGTGCTATTTCCTATCATAGTCCTCTAATGATCATAATGAAGTAGAGGAGGTAGCAGGAGAATGGTGCTAGCTGGTTCTCCTTTCATGACTCTTGTGAGTTTTCTTGTAGGACGTAGCAAGATCCCTTGGCCTAGAGTCCTACTTGTATCTTGAGTCAGTAGCCTCCCCCTTGTGTATCTCTACTAGAGTATAGTAAAGTTGGGCTTTGACAATTTCCTCTAGTTTGATGATAGGTGTCTTTGATGGCTCCTCATGGTTCTAGTAAAGTTGTTTTGAAATGACCTGATTAGCATCAAGCTCTTCTATGACAACAAATGTGTTAGTCTACTTCGCTTTGGTATGAACATGTTTAATTTTCATAGCAGCATCCTTCTTTATCTGCTCCCTTGTAGGCTCGTAGGGCCTGGTCATGTGTTGAGTCACATGATACCCTTCTTGAATATGGTCCAAGTGCATTCCTCTTAGAGCAATTTGTAGCATGTTTAGTGTTGCACATTCAGGAGACAAGACTATGTTGCCTTGTATGTCTCTCCATCTCATTTGTTTATCTTGATAAAATATGAAGGTAAATTCTAGATGGTATGGATCAATGTGAGAATAAGTAATACGTTTATGCATTGGCATTCCCTAGTCTTCTTCATTAGTAATTTTGTCACTACTCCTTCTCATTTCCTTGGCAAGTGATAGTTGATCTTTATGTGAAGCCATGTTATCGTTTCTTGACAGTTTCTGTTAAGTGTGCTTTATATTAAGATTTTGAACATTAGAGTTAGGTTATGATACAACAAACTTTGGAAAATTAATTACTTAGTATCACATTGACTTATCCCTAACAATGGTACCAATGATGAGTGCTGGAGTATCCAACACCCAACCATACCAGATATGAATGTTCACACACAATCCTAGTCGAACTCCGTAGATAAGGCAATGTGATTATACTAGTAATTAGTTAGCATTCATGATTGTTGTCTTCCCATGTGAGTTAGTAAAATCAATGTGTATGGTTTAACTCATGGTGAGGTATATGATATTAATGTTGTATTGGCCATTAAGCTCCTAGTAAACATGAAGTGAAAGTAAGGGTTTCTAAATCTAAGTGATAGTAAAACAAATCTAAACTAGCCTATGCAATGAGAAGTTGGTCTTGATCTTCTAGTCACACCTTGGACTTTGTGCAACTACTACTAGAATTACCAAGTACCACATTATTGGGTGTACCAAGTGATAGTACTACTAGGTTACCAAGTAGTTACACTTATGTGCTCAAGATCACTTGTTTTCTTTCCGCTTAACAACATTAAAAGTAAATTGCAAGTAATCGTAAACATTAACTATGAAAACAGTAAAACAGTAAACTAATTGAAAATAAAAATAAAACTAAGTGTTGCTGCAATTATGTAATCTCGATCTTTATTGTTGGTCATGCAATGTGTCCAAGTACATCACACTTGAATAAAGATTTCATTCAATTACAAACATCACATTGTGAGCACACACTGCTAAATATTGAATTTAAGAAAACAAACTAAAAGAGTTCTATTACTAGGCTAACAAATCTAGTGTGGATCCATGCGCCTAAGTGCTACTTATATAGGTTGTTGGCATGCACCCTGCGATATTATTTATATGATAATGTATGGTGAGATACATTATATGATAACGTATGGTGAGATACAATAATGTATCTACAACATTGTAGATACAATATTGTAACTAGAATATCATTGCCTCAAAATTTTTGGATTTATCACACACATACTATGTATATTTCTTCTTTCCAATAGATCCTAAGGGTGTCTAGACATAATAAAATGCATTTCAATTTTAGTTATAGCAAAAGCTAAATCAGCAAGCATAATGATCACAACAAAAGACATTGGAACAAGGTTCTCAAAAGAAAAAGCTTAAGATAGTGGAAATACAACAACTATTAATGTTTTCTCCATCAACTTTGGCATTAACTATTGTTGAGTTTCTATTAAGCTAATTAATCAAAAGGGATCCTAGGTTGATGAAAGTAAAACCAACTAAAGGGCAACTTATTCTAAGTTAGAAACATCCTATTCAATTGAAATAAAAACCAATATTATTATGTAGTTTGCAATTATTGATCCCAAGAATAGGGTCCTGAAGTGTCTCATCAAGAGAGTATAGAGACATTAACAATAATAAGGGTATATATAAGTAAAGCAACTAAGAAAAAAATTCTAGCTTTGAAGAAATATGTAGCTTAGTGATGGAACGCGATATTGCGTCCGTCGCGATATCGCATCCCCCACGATATCCCAGTCC
>MNCI01017054.1:59207-72489 GCA_015680685.1 Gnetum montanum | reverse complement strand
TTCCAGTGATATTTACATGTGTGTGTTTTGTGGAGTTAGTGCAAATTACATCTAACCCTTCTAGTGCCCATGGACACTTTAAGTGTGGTTACACAAGGGAAATATAGCTTGGAACCTGCTTTGGGGAGGATCCACTTGTGTAATCTTTTGTAATCCTCACTTATGACATAGCTCACACACCATTTCTTACCCTTAGCATAATTTTTCATAACGTTCTTTCCCTATTTTTATCCCTTTGAATTTCAACGTTCCAATGTACCATTACATACCCTTTCTCTTATCACCCAAGGTTTTATTGATCAAATCCACACCCTTATCATTAATGGTGCCTTTGAATTAATGAAATTACCTTAGAACATCTTGATCATAGTCAATGTCCTTAATTTCCAACGTTAATTTCAAGAAAATCAATTAAAAAGTCAATATTTTTATGGTGTCTCACATCACTAGGGACGAGATATCGTGTACATGATATTACGTCCCACATGATATCGCATACGTGATGTATCATACGCGATATCGTGTCCCTGCCACCTATAAATAGGTCACCCCCTGCAACACTTAGCATCATTTTGTCATTCACACGGCGGGAGTTTTCAAATTTTTTCTCTACGACTTGCGATTGAGTGACCCTTGCTTTTCTCCTCATATCTCGCTCGTTGACACTTCGATTTTAATTCTGTTTGAACCTGCTTGAACCTGGAGTGTTCAGCTTAGTTGTGGGGGAGGGACACTTGTCGAAAAGTGCCTAACTTTTTTGAAATTTATCATCGCCCAAAGGACATCAATTAGGGTAATTAACTATAACACTTAGAATAATTGTGCCTAAAAATCATTTAACCCTTAGGTATATTGGGAGACTAAAATGGAATCCACCTAAGTCACAGGACCCATTATTACAAAATTTCGGGCACGATCACACATTATAACATAAGATCTTTAATTAAGGCAAGCAGTAAGGTATAACTTAATTTCAAAAGCAACCTTACTAACGCTTGGCTTGTGTGACTGCAGATGGCCCCGAAACGTGGATAGTAGAAGGGTCCTACCCAAGGTGGAAGCAAATGAGCTCGGAGAGGTGAAAGACAAAGACTTGCCAGACAACATGCAGAATAGAAGGAGCAATCATTTAGCATTCATCAAGACGAACCTCCTACTAGATGGTCCAGGCAAGCATAAGGAGGAGCTGCTGTAGCGCCTGAACTGGGACAACAACTCATGTTGCCCCAAGATTGTGTTCAGGCTATCCATGAGAAGTCCACATTCGCTACGGTAATTGTGGAGTTGAATTTTGAATCATTTGCAGAGTTCACTCCTTAGGCCGTTAGGGATCACCTCAAAGGATCTCCCTTATGGCCTATCCTCTTCGAAAGTGGTGCCTGGTACCTAGGAGAAACGTACCAATTCTAGCACAATAGGGAGCAAGGCACCATGTGAATATTTGTGGTGTGATAGTTGACTTCTCTGCATAGGCAATTTTGAAAGTGTTAAACCTTCCGAATACAGGGCCCTAGGTTGCTCGATTATCTACCCGTTCAGACCCCAACATGCGAAAGGATTGGTTAGAGAAGGCTTATGGTAGAGATAAAGCATTTGGTGAATTGACGATGGAAGAGAGGGTTTACTTCAAAATTGGAACATATCACCTCTTCCCCACAAAGGGCTTAAAAAGAATATCGACGTATGTGGCTAGAGGATGTGCAGTGTTGATGGGAAAGGTTAATGCTAACCTACCCCATCTATATTTGACGGAGATCCTGAGGCAGTTCGAAGAATGGAAGCCAGGGAAGATGGCATTGCCTTTCCCTTGTCTCATCAGAAAGCTTTGCCAACGTGCTAGTCTTCAGGGATACACCAATGACATCCTCCGAAAAGCCCAAACTACTTCATACGATGAATTGCTAAAGGCGTCAACTCCAAGAAAAAGCACTGGCGAGGAGCTAGGACTTGAACAAGAAGAAGAATAGATGGTTGGACCTACTCAACCTCTAGCCACAGGTCCCAGCTAACAACAAGAAGCAGGGCCTAGCACAGGCCAAGATCTGCCGCCACCGTCGCAAGACTACAGCCATCGATGAGCCATCTTAGGGCCATCGCTGAGACGGTTAGTTGAGGAAGTCGTGATGATGCAAACCTCTTCCACGTCATCGATGATGTTAGGCAGCCTATTATTTCATCAGATTGCACAAGGGGTGAAGTCTCCATTCACATAGGAGGAGGGGAAAGTAGATGGTCACAACAGATCTTAGGAAACGCGACATCTTTCCAGGTGCACTTAGAGATTGGTGAAGGCGCCACTATGGTGGTCATGCAACACCAGAATGCCGCGGGAGCTACAGATGTGGTCACAAAACACATCAAAGAATCCTTCAACGTACATGTTGTGCCACCGGTAGATCTTACAGGAGCATGAGATGCTCAAACTCTGGCCGAAACCTCAATGACTCCTGCAGAACATGATGATGCGCTTGATAGATTGCTTCAAACAGGGCAAGTAATGACGTCCTTGTTTGACATTCCTCAAGATGTAACAGCCATTTAGTGAGACCTCATTTCCACAAAGGGGAAGTTGGTCTTAACAAAAGTAAGGGTAGAGCATGCTGAAGCTGAAGTGCAGAAACTACAAGAGTAGCTCGTGGCCTTACAAGCAGCACAACGGGACCCTCTACAATTTGTTCTCGTAGACCAACTAGAAAATTTTAGAATGGACCAACTAACACACCTGATAGCAAAGAATAAAAAGATGATGGAAGAAAAGGACATGGCTGTTTGGGATGCCTCCGCAACATAGGCACAAACCCATGCACATCTTAAGGTACTCAAGGCCTTACAAGAAGAAAAAAAGCAGCTAGTTGTAGACAATCTTTGGTTGACCACTGTAGAAAAGCAAAAGAATGTTCTCGATGAACACTTTCATCAATTACAAGAACAATTCATCTGGGTCAACCGAGACGTGAGCCGTTTAGCTAGAGAAAATTGAACCCTCTTGATGGAAGAGGTACGTGCCATTCGTCAAAAATCGGCGATTGAGATAAGCACGTGGTAGAACGAGGCTAACCGACATGAGAAGTTGAAGGAGCACTTCCGTGATTAGGTGGGGATGTACAAACAAATCCTAGAGAAGGAGATTCATATGGCCAAGGCCCAAATCAACACTATAAGTGCTCAACACACTGATTGGCGAGCCATATTAGACACATATGCCTTCGCCCACCAAGCGGAAGTTAAGAACCGAGACCTGCAGATTAAGGACTTGACAGAATACATGGAGTTGGCAAACCTAAGATATGCCAACCTTTCCATGTTAAAAGCAGGGTGCCTGAGGTCAGAGCTTGAGCAGCAGGTAGCAACCACCCACATTAAATACAAAGTAGAATTTGCAGAGCACAAGAAGCTGGTGGAAAAACTGGATGTTGCAAATTCTGAACTTGAGGTGGTAAAAACCAGCTACCAAGGACAGAAGGATGTCGCAACTGACTTGGCTCGATGGCTAACGGACCTTCATGAATACAAGAACAAAGCCAAAGCTTATGAGGAGGAACGACGGGTGTTCGCGGCTTGGTATGTCAAGGCCAACCAAATGTTCCCGCAACTACCCTGTTCGTGGGAAGTGCCGACTCCATCAAACATTGGAACATTAGCATGGACAGCACAAGACCCTCAGACCAAAGAGGAGAAGCTCTAGGCCATACTTTAACGCCATCAACCCTCAAAACCTAGAGCACAAGACAAAGGGAAGGCACCAATGGAGGAGCCACCGCCACCAGGAACTACATGAGTTCCAAATTTTTGTAATTGTAGTATATTTTGTGTGTTGTGTTTTCTTCCCACACTGCGGCATTATCCCATTTTTTTCCCATCTAATAATCCCATACCTATCCACTGTGTAATCACTGTAACTCGAGGATGAGTTTTTATTCAGTCGTGGGGGTATGATGGGATGCGATATCGCATGGGCTGCGATATCGCGTCTATCGTGATATTGCATCCCCCGCGATATCATATACGCAATCACAATCCGCCGCAATGTCTATAAATAAGAAGCGGCTCTCCCTTGTTTCATATGAATAGGTTAGATTGTAGCAAAACTATGGCAATTTGATCCCTCCAGAGATAGATTATTTTCCAGTGTCTACCCGTAGTGTGGTGAATGTAATTGTACGACATCCTTTATTCGAGTGTGACATACTTGGACATGCACATGACCAACAATAAAGATCGAGATTACTTCATCATTGCGGCATTCACTTTATTTGTTTATTTATTTATTTAATTGTTATTTACTGCTTTCCTAATTAGTTTCTCTTACCCTTAAACTCATCTTAGAACGCGGAATAAGTACGACTTGATTACGAGCATTTAAGTGTGACTACTTGGTAACCCAGTGGCGTACCTAGGATCTGCGCATGGTAATCCCAGTGGTAGTCGTGCACGAGGTCCAAGATGTGTACAGATGATCAAGGAATGGTTGCTCATCGCACTTAGGCTAGTTTAGATTCTCTTACCTTTTTCCTCCTAGCTTAGATAATATTACTTTCCATTGCCTTCAGGAGTAGCATTAGATTAGGAAACCCATCATACACCTCACTCTCGACTAAATCATACGTGACAAATATAATACTAGTCCAGGTGGGAAGACAACGAACTGCGACCTAGGGATAACTGTCTAGGTGCCACAACTAGTCTGTTTGCGAAGTTCGACCGGATTGCGTGTGAAAACGCTCGTATTCGCCACTCATCACTTAGCAAGAGGAAGAAAATAAAAAGGTAGAAGTTAATGTAGAAAATCTCAAAAAGGAGATAGAAAACAATAATACGATCATTACAACTAAGGAAGCGGAGATTCAAAATCAGTTTGTGGAGATGTAGAACTTGGTTTAGGATAATCAAAAGTTCATAGAAGAACTTGAAAAGTTGAAAACTTAGAAACCAATGACTAATTTAATGGAAAACTAGAAATATACAGGTTTCATTGGGAAAATGTAAAAATAAAAGAGTTCAAGTTATAGAAAAAGTTTTCAAAATTAAATAATTTAAAGGACAAAAAGAAGTATTTACCTTGGCTATTAAAAAAACTACATCATTTGTAGAATGAGAATGTTTTGAAAATGAGCTTTAAAAACGAGATATTGAGTTGCTNTTGTATTTTAATGTTAATATTTATTTTTTACCAATATATATTATATTAAGTACAACTTCCTTCCATATTAAATTTGCCTTTTGAGTTCTACTTTATATTTTTTGCCAAAAAATTATAAATTTTTTACTCAAATCTTAGGTTGTACATTTAATATATTCATTCATTATTTCAGTTTCTAAATAATACAATTCTATTTATTCTTGCTACTGCAAACAACGAGGAATAAAATTTTGGAGAAGTTGCACACTACCTATCAGAGGACAAGATAACTAGCAGAATCAAAACTTATAACAAATAGAAGGACAAATTTTGTGTAGCAGGCGGTATCTACACTCCTGTGTTGTGTTACCAGCCCTAAGTTCAGTGGTCTTAAAGAAAACATTGCAGCTTCCAGAGTAAAGAAAAGAAACTTATGAGCCCTAAGTTTCTTTGTCTTAAAAGAAAGATTGCAGTTTCCAGAGTCAAAAAACTTATTCTGTCTGCACTTGACTCACGGGAAAACGTGAGAGAGCAAATATTTATAGGCAAATATCAGCCTTGTTTCTGTTACATTTTATACCTGGAAAGCGAAGGAAAATTCTTTAGAAAACAAGGGTCTCTCTTCAGAATATTTACAGAAAATTGAAGTGAACTTATCTGACACTGGGAAAGATACTGCAAATCTACAGCAACAAGCCAAAAACAACCTAAGAAAAACAACCTGAGAAATAATTATCTCTTTCGCAGGTGCAGGTTTCGCAATTTTGATGCAAAAACAAAGACAGAACGGAAGCACTTCAACCGTGTGGACACTCAGGAGGACGCCGGCATAATGGCGGAGACCTCGGAAACGCTAAAAGAAAACTCTGCACAATGCTGGCAGCTTCTGCTACTTTTGATCTTCCTTCTTTTCTTCTTCTTTTTGTTTGCTGAAGCACTGCTGTAATTCTGGGCACGTAATAGCAGCTCATGCGCCTGCACTGCCACCGACAGACCCTGACCCGGAGATATGTGCTTAGGGTTCAGCCCCTGAAACATAAACACAGTGCTCAGTCATCTCGATCTACATTTTCACAAATGCCAAAACCCAATCCCAATCTAACGTGCCGAAAATCATCATTTTTCTTTTCTTGTCCGTCCACGTTTTTCATCGATTTCCTTTTTAAATAAATCAGAGTGTTGTTGTATGTTAAAATCGGGCCTGTGAACTAGGAAAAGAAAAGCCCTACCCTGAACGTTGGAATACAGTCAAAAACAAAAACAAAATTGACAACACAGGTAACAATTACCTGAGTGAAGATGTCATAAGCTTCGTTGGGACGATTAATGAGGACGTCAATGGCGGCCTTCTGAAAACAATGGCAAGGACGCATCAGAAACCTCAGGTAAAAAAAAAAAAAACCAACAGCAGCACAAAAATGATTACCTATTACTATTACAAGGGTGAGCAAGAATACCCGAGCATGCTGCAGCTGGTGCTGGTGCAGAGTTAGAGGCTCACTCTCAATCGATGATTTGCGCTCCACCATGGCCACAGACGCACAACAAAAATCATCGTCGTATTCTTCTTCCATGGCATGATCGTTTTCTGCAATCTCACGCTTGCGCTCATGGCCGGGCATGGCAGAATCCTCTGCTGAATGAATCCAATCCATGATAACAAAAATGATAGACGTTGATGAGTAATCTCCACAGACTCGGGCAACGCAAAATTTATAAGAAACGCACGCACGAAGTCATTCATTTGCAATTTTGCATTGCTACTTTACTTTGCCTTGAATTGCAGGTGAGAGGAGCAGCGGCATTTCACGGAAGCGTGCCAGCTGTCACATGATTCTGGAATGTTGGTGTTGTCGGGCTCCTCCAAATGGAAGGAAATGGAATCCATCAATATATCTAAAAATACAATAACAGCCAAAGCCTGCGCTGCAAATGCAACGTTGGCACATGAACCGTTGTGCGCCTCTCGTTTTCAAGTTGATATGCCAATTTCGTTGACGTTGACGGTTAAATGTTGACGTGTACACGAAGCAGTGGCAGCCGTACTGTAAAAATATCGCCGCCGACAGCGCTGAGGTGGTTGTGTTTACTTGTCAATGGCCGGAATAGTTGAAATTTGATAACTGTGTGAGGCGGTTGCCACGTGTCACGGTTAATAAGTTTTCATTCAATTCACGCCAGTGGCGTGGCGCGGCCGCAGTGGCTTGTTGGCGTTCCCGCCACTGTAAGAGTACACGATGTTGATATGGTCGGCGTGTGGCTGCCTGCAAATATTGGGTCCAAGTTTCCCCTATGTCTGAAATTGCGGGCACCGCTACAGTTGTGGTAGTGTTCCATTGGTGCGTGCCATCTAGGGTTGGAAATTGCCTAGGCAAGTTGCCTCCACATGGCCTCGTTGACTTTATTGTACAATTTACCTTTACTTAAAATTGCATGAAAATGACATATATATAGCTGAAATAGGTCAATTTTTTTCTAGGAAACGTGAAAATCTAAAATTTCAGCTTTGGTGCTATCCTTAAGGTGTTGCCTGCAAACGTGTTTATCTATGTTTCATTTGAGAAAAACCCAAGACAAGGTTTATATTAATAAAAGAAAAACTATTACATTCAATGTATGCAAGTAAACTAGCAAAAGCAAAACTAAACAAACATAAAAATGACCTTTACAACAGCCAATCCCATGTAAGCAAGGAATCGAAAGCATGTAATGAAGTCACCAACAAAAAAAATCCAATAGACGATAGTCACAATTGAACTACGGAAGCCAAACAATTCTATATGGTCAAGTCCTTCTCTTGCCTGGAAGCTACAAACCAAATAAAGGCCAATAGTTCGCATATCATTGACTTGTAGAAAAGCTCATTTCAAGTCATTGCAGTAATTAGGCCAAAGAAGCACACCTTGATAGTTATTAGGAAAGGAAAAACTTTACCTAGATAGTAGAATCGAAAGGGGCCACAATCATCATCATCATTCTAGCCTTGTCCCAACAAAATGGGGTCAGCTCCAAAGGTTCCATAATCACCATAAAAAATCCAAACTTGCCGAGGTCAAATAGAAACCTAAAACATTTAGTAAGTAAACTAATGATGAGCATGGGGGCTAAGGGTGGGGTTCACTTGAGGGTGTTAGCATTAGAGTAGGTTGGATTAGGGGCAACAAGGGCAAGGGGTGGAGGGAAAAGGTTGCAAGGTGGGTTACAAGAAAGCGTAGAGCAGGGGATGTGGGGCTTTGTACCAACTAGTATTTTTCAAAAGAACGTTTAATTGCCAATTTGACAACTAATTGCCAAATTGCAATTTGAACCAACTTTTTATAGAAACCCTTATTTTTTTAATGAAAAATCAAAGGTTTTTAAAGTGACAACTTATAATTGTAATCCAACTCAACTTGCTAATTTTTTTCAAAAGTTTAAACCTCCCAAGCTGACATGTTTCTCAATAGATTAAACACCAATATTGACATCAAACTTGGATATAAACTACCATTTTTCTTCTTATTCTTTCTTATATGGAGTATGATGAGTGGCAAGTAGACCCTATGCCCAACCATACAAATCACTAAGCGTTCACACTCGATCTGGTCAAATTTCATGGACTTATAGCCTTCTAAGTACACTAGTCTCTAAAAAGTGAAACTAATTGCTGTAATTGTTGTCTTCCCAATTACATTTGTGAATTGCAAAGGTATGGTTAAGTACAACTGAGGCATATGATTTTTATCATTTTTATGTTTTATGTTTTAAGTCACCTAAGGATAAAGAATAATGAATAAAATAAAATAAATTAATTAAATTGCTAATTTAATCTAACTAGCTACACCTAACTAATCCTAACATAATCATTTGTTCCCACTTTCTATACACATCCTGAACATGTTTAACGCTACCGGGTTACCAAATGTTAAGCATTATTGGGATTACTAAGTGCCAAGTGTATGCTCGCAATGGTCATACTTATGTGCTTAATTAATCACTATTTAATTTAGCTTAAATTAGCTTAATTACTTAAAGCATTAAAGGAAATGACATAAAACATTAAAAGCATAAATAAACAATTAATTATTTCAAAGTCTTGTAAAGGTTATTAGAAAGCTTGTCTTTATTGCTACACACACTACTATGCTCAGGTACAACAATGCTTGAATAAAGATCTGTACACTCTTTAACTCCTATTGTAGGCACTTAGAAAAAATATTCTAACTTTCAAATGACAAAACCGCAAGAGATCCACTACAAGTATGACCAAATGCCATAAACATGGTGTGTGAGCACATATTTATAGGCAAAAACAAACACTACGTTGATGAGGCCACGTCAATGCATCAAATCCCACATTGATGGGGTCGCATCGACGTAACCCAGAAAATGCAACTCATCATATTGATTGAATGAAAACTCATCCTTGAGTGAATAAAAGGAGGACAAAGTTTCTTACGAAATTTTTTGGAAAGGTATGAGATTATTGACTATCTACTGACATACATAAACACATCACACATGAACAAACACTAAGTGCTTAAGTGTACAAAATTACAAGCATTAAAAAATTTTGGTGTTTAGGACAACAAAATTAAACACTAGGAAAAAAATGACAAGCACAATTCCTCTATTAGCATGAAGACAAGAAAGAAGTTCAAATGGTTTGAGATAGTGGAGGCTCCTAAGGCTTCGAAGGACCTTTTGTTGCTTCAAGCACACACGGTGGTTGCAAATTTTGGCAAAAGATGGATGGTGTCCAACAATGCCTTCATCTTCTCCCCCTTATTCCTAGGATCGTTCAGAGTCCACGTTGCATCATGGATGTGGGTTGGTGTGGGAACATTCCAAGGATAAGGCATTACTAGGAATAGCTCCTTCACATTGATGAACTAGGCAATGAAAAGTTTGCATTCAATATTGAATGCCTTTACTAGATTTTGCAACTCCTAGTAGTCACTCAATCTCTTGGCTAAGTTCTCAACTATAGACCATTGACCGATGAAGTACTGCCTGAGAACATCAAAATTTGCATTTGCTACCTCAAGGTTCTACTTGGTGTCCTTGTGGCACTTGAACTCACATTTGTATAACAAGTATGAACTGGTCACATGTTTCTCTGATTCAGATTGCGGTTGTTCAGTAATCAGCATCGCCAAATTTGCATAACAGAGATTGGTAAGCTCCATGTACTGCTTCATCTCTTTAATTTGCAACTCTTTCATGTAGATCTCCACCTTGTTGTAGTCATTGAGCCCATTAAAGATAGGCTGTCAAATATCACCTCCTTCCTTACGCTATTAGAGGGCCTCATTAGCTTTTGCCTTTGCCATTTGAATATGTTTTCATTGATTTCTTTTTGTAAATTAACTTGATCTCTATAGTGATTTTTGACTCTCTTAAATTTGAGAGCCTCAATTTTCCAGGCAGCTACCTCTATTGTAGATTTCTATTTTTATACTTTGGCTAATCTTTTTATACTCTGGACTTCCTCCATAGAGAGATTTCTATTTTTTGTTGCTAATCTTTTTAGTTTAGTATATATACTTTGGCTAGCTATTCCTACTTTTGATGGATGAAATCTTGCATTTGCTGCTTTTGCACATCAACATTCCACAGGTGGTGATTCTCTGTAGTCAAGGTGACATTCTCCTAGCGAGTCTGATCCATGGCCTTTTGGATATTGTGCATGGTGACATTAGCCAAGGACTGATCAAAAATTACCATCTCTTTTGTGTCCTCAACCTTCTTGAGCTTTCTTTGAAGCTTTTGAAAAGCTTCTTCACAGATCAATGTAGGGCTGAGAAGTGCAGGATCAGTAAGGTAGGCTCTTAATTCAACAACCTCTGTAGCCAAGCATTGGTTTTGTGCCTAGATTGTTTCAAGTTACCCCTACATGATAATGCATTTGCCCCTTGCTTCTAGTAGCTCCAACTAGGTTGCAGTGATTATATCTAGAAAATCAAAAATATCTGGAATTGGTTGCCCAGTTCCCACTAGTCAATCTAGCAACTCCTCGTGTTGGGCTGCACTCAATTTGCTACTAACTGTTCTTGCAAACATCTGCACATCTTAGAGTGTAGAAACATTTAGTACAGATGCGACAAGTGCATTTAATGCCTTGGCAATTCTATCAACAACCACCTCTACTTCCATCTCCTATCCATGGTGCTCCATCACCAAGATAGTTGCCTACTTGCCCTCCTCTAGATGCATCAAGAATTTCTAGAGATGTTTGGGAATTGCTGCTATTGTGAAAGAAAGACCGTTACCTCTCAAGCACTAGGATTTGATCTCATAGGTAGTTGTGTTTTTTGGGCTAAAATTATTGGCCCACCTCCCTCCATCTGGCTAATGGTTCAAGCCACTTCATTAAGGTGACTCATCACTGGGTGATACATAGATGGATCACCACCACTCATTCCTACTTGCTGCTCTTGCTCATCCAAGAGCTACTCTTAGATCTCATGCATTAATTTAAGGGTAGCGCAGGACTTTAGCATTGTTTCGTGAGTGGGTGGTGGAGGTGGTGGTTACTGCTCCTCTTCCTTGATTGTGGCAGGGGTCTTGTCCTTCATCATTTCTACCCAAGAGGCAGAAGGAGTATGCTAGAGTGTATCATCAGCGTAGTGAATTATTCCTACCATTTTGCATAATTTTCTAAAGAGGCAAGGAAAGGGTAGGGTCTTCCTTCCATGTTCATTTTTCTTAAATAAGTTCTCTATCTCTAGATAGATTAGTTGTAGAAGGTTCACAGGGAATTTTCCACTCAGAGCAGCACATGCATGGGCAGAGAAGGTAATCATCTTACTAGGTGATGAATCATGGATTGGCTATGTCAATTGGGCCCTATCAACTAGGCCTCATCAAATAGGCCCTGTCGATGCATGATTTGATGTGTTGACATGGCCCCGTTGATGTAGTGTTTGTTTTCACTTATAAATACATGCTCACCCATCGTGTTTATGTCATGTCTTGTCATAGTTGTAGCGGAGCTCTTGCAATTTTGTCATTTGGAAATTAGAATATTTTTCTAAGTGCCTGCAATAGGATTCAAGAGTGTGTGGGTCTTTATTCGAGCATTGTTGTACTTGAGCACATCAGTTTGTGCAACAATAAAGATGAGCTATTTGATAAATTTGGTAGCACTTAGAAATAGATTAATTAATTATTTATACATTTAATGTCCTATGCGATTTCCTTTAATGCTTTAAGTAATTAAATAATTAATTAGGCTAAACTAAGCTAACCTAAGCTAGATTAAGTAACAATTAATTAAACACATACGTACGACCACTTTGAGCATATGCTTGGTGCTTAGTAATCCCAGTAACACTTAACATTTAGTAACCTAGTAGCGCAAAACATGTTTAGGATGTGTACAACAAGTGGGAATGAATGCTTATGTTAGGATTTGTTAGGTTAGTTAGTTAAGTTAAATTAGCAATTAGATTACATCATTCCCTTCATCCTTTATTTTAATCACCCAAACATAAAACATAAAAATAAATTAACTTATACACCTCGATTACACTTAACCATACCTTTGTACATCACAAGTGTAATTAGGAAGACAATGAATGACTATTAGGATAAGTTCACTTCCTAGAGACTAGTGTATCGGAAGACATAGAATCCATGGAATTTGACCAGATCACGTGTGAATGCTTAGTAATTCATATGGTTGAGCGTAGGGGTATTTGTCGCTCATCATTGTCATTGTTGCTGGGGACTTCTTTTTGTTTGAAATGTGCGCTATCTAGGCATAGTAAAAATCATTAACATCGTTCGATGAACCCTAAGGTCAAAATTCATTCTAAAAATAAACATAATAATTTAAGCACAATGATATCTTATTCTAATAGCAAAATGTCTTCTTCTCACAAATGCGATGCTACTAAATTGCTAGTGCCTCAAGAATGTAGGGTGGTATATACTCATCCAGATGAGTATGTACCTGACTTCACTTTCATCCTACATCAGGATGAACAACTGCAGTGGTAAGATATGAAGGGAAACATTGTAATGCCTGCCAATCGATCTATGCTTAGGATGCTGCTCCAAACCTTTAGGAGGTTAGGCATCTAGGATCTTCAAGAAGAGTATTGATGAGTGGCGAGGTACCCCTACACTCAACCATACGAATACGAGCATTACACGCGTGATCCGGTCAAACTCCACAGA
>MNCI01017054.1:21031-58797 GCA_015680685.1 Gnetum montanum | reverse complement strand
AGTACATCACACTCGAATAAAGGATGTCGTATAATTACAATCACCACACTGCGGCATACACGGAGAGGAAAAGAGTTGAGAGAGAGAAAATGAAAACTAAAATTAAAACTAACTCTAAGACTTCCTAATGCCTAACTGATCTATTTACCTCTTATTTACAGATGAGAAGATAAGCTGTGATATTGTGTATGCGATATCGTAGCTGGGCATGCGATATCGCGTACGCGATATCGCGATCACCCAAATGACAACTCATCAAGTATGTTATGCATGAACATCACTACCAGGACTACTATTTAACTAAAACATAATGCAGGAGAGATCAACACCAGAAAAAGCACCATGAGGCTTTGAAGGAAAAATGGTTCACTAATCCCTTATTCTTGCTTAACTAAAATGACAATGAGGATACTCCCTCTAGGGGTTCTCAATATGAATATTCTCCAACCCTTGATATTGTTGATGGGGGCCTGAACCTAAAGCTATAGTCCACTATTAATAATCTAGGTTTTTGGCAAAAGTGGGAGTTAAAGAAGAGGCTTGGGCAAGCATCAAGATGACAAGAAAGTTGACAAACATGGCCATGACAAGCATAGAGGATGTGGTAGACACCATGGTGGTGGCAGTCCTCCTCCCTCTTTGTTTGCATCTTCTTCTTCCTCTTCTAGTTCTAATAGATGCTATAGAAAGTACAACCATGATGAAGGTGAATAACAGGACAATAATGATAATTGTGGAGACTGCCATGAATGAAGGGGTAGCAGAGGACATCATAAGCTTCATCAAAATAATGATGATGATGAGCCTTTGCTGACAACTCAAAGCATGCTAAACATTACAGAGGCAGTAAAAATTTCAACTAGGTAGTGAAGGATAGTCAGATCAAGCAACTTAACATGAAAAATATCCCTAAATTTGAGGGGGGGATAAAACTGTGATCCGCAAACACATCTTGAAGATTTTCATGATGCATGTGCGTTATAGAATATTGAAAATGATTGGTAGAAATTAGAGCTATTTCTTAGGATACTCATCAAGGAAGCCAAAAGCTAGTATTAGTCCTTGGAGTTGGAATCCATTCACAGGTGGAGCATAATGTTAGAGCTATTCAATGATAAATACCAACTATACTCCCAAGTGTCTAATTTGAGAAGGCGGATCCAAGGATGGAAGCAAGAAACACATGAACCCTTCGATGCCACCATGGGCAGATACTATTCTCTCATACATTGATGTCTTGGCCATGGTTATTCTCAGTAAGAACAACTTTGCCATATCATAGATGGAATTAGATCAAAAATGAGAAGAACTCTTGGGGTTTATGTCCAAGGAAGACTATTAGAACTTAGTATCCATTAGATCCAAAGGCTAATAGAGTAGGTAGTAAAAGAAGAAGGAGAACTAAGAAAATAGGAAAGTGCTGAGGAATATAATAGCGATCCTTCCATTAGGAAAAAGGAGGTCTAATTTTGTGGTGAGGAGGAATCACCACTTGATGAGGAGGTGAACAGAAAGACCTTGCTAATCCAAAAATCTATGTTTAAAATTTCAACCAAGGTAGATAAAATGTGGAATTTTTTCAATAAAAATTTCCAAACTACTCTAGAGATTGTAGAAGAATCAAGAGAGCAGAGTAGTAACTATGACCATAAGAGGTAGAAAGAAGCTAAATGTGCCTACCAAAGGGGTAAGGGCAAAGCTATTGTAGTAGAAGAGTTATGGAGATAGAATCAGATAATGATGGTAGGTATGACATCTGCCAATACAAACATCTTAAAGGATGTTGTCCTATTGTGTCAGACTTATAGGAATCTGGGGTGCCTGCACTAAATCCTAGACTAGCAAGAAGACAAGCACATAAAAGATTACCTTATCCTTAAGGAAATCCAAGGCAGTTTCACCAACAATAACAAGCTTATTATCTAATGGGAGCTCCATCATAACTGTATGAGTAGTACCAACAGTGGCAACATCCAAGCTAAAGGGGGATGCCACCACCAAGGTAGCAGTACCCTTATAGGTAGCTAGATCCATATGGATACTATTTTTAGCAACCGATGTTTCCATGTGGCTCTTTTAGTCATGCTTCTTTTCAGCATTACTACTACTCTCTAGAGTATCACAGAACTAATTCTTCATCTACTAGAGGAAAAACCTCATATCTTTATCACCCTTTCATCCTTTAGCACATGATCCTCTACCCTTAACCCAATTACCTCCTTCTCCATCTATGTAGGATGAAATTCCACCACAACTGCAACAACGTAATGCTACTAGGGTTGTAAACTTACAGCTAGCTTTCCAGTTGAAGGGTTTGGAATCCAAATCCCAAAAATGACCATTCTTTCAATCCAACAATCCTCTAAATTCCTCATAGACTAATGTAGTTGGCTGTCCTATCTCTCCATCATCCTCTACATCAAATCCTTTTGAGAGCCCTTTAAACCAAATGCCTCCTAATATTTATACTATCATGGTAACCCATGTTGTATATGATTGGATCAAGGTTGGCAACTTCCCCAGAAAAAGATCTGACCCTAGAAGCGCTCTCATTTACTTGCAAATCACTGGACATGAATCATGCAAGGATTTTTTTGATTCATGTTTTGGTGTCAATCTAATTTCCCATGACATGTACAAAGCATGGAACCTATCACCTCTCGAGAAGAGTAATATCCATCTAGAATTAGTAGTCTAGTTAATCATTTTTCATTTAAGACTTACGAAGGACATTGTGATCACTATTTGTGGGTGGTCCTATCCTACTAATTTTCTAGTGATCAAGGTTGACAACTACAAGGAAGACTTCCCAATTATTATGAGAAGCACATGGTTGAGCACTGTTGATGCATGAATGGGCATCAGAGATCTCTCCTTGGAAATTTTCAAGGAGAATGAATTTGGAAAGATTGAGAAGAAAAGAGTTCCATGCATTGCGTATAGTGATACTAGGTGCAATTTCTTGTAGAAACTTTGGTCTATTAAGAGCACATCCATCAAAGCATGTAGATAGTATGTAGATGAATCTAAAGTTTAAAGGTTCTTGTATGTAATAGCCACAAAATAGGAGGGCACCTAGTGGTTGACAATTGCTCTTGGAAGTAGCACACTTTGCATGGAGCTTGCTAAGAGTTTGACATGTGTCTATATTGAGAGCATGGATAAACTAGAGCAAATTGATTGCTAACTCTTTAATGATGCAAATGAAGATACTGATTGGGAAGAGTTGGAAATCCCTAAAAATTTTAAATAAGAGCCCTTAGAGTTAAAAACTCTACCTACCGACATGGAGTATGCATTTTTGACAAATGGCAAGCTAGTGATAATCAATGTCAATCTTGCTCCTAAACAAAAATAGATGCTGTTAAAGGTGGTTAATAAATGGCCAATAACCTTTTCTTAGTCATATCCTAAACTCATTAGGATTGATCCTAGGATATGCTAGTATTGTATCTACACTGATTTGATCATGAAGCCAAAAAGGCAACCACAATAGCGGTTGAACCCCAAATTAAAGTAGATTGTCAAAGAGGAAATTGAACAACTCCTCAAGGTTGGGTTTGTCTATCCCATTGCAAATAGTAAATGGATTAGTCCACTTATGATTGTGCCAAGGAAAGGTAGCAAGTGATAGTTCTGCATCAACTTCCAACTGTTGAATATGGCAATATTCAAAGATCACTTTCCATTGTCATTTGTGGATCAAGTGTTAGACACTATAACTAGGCATTACTATTACAGTTTTCTTGATGATTATAGTGGCTATAACCAAATCTAGATCACACCAAAGGATCAGGCCAAAATAACATTCATGAGTCCCTAGGGACTTTTGCATATCGAAAGATGTCTTTTGGTTTGTGCAATCGTCCTACAACATTCCAACGCTTGGTCTTGACCATTTTTAAGCAACAAATTGATTGTAGGATGGAAGTCTTCATGGATAACTTCTTCACCTATGGCACTACATTTGAGTAAGCCTTGGACCACCTTGAGCAAGTGCTTAAAAGGTCTGTGGAGACAAATCCTCTACTCAATTGGCAAAAGAGCCATCTAATGGTCTAGGAGAGTGGATACTTGAATGTCCTTGATCTTTGCAATGGCTCCCACCCACCTACCATTTTAGAAGAGATATATCTCTCCCATGTACCACTCCCCACTGGAAGTGATGATTTGCCACATGAGAGAGTTTTGTAAATGCATCTTGACTTCTGGTGGAGCATGCTCTAAGAATGGTCCAAAGTTCAATTCTTGGAGAACTAAATGTTAGATATCATGAGGCTTGATTTGATCAAGGTAGGCTTGAGTTGATGTGACCTCTAGTCTTGGTACCGATCCTGGTGCCTCATCTCTAGGGGATTATTTAGTTGAGGTTGCTTCCTTAGGAATCTATCAGATAGATTTCACTTTGGGCTCCTCCCAAAGAGGTCTCATTGCATGAGTTTCTATTGCCTACTCATGGGCTTGCTCTTGCTACTCCCTTCAAGCTCTAGGTTATTTGTCTCTTGGTTGAGAGGGTCCTCCTTCCTGTAGGCGTTTCGGTCTAGGTGCCATCTGTAATCACAACAAGACCAAGGATTAGAACTTAATGTGTAACTTTGAAACATTTGGAATATATTATCTCTTGGGGTACTTACACTTGGTTAAGTTGTAATCATGGTTGGTTTGATTATTTTAATATTATAGATAGGTTACCAAAGTGTGTTAGAAGGGTTTACTCTCATAGGTTGATGATTTAATATTATTTTATTCATTAAACCCATGGGGGAGTTAGAAACATTCTAAAATTTTTTTTGTCAATAACATAAGGTTTGTGGCCCCCACAACATAAAGCATACCTCTGAAGGCTACAGGGCTAAAGAATGGACTGAATTGGACAAACGATTTGAAAGTTACAAGCTCTAGAAGATTTTTAGCTTTGAAAAATTACAAAAACTCCCCTTACATTTGAAGTAAAGGGCAAAAAAATCCTCATTGTTGGATGCTATATATATAATTTTTCTCATGCATTGACTAGGCCTCATTGACAAGGCCTAGTTGATGTAGTGAATTGCACCAACTAGGCCTAGTCGATGTGGTTAACTACGTTAACTAGGCCTAGTTGACGTAGCTATTGATCACCATTGGCCAAGTCAAAATTCAAAAAATAAAAGGAGTTTTTGAATGAAATTTGATTCAAATGGAAGCCCAAAAAGACAAGAACATAATGAAATACATGAAGAGGATTTGAGAGTTCATGAAAGATGGAGAATGATTGGAGAAATGCCTTAAGGAGTACATAGTTGGACGCAATTGATGGGATCTGCCTTAAGGATCTTAACTAGCCCAACCAAGAGCTATGCAAGAGGGCCCTCCCCATAGTAAGCTTTTGTCCTTTTTTCCCTTCCATAACCTTAACTAAGAAATTTGCTAGCCCCATAGTTGATTAATGGTTACAAAAAGTTAAAGACCAAAACCCAAAGAATCTACCTAAGAATTTCAACACTTCAAACTAAGACATTAAACAAAAACTTGATCTCCTTATTTTTCTTGTTCTTATTAATATTTTTGCGATCTCCCTATTGGTAACCTCTGCTTGATCGATGGCTTGGGGGTGTATGGTATTGTTAATTTATGTTCAACCCCTAGGCATTCCATGAGCTTGCAAAAAGTAGCACCTATAAAATGAGTACCATTATTAGAAATTAGTGCACATGGTACTCCAAACCTATTTACAACATTTTGTTATACAAACCATGTAGCAGTGGAAGATGTACAATTGATGATAGCCGCTGCTTATGCCCATTTTGTACAATCAGCAACAATGACTATTGTGTATGCCTTTTCATTTTACATGGGTGTGATGGGACCCATAAAGTCTATGCCCTATATGTCAAAGGGTTCTAGTGGTTGGATCGCTCCTCCATTCAAGCAATCATTTCACCATATCATTGATAGTTTTCAAAAGAGTGGACAAATTTGTGAGCATCCCTAAAGATTGTCAGCCAATAGTACCTTGCCATTAGGATTTTAATGGTTGTGCATCTCCCTGCATAGTGCCCCCCACGAGGACCCTTGTGAGCATCTTGGAGAATGCACAATTGGTTAGCATCAAGAACATACCAATGAATTAGGCCATTAATGCACACCTTGTAAAGGTGTCCATTAATCTCCATGAAGTGTTTGGCCTAATGAAGAAACTGTTATTTCTTCTGGTGATCTAACTCTTGTTGCATCTCTTGAGTAAGAAGATAAGTGAGGATGCCATCATACCATTTTGGTTTAGTAGATACTTATTCAGTTATTGCACCAGCAAAGAGGAATTCATCAAGAAATTGATTAGAAAATGAACTCTCATCCTCTTTGGTGTCCCATCATAATTAAGACAAATGATTAGTGACCACATTCTTAGTTCTCTTTTGATCTACCATTGTGAGATCGAACTCTTGCAAGATCACTAGCAACCATATGACACAAGGGCTCACCATTGGTTTATTCATCATGAAGTAAATGGCACTATGGTCAGTGTGCACAAACACCTTATATTTAAGCACATAGTGCTTGAACTTTTCCAAGGCATACAACATGGCCATTAGCTCTTTCTCTATTGTAATGTAATTGAGCTATTCACCTAGAATGCTTTGAATTACATAGTGGATGTAATATGAATGTTTTTGATCATCCAACTACATAAGCACAACTTCCAATGCATATTTTGATGCATCTATTATGATGTGAAATGAATGGGACCAATCTAGTGCTCATAGAATTGGAGTCTCTACAAGCTTCTCTCTAAGCTGATAGAATGTATTTTTGCATTCCTTGATCCCTATGAGTAAAGCATCTTTCTTTGTAAGCTTGACCAACAGTTTCGTGATCTTAGAAAAATTCTCTATGAATCATTGGTAGTAGCTAGTGTGTCCAAGGAATGACTAAACATCTTTAACAATTTATAATTGGTAGGTTATTCCTTGGATGACTTGAATCTTTTCAAGGCCCACCTCAATCCCTACTTGAGAGATTCTGTGCCCCAACACAATGACCTCTTGGATCATGAGATGGCTCTTTTTCCAATTGAGTTGAAGATTAGTCTTCACACATCTTTTAAGCACTTACTCAAGGTAGTCTAGGGCTTACTTGAATGTAGCATCATAGGTGGAGAAGTCATCCATGAAGGCTTCCACTTCACTACCAATTTACTACTAAAAAATACTTAGGACAAGGTGTTGGAAAGTTGTAGGAGCATTGTATAGACCAAAGAATATCTTACTATATGCAAAAGTCCCCAAAGGACTTGTGAATTTTATTTTGGCTTGATCCTTAGGCACGATCTAAATTTGGTTATAACCACTATAACCATCCATGAAGCTATAATAGCAATGTCTAGAAATAGTGTCCAACACATGGTCCACAAATGATAATGGAAAATAATCTTTGAACATCATCATGTTTAACAGCTTGAAATCAATATATACCCATCACTTGCCATCTTTCTTTGGAAAAATTACAAGTGGGCTAACCTACTCGCTATCCACAATTGGATAGATGAACCTTGCCTTGAGAAGTTATTCAATTTTTTCTTTGACAATCTATTTCAATTGGGGATTCAACCGTCGTTGCAACTGTCACTTTGGCTTCATGGCTGGATCAGTATAGATGCGATGTTGGCATATCTTAGGATCAATCCCTATGAGTTTAGGATATGACCAAGCAAAGGTTATTGGCCATTTTTTACCACCTTCAATAGCATTCTTTTCTACTTAGGAGTAAGGTTGGCATGATTATCATCAGCTTGGCAGTTTTTAGAAATGCATATTCCATGCCAGTAGGTACAGTTTTCAACTCTAACGACTCCTATTTAAAACTATTAGGCATTACCAACTCTCACCATTTGGTATCATTAGGTTCATTATCAGGGAGTTGGAAATGAACTTACTGCAGTTCATCCATGCCTTCGACATAGGCACAAGTTAAGCTCTTAGTAGGTTCCATGCAAAGTAAGCTAATCTCGAAATCAGCTATCAGCTAGTGGGTGCCCTTCTATTTTGTGGCTGCTATGTATAGGAACTTCTGGATTTTTGATTCATATACACATTGTCTACATGATTTGATTAATGTAAGTTTATTAGACTAGAGTTTTTGCACATAGTGACACCTTGTATCATTGTACACGATGCATGGAACTTGCTTCTTCTCAATATTTTTGAATGCATTTTCCTTGGAAATTTCAAGGGAAAGATCTCTAATGTCCATTTGCACATCAACAGTGCTTAACCAAGCCCTTCCCATAATGATTCGGAATTCCTCCTTGCAATTTTCAACATTGATTACTAGGAAATTTGTAGGATACGACCATCTATAGATAGTGGTCATAATGTCCTCCACTTGTCCCAAAGAAATAGTGATAGATTGATCTACCAATTCTAAATGGATGTTGCTCTTCTTGAGAGGAGGTAGGTTTTAGGAATTGTACATTCCATGGAAAATTAGATTAACTCTAAAACTTGAATCAAGAAGAGCCTTTCATGGATTATTTCTAGAAATCTACAAGTAGATGAGAGGACTTTTAGGATCATCCCTTTTCTTGGGAAGGTTACCAGCCTTGATCTAATCTGATACAATGTTAGTTAACATAATAATGGAGATCATGGATGACATTTGGTTTGAAGGGCTCTCAAAAGGAATAGATGCAAAGGATGAAGGAGACATAGGGCATCCAACTACATAGGTTGGTGAGGGCTTTGCAGGGCTATTGGTTTGGAAGAATGGTTTTTTATAGGATTTGGGTTCCAAACCACTCAGCTAGGGAGTTGGTTGTAAGTTAACAGCCTTGGTACCATTACGTTGCTACGGTTGCATGGGAATTTTACCTTGCATGGATGGAGTAGGTGGTAATTGGGTTGAAGGTGAAGGAGCATGTGTTGAAGGATGAGGAGCATGATAGGGATATGGGGTTTCCCATCTAGTAGATGGATAATGAGTTCTATAATACTCTGGAGGGTAGTGTAGCGACCGAAAATGTCAAAGGCTAGAACGAGACATCGAGAGATCTGTAGTCACATAGTCTTGATCCTACTTTCGCACAAGGGCCTATTAGAAAATGAAGGTGAGGTGCCTAGAATGATCTTATTGATCGAACTGGGACTTACAGGTGTTACAATGAAATGAGTGTTATGGGTTTGTAGGGTGTTTTGTGATGTCTGAGGTGCTTATGATGCCAGTGTAGTAAATGTTTCGGAGGTGAAAACAAGTGTGTGAATGTGTGAATACTTGCTTAAATAGTGAAAAATGCAAGTAGAATGCTGAAATGTAGGAGAAAGTGCTAAAAACATGCAAGATGTAGATGAAAGAGAAAGCGACACCATCCTAAATAGGGGAAGCATAGTCAATTGCAAAGGAAAGTTTCAGAGGTACACAGTGTACAATAGGCACAGTAGGCAAGCGTAGTCATAGTCTTGGGAGTGTTTGGTTGTGGAAACTGATGTCCACCATGGAGTCTGAGCCTATTGGGTTAGTTGTCATAGTGTTCTATGAGCTATGGTTGTCAGCAGTATGTTGGGTAGTGTACAACAATGTCATAGTGATGTGTAATGGTGTACGGCGGTGTCCTAAGGTTTGCCAACGTGATAAGTGTGCTCAGGTGCAAGGTGGTTAAAATGCCAATGCTAAGTTTACTTTTGATTTTCCAACTCCTAGAACATGAAGCACTAGGGTATTTATAGGATTAGGATTAGTGTGACTCATGGATCGGGCGCCACATGGTGGAGGGGTAGTTGGGACTATGCTAGCCCCAACTATGCTCCCACTAAAGCGAAATGGTGTTCTGTTGGTGTGCTCCAATGGACCCTATGAGACTACCAGACTATGAATATGCTGCTGAGATTGCATGTGTGAGTGCTGAATAGATTGTAATGTACCTAAAAACAATGCAAAATAGTGCAATTTGGAGACTATGCTCTGGCACTACACTGCCCACTCTCTCAAGTGGTGTTAAGTGTAGGTACAATTTGAGGGCAAATGGAGGATGCAAAAGAAAAAAAACTTGTTGATCCTACCATGTTGGAGCTAAGATGCAGGCCAGTGTTGAGTTCTAAAGGCTTTTAGAGGTAGTTCTACATGACTACACTAACTACACTCTAGAGTGTAGCCCCAAGAGTTAAGCAAATCTTGCTAGAAAATGATGCTCAGTGTAAGCTATGCTAGCTATGCTTTAGAGCATAGTCCTGAAGATGAGAGCATAACCTTGACACTTGGAAAAATTGGCAAAGTGTTGTGCCCATGCAAACTATACTAACTATGCTCTAGACCATAATAGGGAGTGTAGGCTTAGGAGTTAAAAAATCTACTAAACCGTTTTGTCCATGCCAACCATGCTTAGCAACCTCTAGCTCAACACTGAAGAAAATTTGCAAAACTAGTGATTCCAAGATTGATTATGCTCTAGAGCCTAGTCCTAGTAGGGTGAGTGTAGTCGGGACACTTAGAAAAATTTGCAACTGTTGTTGACACTTAGAAAATTTTGTAAATCTACACTGTCCATGTCAACTATGCTGACTATGCTCTAGAGCATAGTCCTAGCAGTGGGAGCATAGTCTCAACACTTAGAAAAAGTTTGCCAAGTTTTGACACTTGGCCAAATTTGTAGTTGAGACCTGGGAGCCCAAATTTGATGGTGTTTCATTAGCTCCTCCTTATTGATATTTGGAGGAGTGGCTCAAGAGACATTGTTAAAGAACGCAAAACACCATAGGAGGTCCAGCACCAACATTACTTGCCAGTACCCAACCAAAAGTCACTTCACCATGCTCAAGAGTGCTAAGGGTAATGGTATGCTAGAGGTAAAACATGTGGAGAATGTGCTAAAGGGGTGATAAGGGAATGAGGTACAAACAATGCATGCTACTACAAGATGCAGAGTTAGCATGGTTGATAAGGATCATGACACCGAGGTAGCTTGTTGCCAAAATAATGACCTCTTATTAGAGTGCTTGTGAGAGAGGCAGCATCCATGGCACTAAAATGGTTTGCCCCTGAAATTGTGACCTCTCGTCGTAGTGCTTGTGAAAAGGTCAATGCAAATTCAAGGTTGGCCCAGTTGCAAAATTATAACTCTACTAGTTTTTGCTTGGGGACATGCTTTATCCCAATTTTTTTTTGCATGTTTTGCTTTTTTTAACTATAAGGAAAACTTGCTTTGGGTTCTAGATATTGCAAGATGTTAGCTGTGAGATGCCTTTCATCAGGTGGGTTGCATGCCACCTAACGAGCTTTACTTTAAGCAACCATGTCGCATCTGTAGGACAAGTGTTTTCTCCCTGAGATGAGTTGCATTACATTCACTTGGGCTTTGACCAACCCACAGAGGCTCCCCATAGGACAAGTTGTGTTATGTCCGCTATGGGTTCTGTGGCCGATGTAAAGAGGATGCCACATGCATGAAAGGGGTCGCTAGCTCGATGATGTAAGGGAAAGCATGGAAATGCAAGGTAAAATGGGTAAAGGCAAACAAGCAATAACGGGGTAATAGGGATGTGCACTCTTAAGCAATTCAACTAGCCTGATCATGCACATCAGAACAATGTGATGACTTGCTACTACAATGAGATGCATCTCTACACGATTGCCTCTAGGGCTTCATCCTACAAACACAACACAGAGAAAACAAGCAAAACAACCATACAACATGAGATGAGAGTAAACTACTAGTTGCAAGGGTGCTACAAGTGCCACAAGTGCTAGACTAGTTGCAAGAGCTTGTAGTACTAGTGTAGGTGCCCAAGTGAGAGAGTTGCAAAAGCTCTAGTACCCACACCAGAGGTAAGTACTCGAGCAATGGCAAGAGCCTGACAGAGTAGGTGAGATGACTGGGGCCCTAATGTTGTCACTACTCTAAAGGGTTGTGCTAACCATGAGAGCTCCAAGCAATAATGAAATACCCAAGGCTGGTAATGCTATTGATGTAGCTTGGGGTTGGTAGCATTGGAAACTGTGGCAAAAGCTATGGAAGGTTAGAAACATGCGCAAGGGCATTTTCGAAGGATTAGCAAAATGCCAAGGGTGATAACGCAGCAAATGTTCCAGAGGCTTCTCTTGATGACATGAACTTTGTTTTGGAACCTCAACGCCTTACCTTGCCCTGCCCATTGAGGTGTGGGTAGATGATGGAGGATTGGAAGTGTTCATGCTCGCTTGTTCGTAGCACTATGTGTGTTGAACTATGAACCCAATTTAAGGTCTTGGTAGACCGTATGCTATGCTAGTTTAGGGTCCTAGAAGATAGTGAACTTAGTTTAAGGTCCTAGTAGACTATGACATGCTAGTTTATAGTCCTACTAAACTACTAGGTGTTAGTTTAACATTGTAGCAGATGATGGATGTTATGCTAGTTTAATGTCATGACTCAAGGATGCACTATGCTAGTTTAAGTGTCATGGCAGACGAATGTTGTAGGTGCCAATTTTAGCATCATGGCCCAAGGAAAGTCTATGCTAGTTTATAGTCATAGTAGACTATTTATGTTAGTTTATAGTTGTAGTAATAAGCCTTGATGACGAAGAAAGGCCCTTCCCAGTTGGCTAAGAATTTATCCGCAGGTTCATAGACAGCCTTGAGGACTAGGTCCCCCTCTTTGATTGGATGTTGATGCTGATTATGATGGTGCTTTTTCCATTGCATTTGTTGGTATCGCTCGATTTTACTAAGCATTTGCATGTGCTTCTCCTCTATTGAGTTGAGGTCCATTGTTCTTAACTCATTTCTTTGAGCTTCATCGATGAAGCTTGAGAGGATTACATAAAGCGACAAGACTTACAATTCAAGAGGCAAGATGGATTTAGATCCATAAACCAAACTATACAGCGTCTTACTTATTGTAGTTCTTCATGTTGTGCGGTAGGCCTAGAGTGCATAGATTAGTTACTTGTGCCATTGTTATTTGCTGCTATGAAGCATCTTCTTTAGAAGATTGATGATGACCTTGTTTGTGGTGTCCACTTGGTGATTTGCCTATGGGTAGTAAGGTGATGAAAAGGAATGTTTGATTCTAAGGCACTCGAAAAAGGCATTAGTCTCAACACTGCTAAATTGTGAACTGTTGTCTTTGACTATGATCATGGGTAAACCAAAGTGGGAAGCTATGTTATCAAGTATGAATTTGCAAACCTATTGTGATGTGATCTTCCTAAAGGGAATAGCTTCAAGCCACTTCATAAAGTACTTAGTGGTGGTTATGATGAAATTATGCTTTATGAAGGACGTAGAAATTATTGGTCCTATGAGCTCCAACCCCCAACATTGAAATGGACATGTGATCTACATTGTATGTAGCTCCATGGGTGGCATGTGCATGAAATTATCATGCTGTTGACACGTGTTGCACGTCTTAACCTTGGAAATGAAATTGAGCTTCATGTGTGACCAATAGTAGCCTAAGCGTCTGATTTTCACCATCATTTCCCTGGGTGCTATCTGGCCTCCACAAAGTCCCTCGTGAACTTGTTCAACAATCATTAGTGCCTCGCTGCCACTAATGCATGTTAACAGTATGCTATCATAGGATCAGTAGCACAAAGTGCTATCACCTACAATAACGTACTACTGTGATTATTTTTGCACTGCATCTTTTTGGGCAATGGTTAGATGCTTTGGAGGTTCACCCTGTAGAAGGTATGACTTGATGTCATCATACCACTCTATTGCATGGGTCATGCTTACTGTGGCTATGGATGCAATGTTAGTTATTTGCATGAAAGGCATAGTGCAATCCACCATGGAGGTGGACAATGTGTGAAACATTTCAGGTGCAATGCTTAATGCTAACGTAGCTAATGCATCGGTGATTGCATTTTTGTTATAGGGGATATGCTAAACATGAGCAGTTGCAAATTTCTTGAGCAAGTGCTTTGCCAAGTCACAAGAAGGTTTCAAGTGTTGGGCTTTGCAAGCATAAACCTTTGTGACTTGGTTGATGACTAGCTGCAAGTCTTCTCAGATTGCTAGGTTTTGTATTCCTAGGTTGCAAGCTACTAAGAAGCCTCGGAGGAGACCTTCATACTCTACCATATTGTTAGTGCATGCAAATGCGAAGTGATATGTGAAAGGTCAAATCTCCCTATAGGGGAATGTGATTACGGTAGAAGAACTACCCCCTTAAGAGGTTGAAGCACCATCGAAGTGCAAGAGTGCCTCAAACTTATCAGGCACTTGGCTTATGCTAGTAACATGCTCATCCAAAAATTCTAGATTTATCATTGCTTGGTTGTTGATTGGGGAAGCCATAAGTTATGTGGATATTGGTTGATCTTTGGTTGATGCTTGCACAATGTAATGCAAGTTAAACTTCACAATTCTTGCTTTTCAATGTGCAATGCGATTGCTCTCATAGATATTCATTGTAAGAGCTTAGAGTACATTGCTCTTGCAGATGATGTTTACTTGACTGTGGAAAAGATAATGCCTCTACTTCTTAAGTGCAAAGACTAAGGAGAGGCAAGTCTTTTACACATCATTGTACTTTGCTTCATAGGCCAATAATGCATGGCTTAGGTAGTATATTGGAACCTCGGTGCCATCATCCTGCTTTTGGAAAAGCAGAGAAGTGATGGATGCATCTAATGTGGCAAGGTAGATGTAGAATGGTTTATCTCCTTATGGAGGGTAGATCGTTGGAGGTTGAACCAATTCCTATTTAAGGTTGTCAAATGATGCTTGGCATTGAGCCATTCACTCAAAGTGGACTCCCTTTTTGAGCAAATGTTGTAGGGGCTGCAACTTGTTAGTCAACCATGTAATAAACCATCGTATGAATTGCAATATGCCTTGTAACCCTTGTAGCTCCTTAAGGTTGGCTAGTGGTGCTAAGTTGATAATGGCCTTGACCTTATTAGGGTCTATGTGTATGCCTACTTTGGATACTATGAAACCTAGCATGTAGCTTTTCTTGATGCCAAAGACACATTTCTTAGGATTTAACCTAAGTTCATGCTTTAGGCAATGTTTGAGAACAAGGTCTAAGTCATCTGTGTGATTGTGTGATGCCTTGGATTTGACCATTATATTGTCAACATAATCATTGAGAAAACCTAATAAGTAATCACTAAAGATGTACGTCATGGCTCATTGATAAGTCACTCCTATGTTCTTGAGTTCAAAGGGCATCATTGTGTAGCAAAAAGTACCCCAATGGGCCATGAAGGTAGTACTGAGCTAGTGCTCTGGGTTGATCCGAATTTGGTTGTACCCCGAGAACCCATCCATAAAGGACAATAAGGCATGAACAGTCATAGTATCAACCAATTGATCAATACTAGGCAATGGAAAATCATCTTTAATGGTCACCTTGTTGAGGTCTTGAAAGTCTATGCAAATATGTATACTTCCATTTTTCTTAGGGACAACAATGATGTTGGAGACCTAGTCAATGTAGTCAACAACTCGGATGAAACCAGCTTTGTAGAGCTTGGTGATTTCATTGTGAACCACCAACACCACTTTATGCCTAACGTTACAGGCTTTCTGGTTGACTAGTTTCATGTTGGGATTAAGGATTATGTTGTGTTGTACTACGTGAGGATCTAGACCTGGCATGTCTTCGTAAGACCATGCAAATGCCTTAATATTTTCATTAAATAATTTTACAATGTTTTCAGCATGTTGAGGCTCTAACAAAGAACTAAACTTCAATGTTTTCACCTCACCATTAGATGTTGCTACACGGACCTCAACGAGGGGATCCTTGGTAACGTCACCTGCCTCTAGATTTAGAGCCCTAACTAGATGGTCTAACCAGTCTAACAATATCTCTATAGATGTTATGTATTCATCATAAGCTATAGGCTTGAGGTCTAGGCATCAAGGGTCATGCATCGCGTGAGATCACCATGAGGCCTGGTAAGAACTAATGATGAACGAAGATGCTCGTACGTAGACATGTTGTAAATCCTACAAAGACAATGAAAAAAATATTAAGTCGCACCTATCTTAATGAGACTAATATGCATAGTTAAAAAAAATTGCGATAAAATTTTACCTAAGTATGTAAATGCAATTTTAAAAGTAAGGAACAAATGGGCTGCTTTTAGGCCTTGGCTGGCCATGGAATTGCCAGTTTAGATCTTAGCATACCATTGGATGCCAATTTAACATCATAGAAAATAGATAAAATGTTAGTTTAATGTCATAGAAAATGGTTTGATGTGCTAAATGTGTCATTGGAATGAGGTTCAGTGCATCAAGAACACAAAATTGGCTGAGGCATCAACTGGGTGAGAAGAAAAATTCAAAATTTTTCTAAGTTTAGGGATTTCCAAAAAAATCAAAAAAATTTCTAACTCTGGTGACTATGCTCACACCTGACTACGCTTGACACTATTGAGCGTAGTCTTAGATAGGTAAAAACTTAACTGGTCTCTAGGGGTATATAAGTGCATTTTACCCTTGGTAAATTTGTCATTGTCAAAAGGTAAAAATAAACTTTCTAGCGCATAGCACAATTGCAAAAGCATAGTCACTAGAATGTTGCACCAAAGCAGATGTCAACACCCTAGCTTGGCCAATGTGGATGAGAAAGAGTGAGTCTTGGAGCACTTGCCATGGACATGTATAGAGGAACAGAGGGCACCATCAATCGTCAAGTACCCCTGACTACACTCAACCCCCTTCTCATTTTTTCTATATTTTTGGATTTCCAGCACTTAGGTGTTGAGGCTTGGGGTTTTATTTTTGTGGGTGGCACCCTACCTTGGTAGGGGCTACCGCTATTGTGGTCGTTGTGACTGTGAGGGCACACATGTGGAAGGGGTTTTGTCATTTTTTTAAGGGTTGCGTAAGGTGAGGGTTTTTGTGATCGACACATGGAGGTTCGATTGTGGTCGTAGCTGTGGGGAGGAGAGGCAATAGGCTTGTGTGCAAGGTAGTGGGTTTAGCAGGCGCATAGGGTTTGATGATGCAACATGAGGGGGGGTGGGGGGTCAAGGCTAACAATGTTCTATAATGATCATGGCTACCATGGTGGTTGGCGTAGTTGCAGGGGTGAGGAATTGGGGTCTTGATGATGGCCTTAGGGCTACTGCTTGTAGGGTAAAGGTGTGGCGGGTACTTCCTAAATTTCTATATAATCATTTTTTTTATTTTTGTCTTGCCCAAGGTAAGGGAAACAATGCTAACAGTGGCCATGGGCAACCATCACAAGGCAGGGGCACTGCTAGGGACTGTTATTGGTTTTTTAAGATTTTGAAAGTGGCCATCAGGGCCATGGGGGCTTAGCACCCCACAACGGGGGCATGTAGTCGTAGGGGCTATGGAAGAGTGCTGGGCTATAGGTGCATTTTCTCTGAGTCTTACTTTTTTTGGTGTGGAAGCAAAGTGGCATGGTGCACAATAACATCATTAGTGTGGCCGCAAGAGTCATGGCGATGCTAGTGTTGGGTGAACAGTGGTAGGAAGTGGAGGGGACACAGGGTGCAATGTTAGACAATTAATTTTTTTTTGAAAAATTTTGCGTTCTTGAGGGCTACGCTCCTTGGGAGAGTAGCCAACAATTAGATTTTTTTTCTTTTTTGTAAAGTTGAGGGCTATGCTCCATGATTAGAAATTTTTGGCGTTCTTGGACTACGCTCCCAAAGGTAGCCTAGAGTTAGAGTTTTTTCTAAAATTTTCTAAGTTGCATTGCCCAGAGTTAGAATTTTTTTTGAAAATTTTTATGTAAAAATGTTAAACCTATAAAATATAAAATGCTAGTGTTAACTAGCTAAACATGCAAAATGTAATGTCAAATGTGCGATCATGTGAAATAAAATGCTAGTGCTACTAAGACATGCTTTACCCCAATGAGTACCAAGTGTGTCAAATGTGTATGTTGACGTCCTATACCTGCAGGGCCTAAGGGACCCTAGGATATTTTTTTTCTAACTTACACTATGTCATATTAATTTTTTTGCTAAGTGTATTTGAATGTGTTTTTGCCAAAATGCATCTAATGTATACTAACACTATGTTCATTTTTTTGTGCAATCGCAGGGTGTTGCTAAAGTCTTTCTTACTTATTAGCATCCTTTGCTGCATGAGCGAGCCTGTGCCTAACATGCTTGCACTAGATATGAAGTTAGGTCATTAGGCAGTATGGTTTTGACCCAAAGCATCCGAGTTCCTGGCCTTCTTGCTATAGCAGTTCAATGTGATCATGTGGTCACACTTAGCAATGAAGGCCATAAGTGCCATCACTGAAACATTGCTACTTGGGGCCAACTGTGACATATTGAAGTTTATGTCTAATGAGACCGTGATCAGTGATGATAGAGTAGGTGGTTTGAGGCAAGGCCCCAAGTGCACTCATCCCTTATCTAGGATCTGGGAGATGCCAAAGTTTTTTTGTTACAACAGGAGAAACACCCTCTTCATTGCCTTACGCATGCATACCATGTTCCAGAACCCACCTACAACTGTATACTATGTTGGATGGTAAGTTCTCCTACAATTTTGCGTTGTGTTTCTTATTATTGGCCCATGTTAATTTTGCTAATTGCTAATTGCTCATGCTTAATGATAGATTTAAAGTTAATGATTAGGGGCTCCATGACAAGTAAGAGGCCCTTACCTTGACCTGTACTACCCTAGAGGTGTTCTCCTCTAGTTCAAACTTTTGGGAGGCCATGATTGAGTAGGTGGGAAAGGACTTAGAGAACTATCTTTCCTAATACTTGAAGGCATTTGAGCAGTATAGGACTTTCGATTGGCTTGATGAGGGATGGGCTAGTGGCAAGCTCAACTTTGAGGATCCAACTGCACCACCACCTCCATCATGCACACCATTTGTTCTGCATAAGCATTTTTTGTTTAACTTTTAAGTTTTCTCACATGTACTTATTAATTGCCCTTGCATAATGCTAACATCAATTTTTCCTATGTTACAACTGCAATTGCTTTAGGAAAGGTGATAGTGATCACCACAAGCTATAGTGAGGCCACCTTCATTATGAAATATGATGATGTAGATAGGGCATATCATTGGTTGTGCCATTAGACCTCAGAGGCATTGACCAATTGGCTCACATGTGTTGGGTTGATGGACCTTTTTCTAGCCCTTAGCCCAAGCATTTCGATGGTTGAAATGATTACCATTATAGACTCCTTGAGCAGTGACACCTGTTGCTTCATCACCTGCATGCAGAAGGTGAGGGTAGTCTTAGATCTTAGTGATGCCTTCTTTGCTAACCTCTTTAGCTTCTCCTCTGAGGACCCATTGGTTATTGATAAGGCTAGCAAAGAGGTGGACTACAAATGAGAGATTGAGGAGTGGTTGGGAATCACTTAATCTCATAAAGGCATCATGGTTAGAGCCACGTAGGTGCCTGAGGTTTGGGAAGTCTACCCTCTTTTTCGTGCTTGTGCCTTTTTAAATATTCTCTCCCAAGGAAAAATCCTTGGGGTGGAGCAAGCATAGGTGATGAGGAAGGTACTAGAGGAGGGTATGAAGTTTAACTTGGCCTCCTTTCTTGCTACCAACCTACAAGTCGAGATCACCAAACTTCACTACAACCTCCAAGTGAGGTCTCATGTGCACTTCGCATTCTTCACAGCATATCTACAAAGGTTCGTGGAGTTCTTAGTGGTCCAAGATAATGAGAAGTGGGTAGTGCTTGATTTCGAGCAGATGTCCAAACCTTAGGATAGGCACTTGTTTGTAACCACTTGTACGTAGGACCCCCCAAAGAAGATCAATGAGTCATGCTCCATTATGACAAAAGTCCATCTAGGATGGTCATAGTCACATTATTCTTGTGATAGTATGAGCGAGTATCCCCAAATCATTCTTGGAGATGCTAACAAGGCCAATTGCTACATTGCACAGACGATGGAACCTTCTAAGGTAAAAATCAAGAGGCCATGCCTAGCAAAGGAGGTTGCTCCTACAGTTGGATAGGTAAGCACCAAGAAAATCTACCTCAAGATACCCACATTGTGCGCAGATGTTGCAGGTTAGTTTATGTGTAGATGCATTTGTTTTTAAATTTTCTATATTTATAAATTTTATGTTTTCTTGCTATGTTATACTAATGCTATTATGCTATGTTTGTGAGTTAGGTGAGAGGCCTATCGAAGCAACATCAGTGATAGTAGTGGAGATGATCCTTCCTCAAGTTGAGGAAGAGGAGGCACACTGAGAGAAGTTGCATGAGGCCATGGAGACCTTCCAGTAGTTTGATGCCAAGGGATTGTTCCACCCTGAGGGTGATTTTGCCAGCCCTTTTGATGGTGTGTAGCTGGGAGATCCCCCTACACTCAAGTCCAAGGGCTTGCTTGGTAAGTGTTTTAAGTTGCCATCTATTTTTTCTCTTTTTCTCTGACATCTTTGGCTATTTAGTTATTGATATGCTAAATATTGTACCATGTTAGGTTATAGCCTTGGATGTTCTTGCCCGCGATCAACCACCTGTGCTTGCCCACTGCATAAAGCTATGGGTGGAGACACTAGATAAATTCACCTTCATTGAAGGCATAGTTGAGGACATGGTGGACCACATACAGTAGGTGAATCCCAAACTTGGTATGCATATTATTTTTCTTACGTTGCTTTATCAATTTTATGCTTGGTCTGTGGCTAATGTTGATTCACTTGTTGCATGCCAATAGGTTTTAAGCTCTACTGGAATTCAAACTAGGTGGCTAAGGTGGATTTCATCCCCGAGTACCCTCCTGAAGTTAAGCAAGTACCTCGCTATGTGTATGAGGTAGTTAGCAAGTGCATGCTTTCCATTGTGAAAGCATTATGGAGCTGCAGATGCTCGAATGAGCACCTATGGAAACACATGCATGAGCTTCAAGAGATGGTGATGAGTCAGAACATGAAAATTGGGGACCTCCAGTCCCAATATGATTTCTTGTCTACTCGGGCACAGGGAGATAGTACTTGGCAAACTTCAGTTCTCAATTACACTTGGTACTGGTCAGCAATCTGGGGTAAGAATGAGGCCACCTGAGAGATCATTGAGAAGAGGCTATAGATGGACCTTCTTGCCCAGAAGGGCTAGGAGTGGAAAATTTTTAGTGTTAAGGTGTGCAAGTGGGGGCACATGCAAAAGAACCACAAACACCACTATAAACATGAGCGAGACACATATTTGTAGCAACTCAAAGAAGAGTGTGTTAAAGCTCACCACCTTGAGTTGTTTGTTAAGGCAATTGGCGGGAGTCAAGCTTTTGAGATATTTGCTCGCCACATAGTAGTTAGTGGTTCTCCTAAGTGAGAGATTGCCATGCCTTCAGGGGAGACTTTGTCTACCACCTTTTCTATGTAGCCACACACATGGACCACTATGGACAAAGACAAGACCCTTACAAGTGTTAACTTCAGCTAAGAAGACTGGACGTGGCTATCAAAGGCTGAGATCATTTGATACTTGGAGGAGGGCCTTCATAGAATACCTCCAGACATGGTCAATGTGGGAGCCTCTCAGGTTAGATTTTTTATGTTACTTTTTATGCTTTTTTGGTTAATTTTATATTGTACATTTGCTTATGGTTTTCTATTTTTGTTGTTGTTGTTGACAGGTACCAGGTGATGCTGCAAGCCCTAATAGCACAGTGGAAGAAGAAGAGCCTCCATCCCCACTTAGCGCTACTGGTTAAGTAGATCTTGATGTGTCCCTACCATTGGGCATTTTTGTATTTTTGTATACTTTTACTATGTAATGCGGATAACATGTACTATTTATCTCATGAAATGTAGTGAATTTTTGCTATGTGGGATGTATGATGAGTGAACTTTTGCATTTATTTGCTATATTTAATGTTAACGATGCAATGCGTTAATACAATTAGGCTATGAAAATTACTACTTTTAGGCCCTTTCGATAGGGTTTGTAGACAAGATTTTGATAGTTTAAGGCCATTCTGGGCCTCAGTGATAGTTTAAGGCCATTTCAGGCCATGTAGTAATAAAAGAGTTTTGCCAATTTTAGGTTGTGGCAAGCCATGCAATGCCAGTTTTAGGTCATGGCAAGGCATGCTGGTAGTTTTAGGCCATTTCAGGTCATGCGCTAAAGGGAGATTTAATGAAAAATTATAAGCCATGGTGGACCATGTGATAGTTTAAGGCCTTTTTGGGCTATAGGATGCCAATTTAAGGCCATGACAGGTTGCACTACTAGTTTTAGGCCATTTTGGGCAATGTGTTAAGGAAAGAAAGATTGCCAATTTTAGGCCTTAGTAGACCATGATGTTTTGTAATCTTTGAATTTTATGATTTTGTGTGTTTTGCTATTTTTTTATATGTAAACTAATTGCCAAAAAGTAATTAAGCAGAAATGTAAACTTAGTGAAAATGCACAAGTGAAAGAAATAAACACATGTAAAATAAACAATGCAAAAAATACTAATGACCAAGCTGATGTAAAATGCAAATATACAAAGCATGCAGAAGTGGGGCAAGTAAGGATCGTGTGCCTATTGGACCAAGGGAATGCCTTAGTTGCGTAATTGTTTCCTAATTCGATGTGGGTTAGGAGGTGCGTAGGGCCTGGAGGGTACAATTTGGTACTTGCCCTAACCTTCATCAGTTATGTCAAAGGGCAATTCTGCTCACAAAGCATCTTTCAAAGGGTCAAGGACCTTCATTGGCTCTTCGGGTTGGTCTACTTCACATTTTCTGCCTTCGTCTTTCACGAGAGGCATGCCATTGAAGAACTCCACCTCTAACCCCTATTCAGCATCAATGTTGCTAATGGCTAGAGGGGTTGCATTGTCACCATGTATAATAACATCTCCATCTTTGTACAGAAGGTGGATCTCTTGATGGATTGGGAAGGAGACAGTCCACAATTGGGCTAACCAGGTGATGAAGCGCTATATAGTCGATGCATCGACTAGGCCACATATATGGGGCCCCATATACACACCCACGTCGATGCGGCCCCATCGACACAGCCTTCCTACGTCGACGTGGCCCCATTTACGCAGCCGCCTATCCTGGCCTATAAATAAGAGGGCCTTCCACCTCATTTAGGCATCCTTCTAGTAGTTGTAGAGAAGCTCTTGCATTTTGTTTCCATAGGAGTTAGATATTTTCCCAAGTGCATGCCCATAGTGTGATGCTTGTAATTTTATGGCACCTTTATTCAAGTGTGATGTACTTGGACGTGCACATGACTGGAAATAAAGATCAAGATTACTTCATCACTACAACATTCACTTAGTTTTAATTGTTTAATTGTTATTGTTAATTTTCATTGTTATTTATTGTTTTCTTAGTTAATATTTCTTTATCATCATTTACTATTCCTGTTGTTACATGCGGAATGAGTACGACTTAATCACGAGCATTTAAGTATGACTACTTGGTAATCCAGTAGCGTACCTAGGATCTACGCTTGGTAATCCCAGTAGTAGTCGTGCACAAGGTCCAAGATGTGTACGGCTGATTAAGGAACGGATGCTCATCGCACTTAGGTTAGCTTAGCCTTCATTTCCTATTACTCATTAGTTTAATCAATATTATTCTCCATTGTTTCTAGGAGTAGCAGTAGTTTAGAATCACGTCATACGTCTCACTCTGGACTAAACCATACGTGACAAAGCAAATACTAGTCCAGGTGGGAAGACAACGAACTATGATCAACGTGTAACTATCTAGATACCACAACTAGCCTGTCCACAGAGTTTGATCGAACTGTGCGTGAACGCTCATATTTGTATGGTTGAGCGTAGGGGTACCTAGTCGTTCATCACTAGGGCCTACCCAAGATCAAGTTGAAACCTGGCATCTCCTCAACCATTATGAATTTGGCTATGGTGGGGAATTGATCTCCTACTACAAAGGATATCATGACAATTCCTCATATGACAACATGTGATCCATTGAAGGACTTAAGGCATGTTGTCTTTGTTGGTTGAATTTGATGAACAAGACCAAGCTTGTCAACGACCATGTATGGGATAACATTGGTTATCACCCCATCATCAACATACACCTTGTGGATCCTACATTCTTCCATGCAAATAATGATGAACATTAGCATGATGATGACTTGACCCTTCTTAGGGTACATCTTAATCACCTCATTGCAAAATGCTAGGGGTGTTGAACTCAATTCTTGTGAGGGAGGAGGTAACATCACAACATAAATGGACTGTTTGTCTACTAGGATGTCCTCCGTGATAGGAATGCAGGTCAACATGCACACTAATGCTTCAAGATGGGTGAAGGAGGTCATTACCAAGTCATACAGGCTTAACGTTGTATTTTTCTATTTCAAAGCTTACTTGACCTATGCCAATGTGTCAAGGAAGTCTTTTTTGCTATCTGCTACCTTATTTTTGATGCCCTTCATCTCCTCCATGCAGCCTAAGAGATGGATCTCTCAGGGAGGGGATTTGGACCTTACTTGTTTTTCTTTCCTTGGAGCTTCAATGCTCCATTGTGGGTTGCAAGTTGCTAGAGCCTTAGTGCTCCATTGTTGGTTGCTTGTTGCTGGATCCTCAGTTCTCCAGTGTTGGTTGCTTTTTGCTATGGTCTCTTCGATTAGTTGGGCCATTGGTACAAAGGACAAGGGAATAGGATTTGATGGGCCTAATTCCCTTTACTCCTGGTGTTACCTATGCATTCATTTGACAAGGTGCTTGTTAGGGCTCTTGGTTTTCCATCTCATTTGTTTGTTGTAGTCACTCACAGGATGGGATCTTGGGCAAGTAGGGGTTGATGCATTGCCCACCACTAGGCTCCCAATAGGTAGGAAGTCCACACGTTGTAGCACCTTTATGACAAAGGATGTTTGAACTATTTCAGCTGCAACATGCTATGAGGCCCTGACCAAAAAAGGTGTTATGAGTGCTCAAGGTGATGCTCTGATGATAAAATGGATCCTTGAACTAGTTGATGTCAAGGAGGCCCCAGTGTTACCAAAGGACACACAAACCATGAATGGCGCCCATGCTGGTTCTGCATCATCATCAATGTTGATGGCATTGATCATGTACACTACACTACTTACATTGAGAGGATCCTTGTAAACCCCCATTAACTATTTTTAGGAGTGCATTGGGTTGGTAGCGTCAAGGATCAACTTGCCCTTATCAATCATGCATTGGATGTCATCCTACAAAGCCATGCAGAAGTTTGTGTCATGACCTTACAGTTGGTGATATTGACAAAATTGATCCAATCTAAAATTCTTAGCAACCAGGGGCTCATTAGGCAGTGCAGCTGAAGGATTTTTGAGGAGCTCACAGTATTGATCATGCTGCTTACAAGCATCCTCAAACATTTTCTTGTACTAGATGCATCTAGCATGAAGAAATTGGTCCAATAACTCTAACCGCTTGATGGACAATAGTGTATACTTCTAGTGATCCTTGCACTCGAAGTTAGGCCTTGTGGTAACTAGTGTCATGGCCACCGATGACATAGACTAGTTTCTTGCCACTATGCTAGGACCAACTACCTTGTTGTTGTTGGTCGGAGCGCTAGGTGGCTTGGCCATTGGTTTGGCGCTAATCAGCTTAGCCTCGTTGGCCACCGTTGCAATGGTTGTGGTTTCTTCTTTACCTTTGTCCTTGTCTTTCTCATTTTTCATGTGCAAGTTTTTGTAGGCCACATAAGCCAAATCCTTGCTAGCCTCTACCACATCTAAATGCTCTTGGTTTGAGAAAATGCTTGGCTTAAGGATTGCAGGGCAAGATAATAAAATTTTGACTTGATAAAGTTGTTGACCACACCCTTGAAAATGGCCATCAGATGTGTCTCTATGATAGGCTCATGGATCTCATTGAGCAATGCACTCCATCACTAAATAAATTTTTGCATGGGCTCTAAGTGGCCTTGCTTTACTTGCATCAGTTGATCCAAGGTTGCCTGAGGCTTCAAGTTATACTTGAAGCGAGTGACAAATTGGATAAGCAATTCCTCCAAAGAAGTGATGGAGGCCTTTGGGAGCGCATAGTACCAGCCTTGTGCCTTGCCAGTCAGGGACATGGTGAACACACAAATGATGGTGTGTAGTAGGAGGCATTCTAACCAAAAGGTCACCAAATGGGCATTAGGGTTCCCTTCACTATTGTATTTGGTGAACTATGAAAGTAGGACCCTGGTAGGTAGTGCCAATGGTGGGACTATAGGATTGATTGGATCATCTTGGTAGAAGTACATCACATGGACAATCTCTAAGGTAGCCTTAAGCTACTTAACCTCTTTGGTAAGGCTTTCGATCAGCCGGAATGCTTGATCCAAGTTAGGTGTAGTTGTAGTGGCAAGTTGTGTGGGTTGTATTGCCTGCAATGGTTGTTGAGTGGCCCACGACCTGACTCCAGCTTGTGTGATCACACACGATGCTTGTTGTGTGGGTTGCACCATGGACACAACACTTGGACCCCACCACGAGTTTGTGGGATGGGCTAGTGTAAGGAGTGCCAACACGACAGGTAGGACAAATGATGCTTGAGTCACATATAGTGACGGAGGAACGTGCATGATGTGCATGTAGGGTTGTGTAGCTGCAACGATTACTACTACGGAAGACTAGATGAATTGAATAGGCTAAATGGGCTGAATAGGCTAAATAGGTTGTGAAGATTGTGCAGGCTATGATGAGATGGTGAAGGGCACGTTGAAGGAAAGATTAAAAGGCAATGCAACATCTTGGTGTGTCTATGGCATCTAGTGGGTTACCACCATAGGTGTTAACTTGGGTGATGACATTGAGCTATGGGACATTGAAGGAACGAAAGTAGAGGTTGTCTACTAGAATGAGGCAAGGAATGGGTTATTGTGCTCAGATTAAGCCTCAAACTTGTCTAGCTCCTCTTGGAGGGGCTCCTCGTAGTCCGTCCCTTCCTCATGACTCATGTTGCATATGAGGTTATCCAACATCCACAGGTAGTCTTCTGTGAGTGAGATAAAGTCAAAGTTGAAAGGAAACCACTTCCTTTCATTACAATGCATGAGCTCATAACTACATTTGGCTTCCATTTCTTGGCCATCTAAGGGAAAACTCACTTGGATTTTCGTGCAAATGAAATCATATTGCTTGTCGTTGAGCATCATGATGTCAAGAGGTAGGTTGTGCTACCTAAGAGATTCCCTCTATGCTAGGACAGGGCTCCCAGCCCCAAAAAGGTCAATCTAAATTTTTCACTAAATAGGTTAGACAACGACCATGCTTAAAGTGGAGGTTGAAGGGTGTTTAGGGTTCATAGTGCAATGGAGAATGCCAAGAGTTGGCAGTTTGCAAAAGATAAAAAAATAGCTAAGTACAGAAACAAAGAAAAATGACAAAGTATAAAACTGCTAAAAAACAACTAAGTGTAAAAGCGTAGAGAAAATGACTAAGTATAAGAACGCAGAAAAATGAATAACCCTAAATTGCTAAGAAAAATGCTAACTCTGGGACTATGCTTAGAGCTTACTAACACTCACTATGCTAGAGCTAGCTACACTCTATTGAGAACCTAGAATCTGGTCAAGTGCAAGTTATGCACTTTGGTGTTGTTTAGTGGGGTTCCAATGGAACCAACGATGGGGTCTAGTCCATGCCAACGGTGCAAAGAGCACATAGGGCAACAACTAAGGGATGGCCTAAGAAGAAAATGGTGAAGGCCCTCCTTCTAGCACTAGAAAACTATAGCGACCAAAAATGTTAGAGGCTAGAATAGGACACTGAGAGGTCCATGGTCATATAGCCTTGACCTCGCTTCTACAGGAGGGCCTGCTGGAAAATGAAGGTGGGGTGCCTAGAATGGTCTTATCGATCAAACTAGGACTTACGGGTGTTATGATGAAATAAGTGTTATGGGTTTGCAAGGTGTTTTGTGATGTCTGCAATGCTCATGGTGTGAGTGTAGTAAAGGTTTTAGAAACAAAAACAAGGGTGCGAACATGTGAATACTTGCTTAAATAGTGAAAATGTGAGTAGAATGCTAAAATGCAAAAGAAAGTGCTAAAATGTGCAAGATGTTGATGAGAGAGAAAGTGGTGCCACCTCAAATGTGGAAAGCATAGTTAATTGCAAAGGAAAGTTTAGGAGGTACATGGTGTACAATAGGCATAGTAAGTGAGCATAGTCATAGTCTCGAGGTGTCTAACTATGGAAATTGACATCTGCTATAGAGTCTAAGCCTTCTAAGTTGGCTGTTGTGGTGTCCTACAAGCTAGGGCTGTTGATGATGTGCTGGGTGCTGTACAACGATACTGTAGTGATGTGTAATGGTGTTTGATGGTGTCCTAAGATTCACCAAGGTGCTAAGTGTGCTTGGCTGCAAGGGTTCTTAGAATGCCAATGCTAACTTTTCTTTTGATTTGCCAACCCCTAAAATATGAAGAACTAGGTTATTTATAGGGTTAAGATTAGCATGATTCATAGATCAGGCGCCATATGGCAAAGGGGTAGTTGGGACTATGCTAGCCCCAACTACACTCCCACTGAAGCAAAATGGTGTTCTACTGGTGTGCTTCAATGGATCCTATGAGACTGCTAGATTATGACTACACTGCCAAGACTACATGTGCGAGTGCCAAATAGACCACAATGTACCTGACAACAATGCAAAATAGTGTAATTTGGAGACTACACTCTAGGACTATGTTGCCCACTCTCTTGAGTGGTGTCAAGCGTAGGTACAATTTAGGGGTAAATGGAGGGTGTAAAAGAAACAAAACTTGCTAATCCTGCCATGTTAGAGCTGAGATGTACGCTGATGCTAAGTTTTGGAGGCTTCTAGAGGCAGTTCTGCATGACTACATTAACTGCACTCTAGAGCATAGCCCAAGAAGTTAGGTAAATCTTGCCAGAAAATGATGCTCAGTGTAGGCTATGCTAACTACACTATAGAGCGTAGTCCCAGAGGTGAGAGCATAACCTTGACACTTGGAAAAATTGGCAAAGTTTTGTGCCCATGTAGACTAGCCAACTACATTCTAGAGCATAGTAAAGAGTGTAGGCTTAGGAGTTAAAAAATTTGTTAAACTATTTTGTCCATGCCAACCATGCTCAGCAACCTCTAGCTCAACACTTAGGAAAATTTGCAAAACTAGTCATTCCAAGGCTAACTACATTGACTAAGCTCTAAAGTGTAGTCATGGTAGGGTGAGCATAGTTAGGACAATTAGAAAAATTTGCAGCTACTGTTGACACAGAGAAAATTTTGTAAATCTACATTGTTCGTGTCAACTACACTGACTATGCTCTAGAGTGTAGTCCTAGCAGTGGGAATGTAGTCTTAACACTTAGCCAAATTTGCAATTAAGACTCAAGAGCCCAAATTTGGTGGTGTTTCTAGGAGTAGTTATGCTGAAAAGAAGCATAACTAGAAGAGTCATGCAAAGACATTGGTTGCTGAACATAGTACCCATATAGATCTAGTTACCTATAAGGGTACTACTACCTTGATGATGGCATCCCCCACAACTATGGGTGTTGCCACTATTAATACTACTCATAAAATTATGGTAGAGCTTCACTTGGATAATAAGCCTGTTGTTGTTGGTGGACTGCCTTAGGTTGCCTTGATGAAAAGGCAACCTTCTAGGTGCTTGCCTTCATGCTAGTCTAGGATTCAGAGCATACACCCTAGATTCTTGTAAGTGTGACACAATAGGGTAACATCCCTTGGGATGTTCATATTAGCAGATGTGACACCCACCATCATCATCTAATTTTAACTCCACAACCTTTTCTACTATTGCAACCTTGCCCTTACCCCTTTGGTAGGGACGTTTAACTTCTTTCCTTCTTCTACAATCATGACCACTACCTTGTTCTTTGGATTTTTCTGCAATTTTCAAAGCAATTTGAAATTTTTCATCCAAACATTCCTATATTTTATCAACCTTAGCTAAAATTTTATACACAAATTTTTGAATTGGCAAGGTTTTTTGCTGCACCACTTCATTAAGTGGTGCCTCCCCCCCTCACTATCACAAAATCAGACCTCCCTTTTTTTTATGGAAAGGCCCAGTTATACTCCTTAGCACTTTCCCATTTCCTCAACTCACCTTCTTGTTTTGCAACCTAATTAATCAACATTTGAATCAAATGGACTCTTATTTCTGACAATCTCCCTTGGGCATAGACCCAAAGAGTTCTTCTCATTTTTTCTTGGAACTTGTCTATGATATGGCAAAGCTGCTCTTGTTGAGAATAACCATGGCCAAGACATCTATGCAAAAAGGAAATAATACCTACCCATGGCTAAATCAAAGGGTTCATGTATTCCTTATTACCAACCTTGGATTTTCCTTCTTAATTTGGGCACTCTAGAGTACATTTGATATTTGTCATTAACCAGCTCAAGCATTGTATTCCATCTACAAATTGATTTTGGCTCCAAGGAGCAGTACCAACTTTATGCTTCTTTTATGAGTGTCCTGAGGAATAACTTAAGTTTTTGCCAATTATTTTCTATGTTTTGCAAGGCACAAGCAATGTGAAAGGCCTGAAGATGGGTTTGTGAATCTAAGTTATATCCCCCTTAAAACTGGGGATATTGTTCATATCCAACCTCTTGATTCTACTATCTTTCACATGCCTAGTTGAAATCCTGACTACCTTTGCAATGTTCAGCATGGTTTGAGTTGCCAACAAATGTTCATCATCATCATGATTTTTATGATGCCTATGATGTCCCTTGCTATCCCTTCATTCATCGTGGGGCCTACAATCATTATGCTGCCATTCACCTTCATCGTGGTTTCATCCCCTGCAGTTTTGATCAGATTTAGAGGAAGAAGAAGATGCAAATGAAAAGGATGAAGAGGGAGGGGAACTACCACCACCATGGTGTCTACCACCTCCTCTCCACTTGTCATGACCATGATCATTACGTGTTCTATCATCATGATGCTTGCCCAAGTCCTTGCCTTAACTCCCACTTTTTCCTGAACACAGATTGTTGATAGTGGACTATAGATTCGAGTTCAAGCCATCATCACCAATGTCAAGGGATGGAGAATCTTCATGTTGAGAACCCCCAAAGGAAGGATCCTCATTATTGTTTTGGTTCAGCATGAACAAGGAGTTAGTGAATCGTTTCCCCTTCGTAGCTTCATGACACTTCTCCTTGTTCCAATCTTGTTTACATTGTGTTTCTATGGGATGGTAGTCCTAATAGTCATGGTCCTACACAATGTATTCATCATGGAGGTCCTAGATGTCCAACCTCTTAAGAGTTTGGAGCAACATCCTAGAAACAAATCGATTAAGAGGCAACACAACGTTGCCCTCCATATCTCTCCACCACAGCTACTAATCCTGATGTAGGATAAAGGTGAACTTAGGTACAAACTCATCTAGATGATTGTACACCACTTTGAATTCTTGGGGCATTGGCAATTTTGAATCATCATGCCTATGAGAAGAAGACATTTTGGATTAGAGAAATATTCAATATGCTTAAATTATAATTATAATTACAATTATTAATTTTTCGAATGATTATGACCTTAGGGTTCATTCCAATGATCTTAAATAATATTTACTAAGTCCTAGATAATGCACATATCAAACTACAAGTCCCCAGCAATAGCACCAATGATGGGAAGTGAGTAGACCTATGCCCAACCATACAAATCACTAAGTGTTCACATGTGATCTGATTGAATTCTACTGACTTATAGCCTTGTAAGTACACTGGTCTCTAGGAAGTAAAACTAACCACTGTAATCGATGTCTTCCTAATTACACTTGTGAACTGCAAAGGTATGGTTAAGTGCAACTGAGGCATATGATTTTTATCATTTTTATGTTTTATGTTTTAAGTTGCCTATGGATAATGAATAATGAATAAAATAATTAAATTGCTAATTTAATCTAACTAGTTACACTTGACTGATCTTAACATAAGCATCTGTTCCCACTTACTGGACACATCCTGAACACATTTAACATTATTGGGTTACCAAACGTTAAGCATTACTGAGATTACCAAGCACCAAGTGTATGCTCAAAGTGATTCTACTTATGTACTTAATTAATCACTATTTAATCTAGCTTAAATTAGCTTAATTTAGCTTAATTACTTAAAGCATTAAAGAAAACTACATAAAATATTAAATACATAAATAAATAAATAATTTATTCCAAAGTGCTACAAGGGTTATCATAAAGCTTGTCTTTATTGTTGCACACACTATTGTGCTCAAGTACAATAATACTCGAATAAAGATCTGTACTCTCTTTGACTCCTACTACGGGCATTTAGAAAAAATATTCTAACTTTCAAATAACAAAACTACAAGAGCTCCACTAGAACTATGACCAAAGATGCCATAAACATGGTGGGTGAGTGTGTATTTATAGGCAAAAATAGACACTATATTGATGAGGCCACATCAACACATCAAATCCCATGTCGACATGGCCACATCAATGGGGTTGCATCATGGGGTCATGTTAATGGGGTCACATCAATGGGGCTGTGTCAACAAGGCCTTGTCAATGTAACCTAGAAAACATGGCTCATCAAGGTAATAAATAAAAACTATATACAACAAAATATTAAAAATCTTCACTAGGCTAGATCACCTCCAAAAGTATTTCCACATAACATAAAATATCAAGCACACTTAGCAACATTATGTCAATGCAAGCATTAAACAAAATAAAATATAGGTAACATCTCTTGCTAAAAAGACCAATGCCTCAAACAACAAAAGTACCCAAAAATATCCCACAAAAACCATCAAGTCTACCTAAAGAAACAACCACAAATGTGGAATTATGCATACAACTAAGCATGGTCAAGACATAATAGGACATCATGCTAGTCATCCATAATAACCATTTACACTATGTGCTCATTCACCATAGCAAGGTGGTAATGTTCCCTAGTACTAATGCAATGTTAAAGATTCATTAATATCATCCTCCTCCTATGCGCAAGCATTTCATAGTTGGGATGATTTAAAAGTTCAAGGACTTACTATATCACTTTATCAAGGAGTGGGGATACTAAGGTAGTGACAAATGATTCCTAGGATAGAAGGAGCGAAAGCTAAGTGATGTTAGGCTTCTTGAGCATGAGGAAGGAACATACAATAGACTAAAACTATGAGTGGTGGGGAAAGGGGGTGGTGTTGGAATCCTGAAATAATTGTTACATAGATACACCCTAAGATTTATAGTCTAATTAGAACTTTATAACTTAGCAATGCCAATGAGAATTGAACCCATGACTTGGAGCTTTCAAATCAAGAGTCTTACCACTAGGCTAACATCTCATTGTTAAGAGTATAAAGAGTGGAAAAGGATAGAACTCAAAAACATGGATAAACTCAAGTATGCATGGGGATGGGCCATAGTTAGCCCCAAAGAGATCCTTATTAATGCTATTTGTAAGGATGGGGAAGCAACATTAGTGGCATATTCATGTCAAGGGTGGATTTTTAGTGGCACTACAAATACAAGGTTAGATTCCTTGTGAAAGTGATAATTCTTAATTAAAATGATCATTATCTAACTCCTCCAAGGAAGACTTGGTTTCATCTAAAGACTTGTGAGAGCTAACTTCTAAGGACTAGCTATTACAACTTTGGGATTAGTTTTTTACAATTGATGAGGAAGCCCTTATGCAATTTGAACTTGTCAATGTGCACGTACTAGTATTTTTCATCAATTTGCTTGTTCTCTTGGTGCCCAAATTCTAGTCTCATCCTTCCTAGATTCTAGATAATGATTCACCCTCATTCTCATGTTCATGAGGTAGGTAGTTTGATAGTCTTCTTATGCAATATTAATCTTTATAATTTCCTAGTGATTTGGCAAGGGTTTCATAAGCCCTTCATGTCTATAAATTGAGATACCCCCATGTCTAGCTTTAGCGATAAATTTTGCAAAAGCCTCTTTAAGAAACATCAAAATATTAATCATTAGGCCATCTTTGAAAGTTCATAAGACTCTAATTTAGCTATTAAAAAGCTAATCCATGCACTAGAAAAATATATATTCTCTTAATTTCTTTATCACTAATCTTTATAATTCATCAAACTCCACCCTTTGGTAGGCTTCATTATATGTTGTCAAGAGCTTACCTCATCTAAAGAAACTCCCAGCAACATCTTTCTTGTTGGGCATGCCCTTAAGAAGCACATTGTCATTCAAAGATAACCCCTTCATAACAGTAATGTCCTTGGTAGAGGCCTTCACCTGTTTCTCTTATATGTTGAAAGAATTTTCATTCCATGTCTAAATCACTACAAGACTGACCCTAAATAGAGGTGTTAAGAAAGTACTAAAAATTATATCTTAGTCACATGCATAAAAGATGGACCAATCTTGTGAAGCTTAAATCATGAAGGTATTTTCTAGCTCCCTCAAAATCATAGCATAATTGATGATTGTAGCAATTGAGTATTGCAACATAAAGCTCTACTCACCAAATAGAAATAGAATGTAGATTGTAAGTTCACTAGGCAAAGAACACTTAATGCTTAAAACAAAATGACATTTCTTTACTATCATTTATTCTATCAAAGCACCACCTTAATTGTAGCCACTTGGCCTCCTTCTATCATTAGGTTAATCAATAAATCAAATAAAAGATTTGATAGTAATTTGTATTAATTAAGGATGTAGTTTTTGGCCTTCTTAAAATAATTTCAGTTCTTGAATAAATGCATTACTAACTCTCCACCTTTTTTACAAAAGTTGCATCACCTCATATCTTAAAATGCCCTATGTTGCAACTTATTCAAAATTAAGATTGCATTATTTATTACGAGCTATTAAAAGACTTAAAACTTGAGAATTGTAGGGATACACTAGGCTTGAGCAATCCAAGGTTTGAGCTAGGAAAAATAGGCCTTGATTTACATGCTTCATTCAATGATGCTTACTAGACTACATTGATTAATAACATTGTTTATTCCATTAAGCAAAATGCTATCTTTTGTTGTGCAAATTAATTTCCTTCAAAGTGTAGTAATATTTTTTAGTTTGATTATCAAAGTTTAATCCAATCAAATGAGTATGAAGGCTAGGATAGCAAATAAAAACTTAGTGTAGGTCTTCAATCACATTATTCCAATCTTGCACTATCCATGTGGTCATCTCTAGCCACTTATCCTTAGATACCCACTTCATCCATAAGTATCATTTTATTACGTTAAAGGAATGGTAATGACCAAGAAATAATTAACTACATTCCAAGTTAAGTTGTGAGGAGTAGTGAGTAGTCCCTACACCCAACCATACGAATCACTAGTGTTCACTAAGCAATCTGATCAAATTCCATAGACTTTAGCTTTCTAAGTAGCAATCTAGTTGAATTCTATAGACTTTAGCTCTCTAAGTACATTGGGTCCCAAAAGTGAATCTAACAAATGTGATCATTGTCTTCTCGATTTCACTTGTGAACTACAAGTGTATGGTTAAGTGTAACTGAGGCACATGATTTTTATCATTTTATATTTATTGCTTAAATCACCTAAGTGCCAAAAAATAAAGTAATTAAATGTTTAACTAATCTAATAGTTAACTAATATCTTAACTAATCCTAACATAAGCATCTGGTCCCATTTACCATACACATCCTAAATGACATTGCAATGTTATTGGATTACCAAGTGTTACGTGCTACTGGGATAACCAAATGTTAACATATACTCAAAATGGTCATACTTATGTGTATTAATTAATCACTATTTAATTAAGTAATTTGATGCATTAAAGTAAATTGCTTAATAATAAATGCATTAGGTAAACATTAAGCTAATTCCAAATGCTACAAGGTTTTTCAAGAAAGCTCATCTTCATTGTCGATCACACTGTGATGCTCAAGTACATCAGTGTTTGAATACAGATCTGTACAGTTCTCACTCCTATTACAAGCACTTGGAAAATATTCTAACTATCAAATGAACAAAATGCAAGAGCTTCACTAGGATACTAACTAGGAAATGCCATAAATGTGACTAGTGAGTGCATATTTATAGGCAAAGACAAACACTACATTGACACGATCACATCAACACATCAAACCATGTGCTGATGCAACCACGTCGATGGGGTCATGTCAATGCAACCCAAGGAAGATGCTACATAAAGTTGCATGTAACTTTTTGAAAAATAATGATTACCTCAATGTATTAGAGCATCAACTACACTTATACTTATGTTATGTTCTATGGTGCATAACCATGTGGGTTTTGCACTCTATGGCATTTCTAACGAGAGTGACAATTACTTGAGTCATTTGGTAATAAAAAATTTAAAAAAAAGAATGTTAATTCCTTCACACTCTATTGGTCGATTTTTCACCTTTCATCTAAATGATATTAATGGGCCTTAGATCCTTGCCAAATGAATCATCTGACAATCACATAGATTCTATATATTATTGAGATTAGAGATGGAAGAATGGTGGAGATGTACATGGAGATTACCTATAGGTGTTGTAATTTATGAATGGTCTTGTTCCACTAAGGTAAGGGAGTAGCCAATAAATAGCAATGTACTAAGGTATGTATCAAGTAGACATTTCATCATTCCTATGAGCAATCATGCAATATGAACAACTTATTATACGAAACATCCCACTTCATAAATCATTGAGTTTTTATCATTTAACACAAAGCCCACAACTACATGCATGAAGATCATGTCCAATCTTTAATTTATGCACTTTCAAAGTACTAGAGTAAATGATGATCATGATATCATCAACATATTTTTTGTATGTTTCATTACAATGATAGGAAATTTTGCAAATACACTTTCGAAAGGTGCATATTCAAATATTCAAAGAATAAAGTGAATAGTAAAAAGGTTATCCTAATAGAGCTTTCTTATGCTTTGAAAAAAAATTGAACAAATTATTGCATATGCTTATAGATTTATATGGTTGGATATGGAAGGTACTCATCGCTCATTAGATAACATGCTGCATCTTCTTAATTTTCACTTTGCTACTAGTTGCTGAGATTTCTAGACTACCTTATCATTGATAGGTTGATTAACAATGATGAACACTTCTTTATTTTTGATGATTGTACTTTTCTAAGTAGACAAGGTTGTAATCCTCCCCTGATTCTCAGGATTTCTTCTATTGTCATTTTGTTTATTGGAGTTATGTTGATAGTTTCAAAAGTATTTTTGTTAAGGATGATCATATTCTAAGTTGTTATTTGAATATTTTGTTGTTGGACTTGCTTCTTTGCCTATATCGATCCTTGATTTAGTAATCCTTTTCCACTTTCTACAACATCTAGATATTAATGTTGCATGTCATTTCTTAAGGATGTTCTAAAATAGCTTTGCTCATTTTTCAAATCAATTGGAGTTTGAAACTACTATACATCACATCTAGGATATGCTCTAACCTATGCAAAATTTAAAAAAGAACTTGTCCATGGAATTTGATGTGGTTATACATTGTAATGTTGACTTAATGCTAACTCTCCTTTTATAGTTGGGCTTTGTGTTTAAAAATTCTAGGACTATGTTGCTTTTATTTTTTTTATTTAATGAAATTATTTAACTTTATGCCAAGAGAAAAGAAGCTAAGATAATATATCAAAGCCATGTGCAAAAAGTTGCTTGAATATTATGCTTTACACTAAGAAAATATAAGATGTTTCTTAAACTCAAAGTAAAGATATGTAAATTCTTATATATATGTAAATAGATTTTGGTATAGCCATATTTTTGTTTTTTTTTTTTTGAGAATTGTCTTGGAATGTTGATGAGCAGCGAGGTACCCCTACACTCAACCATACAAATATGAACGTTCACGCATGATCTAGTCGAACTCCGTGGACAGGCTAGTTGTGGTATCTAGATAGTTACACGTTGATCACAGTTCACTGTCTTCCC
>MNCI01017054.1:410-16625 GCA_015680685.1 Gnetum montanum | reverse complement strand
TTCCTTAATCATCTGTACACATCTTGAACCTCGTGCACAACTACTACTGGGGTTACCAAGCGTAGATCCTAGGTACGCTGCTGGGTTACCAAGTAGTCACACTTAAATGCTCATGATTCAGTCGTACTCATTCTGCATTTAACAACAAGAATAGTAAATGATGATAAAGAAATATTAACTAAGAAAACAATAAATAACAATAACAATTAAACAATTAAATCTAAGTGAATGCTGCAATGATGAAATAATCTCGATCTTTATTGCTGATCATGTGTGTGTCCAAGTACATCACACTCGAATAAAGGTTTCGTATAATTACAATCATCACACTGCGGGCATGCACTAGGAAAATATTCTAACTCCTATGGAAACAGAATGCAAGAGCTTTGATACAACTACTAGAAAAGATATCTAAATGAGACAGAAGGCCCTCTTATTTATAGGCCGGGATAGGTGGCTGCGTAAATGGGGCCACGTCAATACAGGAAGGCTACATCAACGGGCCCACGTCGACGCAGTCGTGTATACGCGGCTCCGTATACACAGCCTAGTCGACGCATCGACTTAATGACACTTCATCAAATGTGAAGGGGAGTGTAGGAAATTCTTGAAACCTAAAACATTTTTTCACAAAATTTACCCCTAATACATATAGTCAAATTAAAAATGTATGACTTATTACCTAGTAGGATTGAACCCATAACTTGGAGTTTCCAAATGAAAAGTATAATCATTAAGTTAACAACTCATTATTGTATGGTACGAATATATGTTTAGGTCATGGGTATCATTAGAGCCTAAAAAAATATTAATAATAAGTGAAAAAAATTAGAGTACATCACATGCTTAAACACTAAGTAAAAGGCTCCAAAAATAACATGGAAAGGAATAACTTTTTAATTTTAGGAATGTCTACTTAAGTGAATAGTCTTAAAATAAATGCTTTGAAAAAATCAAAGACAAAAATTAATTGTTATGAGAAAGGATGGTCCTAATCCTAACAACATTTACATCATTTTTAATATTTATACTCAAACTTGAAATAGCAAAAGAATTCGATGTAGCAATGAAAAGCTTTAGCAAATTTGTCTAGACTAATCAATACTTCCTGCAATAAAAGTAAAACTATTTATAGAATTTTTTGCCTTCTATATTTTATTTATTGTCATTTGATCATTCTTATAATTGACATTATCTTGATTATTTGTATGTTTAACTTTAGATTATTTTTTTCCTATCCGATGAGCAGTAAGTATACCCTATGCCCAACCATACGAATTACAAGTTCAAGTGCAATCTAGTTGAATTTTGCAGACTTTAGTTCTCTACATGCACAATATCTAGGTAATGAACCTAAAGATGCAATTGTTGTTTTCTTGGTTCCACTTGTGTAAGTACAAATGTATGCTTAAGTGTAACCAAGGCACATGATTTGTATAATTTTATCTTTTTATCTATTTTAGCCTAAGTGTAAAACAAGGTGATTAAGCATTAATTAATCTAATAAAATATATAATGCCTTAAGCTAATTCCTAACACAAGTATCTAATCCCACTTTTCGTACACATCCTGAACGCGTTATAACGTTGTTGGGTTACCAAGCACTAACACTATTGGGATTACCAAGCGTTAACATTATGTTCGAGGTGGTTGTACTTATGTCAATTAATTAATCTTATTTAATTAACTAAGGACATGGAAGTAAATTGCATAAATAGTAGAGTGCATTAAAGTAAACATTAAGTTATTTCCAAATGCTGTAACGTATTTCAAGAAGTTCGTCTTTATTGTTGTCACACTGAAGTGTCCAGGCACATTAGTGCTTGAATAAAGATCCAGACACTTCTTGAGTCCTACTATAGGCACTTATAAAATATTCTAACTGTTGTGGAAAAACATTATAACTTCCCTAAGCTATTAAATAACTGATGCCCTACATGTTGTGGGTGTGCACATTTATATAGGAAAACTCAGATGCCACATCGACACATATGTGTCGATGCATTAAATCATGCATTGATGCATGCCTGTCGATGCAGCCCATCTATGATGATTCATCATACCCCCACAACTAACTAAAAACTTGTCCTTAAGTGAACAAAAAAAGGATTAAGCTTCTTACAAAATTTGGAAAGGTATGGAATCATCGATTAACTGACTCACTCAAAAATTGACACTAAATGCCCAAGTGTATGGATTGACAATGATTATAAAAATGGATGTTCATGAAAACAAAATTGAATGCCATTACAAAAATTAACAATTAGAACTCCTTTGATGGCCAAAGATGAGAAGAAGATCAAATGGTCCTAGGAGGTGGAGGCTCTTAAGGTGTTGAAGGACCTTTCCCTACTTCGAAAGAACATTGTGGTTGAGGTTGAGGCTGTTGTGGCTATCCTATTGTGGTTGCTACTTTCAGTGGAAGATGAAAAGAATCCAATAATGCTTTCATCTTCTCCTCCTTACTTAAGGGATTATACATAATTCATCTAGCATCACCAATGTGAGCTAGTATGGGAACATCCCACAAATAAGGCATGGCTCAAAACAACTCCTGAACATTGATGAACTAGGCAACAAATTGTTTGCATTTGAAGTCAAATGCTATGATAAAAGTTTACAGTGCCTAGTAGTTGTTCATCCTCTTGGCCAAGTTCTCTACAACCGATCATTAATCTATGAAGTACGTGTGGAGAACTTCAAGCTCAACATTAGCTATTTTCAACTTTTTTTTCATGTCCTTGTAGTGCTTGAACTCTACCTCGTACAAGAGGTAAGAGCTAGCCACTTGCTTATTGAGTTCTGACCTTAGCCTTTTTGCAGTCAACATTGCCAAGTTTACATATCAAAGGTTGGCTAGCTCCATGTACTCTATCATCTTCTCAATTTGCAATTCCTTGAGGTGGATTTCAGCTTTTGTGTATGCATTGAGTCCACAATGATGGGTTGCACACATCACCTCCTTGTTGGAGTTGTTGGAGGACCTCACTCACTTTTACCTTTGCTAGTTGAATTTCCTTTTCATTCACCTCCTTGAGGAGTCCAACATGATTCCTATAATGATTTTTTACTCATTCAAATTTTAGAGCCTCATTTTTCTAGGTGGTTACCTCACTTGCTATTTTCTGACAAAGGGCATGGACCTCCTCCATTAAGAGATTTCAGTTTTCCATAGCCAACTTCCTCAAGTCCATGGTCACCTTGGCAAGTTACTCTTACTACTATCGTAAGAGTTCTACCATTTGATCTTTCTAGTTCTTAACATTTTGCAAGTGATAATTCTCTTTGGTTAGAACCAAGTTCTCCTTGTAGACCTCTAATAAGTCCTTTTCGATGTTGTAGGATATAGCCTCTACTAAGGACTAGTCAAAGATCACCATCTCCTTTGCATGCCTAGCCTCTTGATGTTTGTGTTAAAGCTGTAGAAAAGCTTCATCTCTTATTACAGCCTAGTTGAGCATGGTGGGATCAGCTAGTCGAGCTTTCAACTCTACAACCTCGGTAACCAATTATCAATTCTCAAATGTAGCTACCTTAAGTTAGGCATTGGTAATGATGAGCTTGCTCCTAGCCTTTAGTATCTCCAACTAGGTTGCAATGATGGTATCCAAGAGATCAAAGATATCTAGAAGTAGTTGCCCAATTCTCACCAATCGGTCTAGCAACTCCTCATATTAAGCTACGCTAAACCTCACACTAGCTACTCTTGTGAACGTTTGTACATCTGTGAGTGTAGTAATATCTAGCATAGAGGTTGAAAGAGCATTCAATGCTTCTGTCACATGGTCAACCATCATCTCAACCACTGTCTCTTATCCTTGGTGTTGCATCACCAAGACAATTACCCCCTCACCCTCCTCGAGGCTCATCAAAAAAGTGGCAACGTTCCCAGAAATTTTTGGGAATTGTTATTATCCTAAGAGGGACACCATCACTTCTTGAGCACTAGGATTTGACCTTGCAAGCACCTGCATCATTTGGACATAAAACAATGACATGGTTCTTATTCAAATGGCTTATAGCTAACTCGTAGATTGATGGGTTACCACCACTTGATCCTACCTATTATTGTTGTAGGAGTTGCTCATAGAGCTTGTGCATGTGCTCAATGGTAGCACAAGCCTCTAGTGTTGTCTCTTCTTGAGTGGTTGGTGGTGGTGGCTACTCTTCTTCCTACAACTTAGCAAGTGCCTTATCCTTCATCATCTCCTGCCAACAGGTAGTAGGAGCATGACGAAGGACATCATTGGCATAGTGGGCTATGCCTCCCCTTTTGCATAATTTTCTAATCAGGCATGAAAAGGGGGGTGTCTTCCTCCCACACTCATTCTCTTTGAAGCACATATCAATTTTGAGGAATATGAGCTATAGGAGGTTGACAAGGAATTTACCACTTAGAGCAACACACACATGAGTAGAGAAGATAATGATCTTACTTAGCCTCACCGTTGGGTTGAGGTGGTAGGCTACAATTTTGAAGTATGCCCTCTCTGCCTTGGTGAGTGCACCATACTCCTTACGATCCACTCCATAACATTGCTCAACCCATTCTTTCTTTACTTCAGGATCTGCCTACATTGAAATTTCTACCAAAGTTTTCCTAGTATCTAGTAACTTAAGGGCCTCTGTAATGGCCTCCATAGGGTAGGACACACTGATGTCCTTTATCTTCTCTATGGCATCTACCTGCCTGTTTCTCTAGAAGAGGTACGTCTCTCCCATGTACCACTCCCCACTAGAAGTGAGTATAGGCCACATGGGAGAGGTCTATAGTTGTGTTTTAATCTCTTTTGGTGCCAAGTCCAAGAAAGGACCAAAGTTTAGTTCTTGAATAACCACACCTTGGATGTCCTTGGAATGAATATGCTTTAGGTAGCTTCAGTTAATGTGACTTCTAGGTTTAGTTTCAGCTATACACCTTGTCTTATTGCAATTTCCTAGTCCCAGTTGTGGGAATCTATCAGACAAACTCCACTTTAGACTCCTCCCAAAGAGGTCCTGTTGCATGTGTCTCTATTGCTTCCTCTTGGTGCTACTACTATTGTTGGACCCTTCTTCCTTTAGGTCACTTATCCCTTGGTTGGGATGGTCCTCCTTCCTACAATCTCTTGGGTCTTGGTGCCATCTATAATCACAACATGCCCAAGGATTAGTGTTTGATGTGTAACTTAGAACACTTGATACCTTGTCTCCTTTTATTAGTTGCACTTAGGCTAAGTTGTGATTATGGTATATTGAGTATTTTAATATTATTTTATTATTATTTTAGTTTGATAGCTACAAGAGTTCATTAGTAAGGTTTAACTTTGATGAATTTGTGATTTTTAATATTATTTTATTTACTAAACCTTGTGGGAGTTAAAAATTTCAAAAATCTATCAAAAACCTATCATTTATTACCCCCACAATGTAAAGCTCACCTCTGGTAGCTGTAGGATCAAAGAATGAAGTGAATCAGATAAGTGGTTTGAAAGTTATGGGCATAGGAAGGCTCTGTGCTTAAAAAACTACAAAACCTCCTTAGGCATTGGAAAGAAAATGGCAAAAATGGCTAAGTTCCTGATGCTATTTATAGGCTTTTTATGTTGCGTTGATGGGGATGCGTCGACACAACCAAAAACCAAAATGTTTTCCATTGAAAATCTAAGTAAAAATAAAGAATTTTTTTATTAAAATTAGAGTCTAGAGGAAGCCAAGAAATCCTAGAATACTAGGAAATGCTTGAAGAGGGCTTAGAATATGCACAAAAAAGGAGATTTGATGTGGAGATTATTGGTCAATGAGTGCAAAATTGGACGAAATCGATGTGGAATGTATAGGATTGGAGAGTGAGATGGCTAAGGGATAAGGAATTTAACCATCCCAACCAAGTATGCAAGTGGATCCTCCCCATAGCAGGCACATGCCCTTAATGTCCTTACATGTCCTCAACCCAAGGAGTCTATGGATCCCAAGGATGATTAATGATTATGGATCATTAAAGACTAAATCGCCAAAGAAGTCATTAAAGAATGTCAACCATTTACTAATAAACCTATTGAAACAATCATGAAAAGAATCAATGATGTGGTTTATGGAAAGAATTAATGGATAAGAGAGTATGGGACAAAGTTCCCTATGGTGGTCACATGAAGTCCCTTATGGAAGATGTGATTAAATATGACCTAAGAACCTCCTTTTCTTAATTCAAATCAAGATAATCCACTACTAGTGACTTTGCATCAATACTTTAGACCATTCCACCCTCCAAGAAATAAGAACATCCCCACAAACCAGCCACCATTCCTAAATAAGAAGAAAAAAGAAGCAGTAAGTAAAGAGATCCTTAGTTAGAGGGGTGCCTTTAGGCATGGATAACATGTCTTTCCAGCCCCATAACTAGTGCTGGCAGCTCGCTATTGTGTCTAATGGGTGTGCTTTGTATTCCCATTATTATTTCTATTTTTTAAAAAAATGGGAACCATGCCATGCAAATATTTTTCTTTATGTTATTAGTCGACAACAAAATGGTGAGAAATCCATGGAAATACTCATGTAACTTAGATGGTAACCATGTACAAAAGTAACAAATCCCTTTGAAGTTACACCCTTGTCAATCCATTTAATTTGTGCAAAGTTTTGAAAAACACAAAGGCAACCAATTCATTATAAGTTCTTATTAAAAAGGGACCTCATAGTTCCAAAACAAGGACTTACTACCTATTAACATGAAAAGAATCAACATCCCATTAGTAAACATCAAAATTCTAAAATGAACTCTCATCATTTCATAATCAAGTAATTAGTAAAGTTTCAAACCACCATCGATAACAGCTATAGTTGCACCATGTCCTGGCAACAATAAAGAAAAATAAAGGGATGTAAGAAAAATTCAAGAAAAGCAAAATATAGAAAAAATCATAAAAGACTCAAGAAAATGAAAAACATACTAAAAATAGTGTAAAATAAAAATGGTGTAAAACAAAAATGTTAAAAACTAAGGATCCATGTTATAAGATCTTAGCATGGATGGCCATCTCCCCCACGACTAAGTTGGATGGGGAAGATCTGAAAGATTGAGTATGCTTGTCCATCTATTAAGGCATTATGTCCACTAGTTACTTGGTGTTCATGAAAAGGCTTGATTTGTTGGGTGTTGACTAGCAATTTCTTATTTGGGCTATCAGGTTGATAGATTAACATGGCCCTGGATGGAAATGTTCATAGATGATATAAGGGCCCTTCCATAATGTTTGAAACTTAGTTCGTTGAGGTACATGCATGGGATTCCAATAAAAAATCTTATCTCTTATTTGAAATTTGACTTTCCTAATCCTCAGGTCATGTTGTAATTTTTTGTATGCCTTGTGTACTTCGTTTGATGACAAGGACACTAATCGATTCTCATCTAGCATGTTGAGGTTCATCAATCGTTCTTTCTATGCTAGAGTTAGGTCCAAGTTGAGATCACATGTAGTTGATAGTGTACAAAGTTTTGTTTGGATAGGAAGTGTTGGGAGCTTTTCATACACGAGCTCATAAGAAGAGTATCCTATAGGAAGTTTCCAAGTTGAACATTAAGCCCAAAGGGCATCAGTGAGCTTAGAGCTCGAATCTCTCCTATATCTACTAACTATTCTCATTAGTATTTTGGTTATCTTCCTATTTGTGCCTTCAACTTCACCATTAGCTTGAGGGTGGTATGAAGTTAATTTATGCTTAACCCCTAAGCATTGCATGAGTTTGTGAAAAGTGATACTTGTGAAGTATGTCGTGTTCTCAAAAATAAGTGTCCTTGGCATGCCAAACCTATTTACAACATATTGTTGTACAAACCAGGCCACTTTAGAGGATGTACAATCGATGCATGCAATAGTCAATAGCTACAATTATGTATGCCTTCCCATTGGACATGGGGTTGATGGACCCATAAAGTTAATTTCCCATAAGTCAAAAGGCTCCAGTGGTTGGATCCACTGTTGGAGTCCTTCCATATGAGAAATCATCCCTCCATCTTGTTGGCATCTATCACAGGAGCGAACAAAGTGATGTGCATCCTTGAAAAGTGTCAGCCAATAATATCTTGGAGGACTTACAATTGATTAACATCAATAACATACCATCTGACAAGGCCATTTGTGCAAACCTTGTAAAGGTTGCCATTGATCTTCATGAAGTGTTTAACCTAGCAAAGAAACTACTGTTTCTTCTTATTGTCCCACCCTTGTGGCATCTCTTGAGTGAGCAAGTAGTATAGGATGTTCTTGTATTAATTGATCTTCTCAAGGTTTTATTCATTCACAACACCAACAAAAAGGATTTCATTAGGGAATTAGTCTGAGAGTGGGCTCTCCTTCTTGCTATCGCATTGTAGTTAAGACAAGTGGTCAGTTACCATGTTCTCAATTCCCTTTCTGTCCTCCATCATCACATCAAACTCTTGCAAAATCATCAACCACTATATAACGTGGGGGCTCACTATTGGTTTGTTCATGAGAAACCTAATAGCACTATGGTTTTTGTGTACAAACACCTTATATCCAAGCACATAGTGCTTGAATTTTTTTAGAGCATACACCACTACCATGAGTTCTTTTTCAATGGTTGTGTAATTTAGCTATGCACCCACAATGCTCCTGCTTACATAGTGAATACAATAAGGATGTTTCTATTCATCCAACTATGTAAGCACATCTCCTAATGCATAGTTGGATGCATCTGTCATGATATGAAATGGTCTAGACCAATCTGGAGATCGTAGGATTGGTGTTTCTACAAGCTTCTTCGTAAGCTACTGGAATGCATGCTCGCATTTCTTAGTCCAAACAAAACTACATCCTTCTTTGTGAGCTACACTAATGGTTTTGAAATTTTTGAAAATTTTTCAATAAAGCACTTATAGTGACCATTCTGTCTAAGGAATGACCTTACATCTTTTTTGGATCTACCTTGATCCCCTTACTAGAAATACGANTGCATCCAACTATGCATTAGGAGATGTGCTTACATAGTTGGATGAATAGAAACATCCTTATTGTATTCACTATGTAAGCAGGAGCATTGTGGGTGCATAGCTAAATTACACAACCACNCATGAAGACCTCCACCTCGCTACCGATTTGCTGTTGAAATATGCTAAGGACCAAGCATTAAAATGTAGCAAGGACATTACACAAGCCAAAGGGCATCTTCCTGTATGTGAAAGTTTCCCAGGGACTTGTGAACATTGTTTTGGCTTGATCCTTTGGTGAAATCTAGATTTGGTTATAACCACTATAACCTTCTAGAAAGTTGTAGTAGCAATGCCCTATTATTATGTCCAACACTTGGTCAAAAATGGCAATGGAAAGTGATCCTTATATTTTATCATGTTTAATAGCTAAAAATTGATATAGACCTTCCACTTGCCTCCTTTCTTTGGCACTATAATAAGTGGGCTAACCCACTCACCATCCGTAATGAGGTAGATGAACCCTACCTTAAGGAGTTGCTTAATTTCTTCCTTAACAATCTATTTGGGCTTGGGGGTCAACCTCCTTTTTTACTACATCTTTGGTTTTATGGAGGCATTTGTATAAATCCTATGCTAGCATATCCTACAATCGATTCTAATGAGTTCAAAATATGACCAAGCAAAGGTTGTTGGCCATATTTTGGTAACTTCTAATAGCTTCTTTTTCTACAAGGGAGAAAGATTGGCATTGATGATAATCAACTTGTCATTGTTGATAAAGGCATATTCCATCCTAGCCATTAGAGCTCTGAGTTTAAGGGTCTCCTACTTAAAGGTTTCAGGGATCTCCAACTCTCCCCAATTGATTTCAACTTGTTCTTCAGAAAGTTGGTATGGATTTAATCCATTTTGTCCATATTATCTACATAAGATCTTGTGAGGTTCTTAGTTGGTTTCATGCATATTATTGAGTTGGCTTCTATTTCAGCTATCATTGAGCATCCTCTTATTTTATGGTTGTTGCATACAGGCACCTTTGAATTTCTATGACATCTACACACTACCTGCATGCTTTGAGTATTGTGCTTTTTATAATCCATAATTTCTACATGTAGTAGCACCCTATGTCATTGTACGTGATGCATGGAATGCACTTCTTCTCAATCTTTCCAAATTCATTCTTCTTGGAAATCTCTAAGAAGAGATCTTATATCCCTAATCATGCATCAATGATACTTAGCCATGCTCTTTCCATAATGATAGGGAAGTTCCCCTTGTAGTTATCCACATGGATCACTAGGAAGTTAGCAGGATATGATCACACATTATTAATGGTCATAATGTCCTCCACCAATCCCAAGGGGATGGTGATGGATTGATCCACCAACTCTAAGCAAATGTTTCTCTTTTTGAGTGAAGATAGGTTCTAGACTTTGTACATCTCTTATGATATTAAGTTAACTCCAAAACCTGAGTCTAGAAGAGCCTTGTAAGGTTCATTTTTGCAATCTACAGGTATATGAATGAACTCCTAGGATCAAATCTATTCTTAAGAAGATGGCTAGCCTTTATCTAATCAGTGACTGCATGGATCAACATTACAGTGTGCACTTTGGAAGCATTTTGGTTTGAAGGGTTCTTAAGAGACATTTTAGAGGATGTAGGAGAATCAAGGTCAATAACTATAGGTGTTTGTGAGGGATTTTTTGGGCTATTAGTTTTGAAGAATGGTCTGTCAAAACCACTTGGCTAAGGGATTGGCTATAATTTCATGGCTCTTGTAACATTTCTTTACTGTGGCTAGGCTGGTATTTCTCCCTACATAGATGGAGTAAGTGGAAGAAGAGTTGTAGGTGGAGGTGTAGGAGTGGAATGATGAGGAGGGTAATAAGGGAATGGGGACTCCCCCTTTGGAGATGTTGATCTATAATATTCAAGAGGGTAGTAGTGGTGTTGGAAGGAAGCATAACTAGAAGAGTCACATGAGGAGATAGGTTGTTGAACATATTACCCATAAGGATCTGGCTAGTAGTAAGGGTACTGCTACCTTAGAGGTGGCATCCCCCATGACTGTGGGTGCTTCCACTACTCATATTGCTCATGAGGCTAAGGTGGCATTCCACTCAAATAGTAAGATTGTTGGTAGAACTACTAATAGTTTCTTTGAAGATAAGGCAACCTCCTTAGTGCTTATCATTTGGCCAATCTAGGATTCAATGCATACACCTTGGATTCCTACAAGTGTGACACAATAGGGAAACATCCTTTAGGATGTCCATGATATCATATGTCACACCCACATCATCAAATTCAGAATCTGCAACCCCTTCTATTGTTAGCTACCTGCTCAATGAGCCTTTGGATCTAATGGAACATTAACTCTAAAAGTCTCTCTTGGGCATAGACCCCAAGAGTTTTGCTCATTTCAATTTGAAGCCCATCTATGATATGATGTAGCTCATCCCTTTGAGAATAGTTGTGGCCTAGGCATCAGTGCAACAAATAGTAGTATTTGTCCATGGCCACTAATGAATCTTGTTTTACATAAGCTCCGATATCGAAGTGGTCACGATATCGAGTACATGATATCGGGTATGCAATATCACAGCCCAAGATGCGATATTGGGCATGCGATATCATGAGGTACTCCTTGGCCTATAAATACAGCCCTTGGGCACACGATTCAGAAGGAGTTTTTGAAGTCAAGTAGCAAAATTCTTGTAGTTTGTTCATTTGAGAGTTAGAATATTTTCCAAGTGCCTACAGCAAGAGGTCTAAGTGTAATCAAATCTTTATTCAAGAATTGATGTACCTAAACATACCATTGTGTTGGCAATAAATAAGAGCTCTTTGATTAATCCTTATAGCACTTAAGACTTTCTTTTTTTATGCATTTATATATTGTGATTTCATGCAGTTTACATTTAATGTTATTCATTCAGTAATTAATTTTGATTAATTAAGCAACTAATTAAAATACACAATCACAACCCCTTTGAACATATGTGTGACACTTGGTAGCTTAGAAACGGTTAACGTTTGACAACCCAGCAATGTTTACATGAAGTTCAGGATGTGTCTGGGAAGTGGGGATGGTTACTTGTGTTAGGTTAAATTAGGCAATAGTTCACTTAGTATTTAATTACTCTCACTTTCATTATTTTTTTAGGAAATTAAATTAATAAAACATAAAATGATAAAAATCTTATGCCTCAGTCACACTTAACCATACACTTGCATTTCACAAGTGAGACTAGGAAGACAACGAACAAACAACACAAACTCACCATTTAGCTCTAGCGTACTTGGTAATTAAAGTTAATGAAATTCAACCAGATCACACATGAATGCCTATGATTTGTATGGTTGTACGTAGGGGTACCTCACCGCTCATCATTGGTGCTGTTGTCGGGGACTTTAGTTTTATGTGTGTTATCTAAACTTAGTGAAACTTAGTAACCTCATTGTTCAAACCCTAAGAGTCAAATCTTACAAAAACAAATTATCATTATAACTAAATTAAATCTTAATGANCTCATTGTTCAAACCCTAAGAGTCAAATCTTACAAAAACAAATTATTATTATAACTAAATTAAATCTTAATGACACACTACATATAGATTTATTAATATAAAATATCTTCTTCTCATAGGAGTCTATCTTTGCCCAGGGCAGGCCAAGTGCCTCAACAATACCGAGTGGTATATGCTTACCCCAATGAGAATGTACTAGACTTCACCTTCATCTTACATCAAGATGAAATGATATGGTGGTGCAACATGGAAGGCAACATTGTGTTGCCACTGGATCGATCTATTCTAGCTAATGCTTGCATGACATGGACTTAAACATCTCCACAAGGAGTATGAGATGTGAAATCCTGATTCAAGGGATTACCATCCCATTGAAGCACAAAGGTTAAGGGATCATCAATTGGAGCACCAACATGAGCTTTTGAAGGGCAAGGGGTCAAACACTTTTCCACCTCTACTTGGTCCACTAGATGAAGGCGAACACTTCTTTGGGGTCTTTTCCTTTAGTGTTCCTCTCTTTGACTTTGGTCAAGGGGCTCTCAACTAGAATGTGGAATCCACAATTCATAATCCTAGTTCTAGTCAAAATGGATCCAACGACAAAAATGGACCTGGAAAAACAAGTCATGATAAGGGGACAATTGGGAGTCACGATTGTGATCATGGTCATGATCATCGAAGAGAAGGTGATAGGCATTGACATGATGCAAGCCCTTCTTCCTCTTCCCCTTCATCATCTTCTTCTTCATCTTCTGGCTCAGATCATGGCCGTAGAGGGCATGACCGTGATGGAGGTGACCGATGGGATCAAAACAATAGAAGGGACTATTGAGACAGTCGTGATTAGAGGCGTGGAAAATCCAGAGGGATCCATTGCCATGAAAGAAGGATTAGTAGAGAACATCGTAGGCACCATCACTATGGCCTTGATGAACCTCTACTTGCCACTTGGAGAATGTTAAACATTGTAGAGGCCATGAGGATTCCAACAAGGCATGTAAAGGATAGCAGAATAAAGAGGTTAGACATGAACAACATCCCTTACTTTGAGAGAGGCTATGACACTGATCCACAAAATCATCTCCAAGCCTTCCAAGATGCATGTGCCTTGCAGAATATTGAGAATGATTAGCAAAAGTTAAAATTATTTCCAAGGACACTCATTAAGAAAGCAAAAAACTAGTACTGGTCCTTGGAACTGAAATCAATTAGGTAGTGGAGTACGTTGTTAGAATTGTTTAATGAGAACTATCAAACATACTCCCGAGTGTCCAATCTAAGGAAGTAGATCCAAGGATGGAAACAAGAAAACCATGAACCCTTGGATGCTGCTATTGGCCGATACTACTCTCTGTTGCATAAGTGTCCTAGCCATGGATACTCTCAGCTTGATCAACTCTACCATATTATAGATAGGTTGCGGTTTGAAACAAGGAAAATCCTTGGCATCTATGCGCAAGGGGGATTGATAGAGTTAAGTATCCATCAAATTCAAAAGTTAATTAAGCAGGTAGCCAAGGAGGAGGGAGAATTGAAAAAGCAAGAAAGTGTAGAGGAATACAATAGGAACTCTTCTATTCATAAAAGGGAGGTTCGATTTTATGATGGTGAGGGTGAGTTAACCAGAGATGAGGTGGCTAATCAAAAAACCTTGCACTCTAGAAATTATAGTCTAAAATTATGGCTAAGGTTGACCAATTATGAAACTCCATGGATAATAAGTTTCAAGTTGTTTTAAAAATTGTTGAAGAGTCCAAGGAATAAAGTGGTGAGTGTGAGCACCAGAGACGTAAGGAAGCTGAATGTGCCATATCCAAAGGTAAGGGTAAGATGGCTATGATAGAAATGATTGTGGATAGCGAATCAGATGATGATAATAGGTGTGACGTCTACTAGTATGAACATCCCAAGGGATGCCATCCAATTGTGTCACATTTGTAAGAATCTAGGGTGTAAGCCTTACATCCACGACTTGCACAAAGGCAAACACCCAAAAGATTGCCTTATCCATATGGCAACTCTCAATAGTTCCACCAACCATAGTAGTATTATCCAAGTGGAACTCCACCGCAACCCTATGAATTATACCAGCAATGGCAGTAACCACAATCATGAGCATTGACACCTCCAAGATAGAAGTACCCCTACCTACAACCATATCCCTATGGTTATTATGTTCAACAACCTTCATCTCCACGAGACCCCTCTAGTCATGTTGCTACTTACCAACCTCACCACTACCCTCCTGAAGTGTACCAATCACCATATGCAAGGAGAAACACCACCTACTATCATCATGCTCCTCTTATTCCTACACCTACTCATCCGCCTCCTACACAACTACCACCTGCTCCATCCATGCAAGGTGAATTCCCTACCCAACCACAGTAAAGAAACACTACAAGGGTAGTTAATTTGCAACCGATTAACCAACCAAGCAAGTTGAAACCACAATCAAAGAAAAGACCCTTCTTTTGACTTGACAATCCACTAAAGCACTCAAACACATCAATGTTTGGTAGCCCTACTCCTCCACCTTCCTCTGCCTCATCTTTATTTGAATCCCCTTCAAATCAAAATCCCTCTCAAATCCATACTGTAATGTTGACCCATGTTGTATCTGATTGGATTTGAGCTAGTAACGTACCCAAGAAGTTAGCTAATCCCAAGAGTCCCTTAGTATATTTACAAATTACTGGGAATGAGCCTTGTAAAGCTCTTCTTGACTCTAGTTCTGGTGTTAATCTGATCTCGCATGAGATGTACACTATGTGGAACCTTCATCCCTTGAAGAAGAGCAACATCAGGCTAGAGCTAGTAGACCAGTCCATCACTATTCCATTAGGCTTGGTAGAAGACATCATGACCACCGTTTGTGGATGGTCATATCCTACCGACCTCCTAGTAATCAAGGTGGAGAACTACAAGGGGGACTTCCCAATTATTATGGGAAGGGCATGGTTAACCACTGTTGATGCCAAAATGATTATTAGAAATCTTTCCTTAGAGATATCTAAAGAAAATGAATTTGGAAAGATCAAGAAGAAGAGGGTTCCATGTATTCGGTACAATGATTCAGGGTGCCATTGTGTGCAAAAGCTATGGTCAGTGAAGCGAACATCTATCTTTGCATGCAAGCAATATGCACCAAAAGTTGAAATCCAAATATGTCTATATGCGGCAGCCACAAAACAAGAAGGTACCCAGTGGCTAACAGCTGATTCTAGCAATAGTACATTGTGCATGGAACCTACTAAGGGCCTAATGTGTGATTACATTGCAAGTATGGATGAACTCAAACAAGTTCATCACCAACTCTCCGAAGGAGTAAATGATGATATCAATTGGGGAGAGTTGGAGATTCTTGATAATTTCAAACAAAAACCTCTTGGATTAAAGAAATTACTAATTAGAATGTAGTATGTGTTCTTGAAAAATGAAAGGTCGGTCATTATTAGTGCCAAACTTGCTGTAGGACAAAAGAAGATGTTGATGAATTTTATGGAAAAATGGTTAGCAGCTTTTGCCTAGTCATATTCCAAGCTCACAAGAATAGATCCAAGATGCTAGCACCAGATATACATTGACCCTTCTATTAAGCTAAAATGATAGCTACAATGGCTTTTGAATCCCAAATTAAAGCAGATTGTCAAAAAGGAGATCAAGCAACTCCTCAAGGTGGGATTCATCTACCCTGTTGCAAATAGTAAGTGGGTTAGTCCACTCGTGATCATGCCCAAGAAAGGAGG
>MNCI01017050.1:1329-18177 GCA_015680685.1 Gnetum montanum | reverse complement strand
AGGCCTAACCTCTTTCAAGTGATTGTGCTGGGGCCAGGTTGTGTCAGAGTGGGTGGCTCAGATGGATGTGCTTTCGCATGCAGTGGTGGTCGGGTTCATGAGCCATTGCGGCTGGAATTCCATGGTGGAGAGTATTGTTTGCGGTGTTCCAATTGTGGCATGGCCCATGTTTGTAGAGCAGCATGTTAATGCTGCTATTATTAGTGAAGTTTTTGGGGTTGGAATAGGGGTGGACATGGATGATCATAATGATGGGTTTGTAAGTGCCGAAGAGTTGCAGAGACGCGTGGTGGATTTGACGCGTGGTGGATTTGATGAGGGGTGAGGCCGGGAAGAAGGTGAGGAAAAGAGTGAAGGAGTTGCAGAGGGAGGCCTGCCAAGCTTTGCAGGAAGGTGGCAGTTCCTGGAACGCTATGGCTGCTGTAATAGTTGTACCGACCGCTGTAATAGTATACACGCAATCACTGTTTTGAATGGTTAGAACTCGGAAATAGAGTAAGGAGTCTTTTGAATGACAAGAAAAGTTATTATGATAGGGGTTAGGAGTATTCAAAAATATCTAAGAATACTTGTACCCTTAGGGGATGCTTTCCTCTTTGTTACCAGGTTTAAATAGGGGATGGATAGGCAAGGCTTTATCTTTCATTTAAGACCTACGATCGATTGACTTGGGACTTTGTAAATTTTAGCAAAGCCACACTGGCCAATAACTAAATTCTGTCCAAGACATGTGAATGATTTAGTTCCACACTTTAAGTGTCTGGTACATGCCCAAACAATTCTAAAAGGAGACTAAACACACAATAACACAAAGAACGCTAGTTCTTTAATATAAGGCTATTTATATAATATTTAAAAGTACAAGTCAAGTTTGTATTATTTTTGAATTTATATAATATTTACATAAATTATAAATGCAATATCTTCTGGTACAATGATATAGTTTCCCTAATATTTTAATGTAGTGAGGTAATTTTATTTATCATAAATACCACACATAAATATTGTTTATTGTACAACCTAGTTTTATGGTTTCTAACACAAAGATATGAGAAACTAGAGGTAGATCCAGACTGGTTCATGGGTCCACCCATCCATATACATTGCATGCCCATTTTAATCATGATTATGTGCTTGCTAGTAGGCAAGGGTAAGACTTAAAAATATGTTCAAATTATATAAAAAATATATTATTTATTAACCAACATGGGTAGAAGAGTGGTATGCATTTGCAATAATAACTACAAATGTGAGTGTTTAATTCCTTTTTTTATAAATTCTATATATATTAGTAAATATGTTTAGAATTTTTCACCTCATGCACTTAGTGAAGCACTATGTATAACCCTCTATATATATGTTATACATACTAGTTGTTGATACATAAATTTTGGATGCACCAACATCAGCGAAAAAAAACTCGTTTGAGAAGACTATTGCCTAGGGTGCCTCTCATATAGGTATGGAAACTTGGGAATAGTCTTAGCTAGAGAGGGCTATGTAGCCTTTTGAAAATAGTAAAGAGAGAGAGAGAGAATTTTAATTAGAATGAGTGTCTCGAATTTAAGAATATAAAAAATAACCAAAATAAATTTTCCTTGCTTCCCAACTGCTACTACCGTTCATCGTCATTGGTTCATTGCATACACTACCATAGCCAACATTACCTATAGCTTCCAGAGGAGAGAGAGAGAGAGAGATAGAGAGAGAGAGAAGAGGCTAGATGAAGGGGCCCACTGATGCATCTCTAACGCATAGACAGAACATGGCTCATCTCTAGCACGAGAGAGGGAAATTTGTCCTTGTTTGGAGAACCTTGTCGGGGATGCACTGCCCACCAAAAATAGAATGAAATTGTAAAACTTGTACCTACAACAACTACTATCAACTGTTGCAACATTGCAGCACAAAGAGAGAGAGAGAGAACAAGCCACCAGATCTCGCTATCACGTGCCTGTAAACGCATTGTTGTCTCTAGTCCTACATCTACCACTATCATGGGTTTCTCATAAAATGGAAAATGAAAACCACCACCTCTTGATTTCCTACTGAGATTGTTGACCACTGTCCACATAGCTCTACCGCTTCTAACTGTGACTAGTCTATTGTTAAGAATAAAGAAACAAGACTGCAGAACCCACCTGCCATAGTTGCACCGTTGTTGCCCTAAGAAAAATAGGAGAATAGAGAAAAACATTCATCGTTTGGTGGTTTCTCAACCTTTGCCCACCTGCATGAACCTCAATGGAGAAAGACGTAGCTATTTAGGAAGAGACCTTGCTTTGTTAAGAAGGCCCTTGATCTCCTCCCCCAACCCCCTCTCTCTATGTTGTCTACAGTCTCTACTTTATAGTTGCCTGCTAATGACATTTCACCTTTCTGCACGTCGGTCCACCTTCTTGCATGTCAGTCCATCTCCCTGCACGTCAATTCACCTTTTCGCATGTCAATCCACCTTCCTGCACATTAACATTACTTGGTGAAACAATATATGATTTCACAAGATAGTTTTGTTGATCATGGCCTCGTGCAATAGCATGGGTGAGATTGGCCACAACACTAGCATCTACTATGCAAATGTTGTGTGTATTTTTATATAGTTTGCCCTAAATATGTACATTCTATAAATAGATAGCTCCATTCTTTGGCAACTATTTAATTGCAAAAATTAAACAAGGGCGTTGCATATTGGCATCTCCACTCAAATTTCAATCTTGGATAGGTGTAGAAACACCCTAGGAAATGTGAAATATAACTTAAAAATGCCATCGCAACATTGATGGGGTTTTTCATAGCCAATCACATCGATGCTTTGTTTTAAAATTTAAAACAACTATCCCCATGTTCTTGCTCTAATATAAATGTATTGAGCATTCAATAAAGAAAATTGTAACTGATACCATGAAAAGGTAAATATTTAATAGTGCACATTCTCAAGAATTAAGTTTGCCATGTAAAGTTGCATTGAATAGATAATGTGCCTTATCGTATCATCAACATGCTCATGATGTTATAGGCTTGAGGTCATGTCTTTATCTTGCTTTGGTTATCGCCTAGGCCTTCTTTGTCTTCATCTTGTTCTTCTTTTATCAAAAATACAACATGTCTCATAATTTTGAAAGATAAAAAACTACAAATTACCATAGGGGGTCACCTTGTTATAAATATTGGAGAGCTATAAAATAATATTAGATAGGCTTTTAAAAAAATATAAATAATGCCATTTCATCACAATAATAAAAAGATAAATTATTCTGTAAGAATGGTGGATCCTATGGTTGATTATCCATTTAAGTAATTTGAGATGATCATTAAACAAATTAATATAATAAAGGGGGTTTAACAAAAATCTTGTCATTGATATACCATCTTCCCTCTTCAATGGGAAGATATAAAATTATTTTAATTTAGATATTACTTGCCTGAGAAATATCTTAGTCCACTATGTTCCGGCTTTCTTCACGATATGGCATGCGAACCTTTTTGTTTAAATTAATGGCACCAACTTTGATATGGTTGACGCTGCCACTCTCTGTTGGTTCTCTTTGCCAGTGTAGCCATGTTTTTTCATTGCTGCTACTCGCCAATTAAAATTATGAAGCAAACAAGTATGCACCGTAGGCTACGAGATCCTTTGCCGAATTCTTGGCTGTTATATTTGCCAAGAAAAGTATGGGTTGAATATGCAGTTGTGCAGCACCATTGTTGTCATGGATTTTGAATTTTCTGCATCAACCTTTTGGAAATAAAATGGGGATGATGGCACATTCCTTGATGACCAGGTAATCTTGAATATATACAGGGCCTGCTTAAGCTTTCTTCTGGTCACGGATTGCTGATGAACACGGTCTGTATGGAATCAATCCGAATCTGCAGCCCAAAAAGCGATAGCCTCGTGGACGACGACGTCAAAGACATTTTTCCCATTGTAGGTGTTTTTGGTGAGCTCTGTATCATAGTATCCCAACCCCAACAGACTCTAGAAGTCTCACTTCACTTTGAGGTTCTCTTCAACTGCAACGCGAAGAACTCAGCGGAGCCTTTGTAGATATTTTGCAGATGCTTCCCAGGTGAAACATCGTGAAAATTGCGAGTCGGCCTCAGGCAAAGATTCGCGATTTAGACGAGAGCACATGTCAGAATTCTAGAAGGGAGAACAAGGCAGAGCAATACAAAGAGGCACGTAGCATCAAGTCTTTGATTTCCTTTGCAGATCGCGGATTTTACTATGTTTTCTATTTTTACGCTACATTACGCAATATTGCGTGATGATGCTTAGCGTAAAACGTGCGACAGATCGGCTCTTCTTTTTTTATAGACTAATCATTTTATGCTAGTTATGCTATGCAGCGTACATCCGCGTAATTTGTCATCAATTTGGTCATTTTCACGCTTCACTACGCTCCGCTGCGTAAATGAGCGTAAAATAGCTTGACACATCATTCTCATGCTTTGTTACGCTCCGCCACGCAAAGCAGCATAAATAAATGTGATACAGCGTAAAGCTGATCAAAGCAGTTATGCACTTGTTATCCAGACGCGCAATACGCTGATGAGCGTATTGTGCGTAATCATGAAGTAGCTTGGGCAAAGACGCAAATAGCGTATGTTGCCATTTGACGCGACGGAGTCAGTTAGTCAAGTCAGCGGTCCTGGAAAGTTCGGGACACATGTCATCAGGGTTGCGCCGTTTCCATAGGACGTCGCAGCCTATAAATACTCCAATTGACAAAGATATAGGGGTCGGCAAATCGAAGAGGAAAAGGCATTTTCTAAGCATCCAAGCAATTACCATTCTCAAGCAGAGACCATAGACATTCTTCAAGCATCAGCAGCAGAGGCGATCATATCTCTTTGGCGAAAACATAGCTTTCTCATCAGTGATCTTTGGCAACTTTGAGTAGCATCTACCCGAAGCAAAAAGGATAGATCAGAGATCCAGAGATCATCTGGTGAAGTTGACAAGATCTATTAATTAGACGTAGTTGATTGATAGGTGTTCGAGCTTGACCTTCCTTGTACTCCATCTGTGATTTCCGAGGCAGACTAAGCTCCATTCTACATTCTTTGTAAGAAAATTTTCCTTGTTATTTTGTGTATGTTTTGCACAAGGTAATCGGAATCTTCTTATTGTAACTTTGTGTACGAAATACTTAAACTTCTCCTTTGGGTCAAAGTCTGGATCCTGAAATCACGTACCTCGCTAAATCTGATTCGCATTTGCCACATTAACGTTATCATCGTTGTTGCAACTTTATCTACATAGTTTTCTCTCCTTTTACTATTTATCGAACCAAATCGCTCCATGAAACATTTATAATCTCAAACCGATTCTACTGATTTAGTAAGTCCCTGTCTGATCGACAAGACCGTTTAGGGCACCGCGGATTCGTTTTTCCAGCATAGCCCTCACACGGATCCGTGGTTAAAACTGTGTACACGGGATTTTTTTTGGTATTTTCCAGCTACCGACATTTTCCGTCGTTACACTAGGCACACCATGGTTGATAATCTGGAAGAAGCCCTAGTCAATGCATGCAGCTGAGCCCAGAGTGGCATGATCTGGATTCAAGAGGTCCATCAACGGCACCTGATCATTATTGGAGTCGTTCTCCATCTGAAAATTGGGGCAATGCGTAGGTGGCTACATGAAGGGGCGCATTTGCACTTCAAGGACAAGTCTATTTCTTCTCAGCTCTGGTAAGGAAGTACTAAAAACAACTTTTTGGCAATATAGGCAAAATTTATTTGAGGATGTATTTTTTAAATGATATGTCCAAGGATAATTTTGTTGGGGCTAATAAACCAAAAATAAATATGAGCATTCAACTCTGATATCAAATGAAAGAATTGAGAGAATTGAGATAGAGAAATTTGAGAGCTGAGAAAAATTAAAATAGCCAAACAAATTTCATAGTAGATCAAGTAAGAATGCAGAGAAATGAGCAGTGGTTCTACACCCTAACCAAACCAAACCAAGGTAAGGGATGAGCCACTGCATTCTATTAGCATAGGAGTGATGTAACAACATTCCTAAATTAACTTTTGACTAATTCCTTGATTTTAGGGATTCTTCCTAATCACCTCTCATACACATATGTTATTATCATCCTCTTACTTTTATTATATGTCATATATTTAATGTTGGCATTATCCTCACAGTTAGGATTTATGATTTGGATATACAGATATATTTAATAAATATTAAATTTATTTAATGAGATAAGAATAAATGTATGGTTAAGTAAGTCTCAGGTATATGATTTTTATATCTTTTTATGTTTTTGTCTCCTATGCTAACAAGGTGAAGGGTTGAGAAACTAATTACTAACTCTAACTAATGAACTAAGTCTAAATTACCTAGCTTCAGCATCCGTTCCCACTTACCATACACACCCTAAACCGATGCAACCTTGGCTACCAAATGCTAATTGTTGCTGGGATCCCCAAGCGTAACGCACATGCTCAAAGTGGTCGTACTGAGGCACTTAACTAGGAGAGAAGGGTTGAAAAATATTTAACAACTAATAAATTAATAAATAATGAATAATAAATAACAATAAATAATCCTATTCCATGCACTACAAGGTTTATCCATAAAGCTCGTCTTTATTGCCGTACACAAACTTGTCTTCAGGTACAATGTCTACTCGAATAAAGATCTGTTCACTTTAGGACTCCTACTGCGGGCACATGAAAAATATTCTATCTCTGGAGTGATCAATCTACCAAAGTTTCTCTACTATTTAGCCTAGGATGAGGAAATAAGGGAGAGCCGCCTCTTATTTATAGATATGACGATGCACCGCGATATCGCGTATGCGATATCGTAGGGGAAGACGTGATATCGTGTATGCGATATCGCGAGGGATGCAATATCATGGCCCATGCGATATCGCATCCCATCATACCGCCATGACTAAATGAAAAATCATCCTCGAGTTCCTTACAATAATATTGGGAAGGTATGGGATTATTGACTCAAATGGATCTAATGGGATGACATGTGAATGGATCATCATTACAAGACATAACAAACTAGTGTTCATGACAACAAGGGTGAACACCTTATTACATTGACATTAGGCCTCATTTGGCAGTTGAGAGAAAAGAGGAGAGAGAGAAAGAAGTGTTGTTGCTACCAACGCCAAGATTATGCCTTTCGTTGTCCATCTGTAAGCATGCCATCGATCTTACTCCTTGCATAGCTGCTTCAGCATAGCTCCCTTCTAAGTGCTTCCTCTAGATCCAATCTATTGTTGCATGATCACCATCTGCACACACAACACAGTCTTGTATTAGCAAGGATAAATGAATTTCATGTAATTGATACCTTGCCTCAATAAAAGGGTCTGTTGGCTGGGTTTCAATATGGCTGATTGCGGATCTGGAGATATATTAATGATGACTACCGAAGGTGTAGGGGTTAGGAGAAAATTGAAAAAATTGGGCCCCGTACCCCCATGACTAATCGCGAACTGCCATTAGCGAGAGAATGGAAAAAGAAAAGGAATAAGAAAGATGAACAAAAAGAGACAACGGTAACGTCGATAAAATGGATGTCAAGATGGAAATGAACAAAACAAAATGAATTGCAAAATTTTAAGGGAAAGAATTTAACTGGTGCACCAAATAGGAATGCTAGTGGGTCCTCCCCAAAGCAGGCTCATGCCCTTAATGCTCTGACAAACCCACATTCAAAGAGTCCGTAGGCTCTAGGAATGTCCTTTGGAACAAGAGTTAAATTTTTAACTGTAAGAATTTACCAAAAACAAAATGATGTATCTACCAAAATATATGCTAATGATACAACTAGAAATGAGGTGAACAATGGATAGAAGGATGGAGAGAATAGAATGGAATGGAATCTCAAGAACAAGGTGGTGTATAGCCCCTTGTGTGTTTCATGATTAATGTGACTTGACAAATCTCATTCCAACTCCAGCCTCAAACCAACCACATCCAGTGATTTTGCATCAATGCATTTGGCCAATCCATCCACTTGAATAACAAGAATGCATCTCCAAAGAGCTACCACCATTTCGACAAAACAAATAAGGAGAGAATGGGAAGCGAGAAGGGCGTTAGTTAGCAGGAACATTTTTGGTTCCATAACCAGTGCTTGTAGCCCAAGGGATTATTTTGTCTAAGGGGTGTGCTTTGAATTCTCAATTTTTCTCTTTTTTTTTTGTTTTATATTTTTATGCATGAGAACCACACCATGCGAAGACTTTGTTATTTTTATTGACTCAGCTTCCGATAATTGGGTAACATCGGAAAGATAAGAAAACTCAAGAAGAAAACATCCGAGCACCCAAGAGAATGGCCAACACAAATGCATCAAGTTCCCTTGAAGTCACACCATTTTCAAACCTTAAGTCCTTCCTTAGTTTGAGAAATATCCAATTACCGATTCGTTAAATTTCTTATTAGGAAGGGACTGTACATTTCTAAGCCAAGAGAGACCATAGAACTTGTGGAGGAATGGATGAAGTGAACTCATTGCCTGCCATATCAAAAGAAACATACCTTAGTATCAACATCATAACTTAAAGGTAAAAATCAAACATTAGCAATCAAATGAAAAAACAGTTCATACCATCGTGAAGAACACTTATTGGGTGACAAACTTACAAGATGGATCACATGCACACAAACACACAAAAAATGGAAAAGTGTAACGATGTTGTAAAACAAAAATAAGAAAAATTATAAGGGAGAGATCCAATGATTAGCATAGGTGGCCATCTCCCCCATGACTGAATTGTAAGGGAGAGATCCGAAATAATGAATGTCTATTTGAATTTTGTAAAAGTGCCCAACTTCTCCCTACTAATGTCCTCAGATTAAGGGATGGAAGTTGGCGATGCTCATATTCCAATGTGTCTATGCCTTTGTTGTTAACATGAGTTGTTTCCTCAGTTCGTTCCATGCATATTAGGTTGCTCTTTCTAGTAGCTGTCAACCACGGGGTGTCTACTACTGGTGTGGTTGCTACATACAGGCATCTTTGAATTTGTGTTTCTTGGCCACACCGATTACATGGAAGAGATGTTGAACATTCTTCCATGTCATCATCATCTGAGTCACTATATGTGATGCACGAAACTTTCTTCTTCTCGATATTTCTGTATATGTTTACCTTAGATATCTACAAGGAAAGATCACGGATCCTTAGGTACACATCTACTATACTTAGCCATGGCCTTCCCATTATAATTGGGAAGCCCCCATTGTCACTATTAACTTCAATCACTAGGAAGTCAACTGGGTATGACCACCCACACACAGTGGTAATGATGTCCTCCACCAATCCCAAGGGAATGGTGATGGACTAGTTAGCCAGCTCTAGTTGGATATTGCTCTTCTTAAGTTGGGATAGGTTCCAGGCTTAATACATTCCTCATGATATTAAATTGACTCCGGAACCTAAGTCAAGAAAAGCTTTATGTGGTTCATTTCCGAAAATTTGTAGATAGATTAAGGGGTTCCCAGGATCAGAGAGTTTCCTAGGAAGGTGGCCTACCTTGATCCAGTCGATTACGGTATGTGTTAACATAACCATATGCGTACAGCTCTGTTGTTGGACTGAAGGATGCTCCGAAGTTTTGGATGGTGGAGGAGTGTACATAGGCTCAACCGCTTGTTGTGAGAGCTTGTCTGGGCTTCTGGTTCTAAAGAAAGGTCTTCTCTTTTTATAGTTATCAGAACCATCAGTAGGTTGAATATTTATAGCTCTCATAGCGTTACGTTGCTGCGGTTGAGTAGGTAGTTCCCCTTGCATTGTTGGAGCAAGAGGTATGGGAACTACAGGTGGAAGAGGTGCGGATGGATTTGGAGGATGGGATGAATGTGGAATGTCTCCCGAAGGAGAAGGATTCCTCCTAAAGTACTCCCAAACTTGGCAGTGACGTTGGGGTGTTGTATGACCCATAGGATCACTTGGAGAAACTGGCTACTACACATAATATCGACATGGGTCTAGCTGTCGGTAAGGGTACTATTGTGCTGATGGTGGCATCTCCCATGACTGTGGGTATTGCCACAATTGATGCTATCTGATGGGTTGTGGTGGAGTTCCACTTGGATAGTACATTAGTGATTGGTGGAATTATCTTGCATTACCTTGAGGATAAGGTAACCTTCGGGGTGTTTGCTGTTGGTTAAGTCTTGGATTAAGTGCATACACCCCAGACTCCTATAGATGTGAGATAATTGGACAACATCCTTTAGGATGGCCCTATTGGTAGATCTCACACCCACCATCATCGTCTGTGTCAGAATCCATAACCTCATCAAAAATAGTAATTTCCCCCTTACCCTTGTTATGTGCAGGGCCTAAATTTCTCCACTTTTTCTTGTCCTTCTCACTACTTCATTCAACCTTAGACTCTTCTACGATTTTCAAGATCCTTTCAAGTCTAGAGTCTAAGGAATCCCACAATTCATCTACCTTAGTTGATACTTAGATTGTTAGTTTTTGAATTGTCAAGGTTTTTTGGTTCACTAACTCTTCGAGTGGTGACTCATCCTCCTCATCAAAAAATCTCACTCCCTTCTTTCAAAGGAAGGGATTGCAGTTGTATTCTTCCACACACTCTCTTTTTCGTAGCTCACCTTCTTCTTTGGCTACTTGCTCCAACAAGCGATGTATTTCATGGGCTCTAAGTTATGATAGTCTCCCTTGGGCATAAGTCCCAAGGGTTCTTCTAGTCTCATGTCTGAGCCCATCTACGATGTGGCGAAGTTGGTCCCATTGTGCGTAACCATGGCTTGGGCAACGATGTAATAGTGTGTAGTAGTGGCCCATGGTAGCATCCAAGGGTTCATGATTACCTTGCTTCCATCCTTAGATCTGCTTACACAAATTAGACACTCTGGAGTATGTTTGATACTTATCATTGAAGAGTTCTAATATCGTACTCCACCCCTTGATGGTTTCCGGTTCTATGGACCAGTACCAACTCTCTGCTTCTTTGGTGAGTGTCTTAGGAAACAACTTAAGTGTTTGCCACTCTTTCTCTATGTTCTGCAAGGTGCAGGCATCGTGGAATGCCTATAAATGATGTTGTGAATCTAAGTTGTATCCCCATTCAAAGCATGGGATATTGTTCATGTCTAAGTGCTTGATTTGATTGTCCTTTTGATGCCTTGTTGGAATTCTTACTGCATGTCGAGCATACTTCGGGTTACAAGTAGGGGATCATCATGATTATCTCTTTCATGATGCTTGTGATTTCTTCGTTGTTCCCTACTTTCCCTTCAATCATGCCCTTGTCATCTCTCTCGACTTTCGTGTCGAGGTCTCTCGTTTTGTCTACCTCTATCCTCACTGTTATGTTCATGGTGGCTGCACCCAGATGTGGAAGGAGAGGGTGAGCGATGAGATGAAAGGGAAGAGGAAGGAGAATCATTGCCATGGCAATGCTTCTTGCCTTCTCTTTGGCTGCTATGGCCTCGATCGTGATGATGATCTAAGTGCGCATCCTTATCATGAGTTGTTGTTCCCTCTGTGAATAGTTGGCATTCACAGGGATCAGAACTAGTGTTATGTATCATTGATTGTAAATTCTGATACCCAACCTCCTCACCATCGTTAGGAGGGGGAACACCATTTGATAGAGAACCCATTATAATGGGTTCATCATCTCCTATTTCGCTAAGGACATGCGGGACCCCTTTGACCTTCATCAGTGTATGTTGGCTCTTCTGCCTTGAGTCCCTCATACATTGTGTAGCTATGGGATGATAATCCCTTATGTCATAATCTCCTGCAATGTATTCAACGTATAATTCTGTCATGCCAATCTATGCTAAAGCACAAAGGAGCATGTTAGGGACTTCTTGATCTAGCGGTAACATGATGTTACCTTGCAAATCTCTCCATCGTAGATGTTTGTCTTGATGGAGGATAAAGGTAAAGTCTAGAATATACTCATTGGGATGAGTATAGACTATTCAGTATTGTTGAGGACTTGGCGGATTTCGGTTATGTGTTTTTGATTGCTGACTATTTCGTGTATTATCCCTAGGTGGTGAGTTGCTTTTTTTATAAGAAGACATTTTAGTTTATCTTGGTGTGCTAATTAACCATTTATAAATTCTTGTTTAATTAACCTAAAGGTTTATTTAGGCTCCCAACGATGTGAGTGATATCCTATGTTCTATTCAGTGCACAAACACTTAGTCCCCAGCAATGGCACCAATGATGAGTGGCAAGATACCCCTACACTCAACCATACGAATACGAGCATAGCATGCGCGATCCGGTCAAACTCCATAGACTAAGTGCCTACACACCCCATGGAACACTTAGGGTTAATCATTCGTTGTCTTCGCAGATGTACTTGTAGTTGTCATGGTGTATGGTTAAGTAAGTCTCAGGTATATGATTTTTATATCTTTTTATGTTTTTGTCATTCAATAAAGCATTCTATAAGACATGAGATGAATTAAAGATCTACCAACCACCAATCACTAGTCCTAACTAGGGCCGCATAATGTGCAACTTGCATTTGGTTACCCAAGTGAAGAGAGGGCAAATTCTTTATTTCTAACTTACATTGCCTTGCATATTTTATTTATCCAATTAAAATATAAAATTAACAATAAAGAAAATAATAATATTATAAATAAAAGTAACTATGAGGTACTTCATGATCTTGATCAACCTTATGAATTGATAGAAATAATTGTATATGATCGAATGGTCTTGTTTGAGATGGCAAGACTTGATCTTGATTCTTCTCCACTTCTTTAAAAATTAACTCTAGTAACTTGGAAAAATTGGACATTATAACAAATATAATCTAACGTCTTAATGAAGAATGTTGTTGATCCATCCTCATTAATCATAACAGAGTAATTGGTGAACTATGGTTCTTTGTGAGTACTATTCATCAAAATCATCTATTCCTAAATTCTGAAATTTGATTTATCTATTTAAAATTCAAAATAAGTAGAATATGAACTGGCCAATGGAATTGCATGTTGAATTGATGGAAATATCTTCTTCCAATTAGGTTCATCTTCCAAATATTTCTTTATAGATCCATATTTTAAGAATTGATAAACACTACTTCCAACTTTTGCATTGAAGTCTCCACAAAGAATAAATGGAACTGGATCATTATAACTCAAGAGTAACATATTCTTCAAACTTCCTCTATTTGTTTAATCAAGTATGCTCCTTGACATAGTCTAACATCCGAACATGTTGATTTGGCAATTAAATGTGTGTTGACTATGCATACACATCTTCATGATGAATGGACTTTTAGAATAACTACCAAGGCTATGTGATTTTTTTGAAATCTTGACTATTCGTTCTTTTCCATCTCTTGAAGTTATGGAATTTCAAAAATCATATTTTCTAAACTCCATTCAAACCTTTGTACCAATTCAAACTTGACTTCTTTATAAAAGATCGAGCACCCATCCATCTTGTGATTTCTGCGATATGCTAAGCTATACAATTCAAAAGAAGAACTCCCATAAGAACCTTTATGCTTGTAAATACCTCTATATCCCATCTTTTCTAAATCTGGTTGGAATTGATATAAAAATTCCCATGGCAAGATTTCCTGCAGGCACAAAACATCAACATCCAAATCTTGTAATTCTGCTAAAATGCATGGATATTGATATTTGTGCCAATCCAAGGCCCATGATGGATATAATGGATGTTGCTTCTCACTCACTAGGGGTCTTACAAGCAAATTGTATGTTGCAACTTTCATTCTCATTCTTGGATTCTCTTTTGAATCATTTCTCTTCATGAGTATCATACTCGTTGAAACAAGATTTTGAGTCTCAATGTTGTTTTACCATATGTTTTGATAACAAGATGGATTAATATACATCATTGAAGATTGTTTTGTTTCATCAATTGATTCTCCAACTAATCATCAACTGAAGTGATACATCATTGCTACATTATCTCATTTTAGCAATATATAACTACATTACCAAATTTTAGTAATATATAATTATATCATCTAAAAAGGTTATTTTGCCAACAAGGGATGATTAGCTATCCTTATGTTGTCGACTTTTAAGGTGTAGTTTCATGATATCATGAAATTATCATGTACCTGTAACCTCACCATTGAGTTCAAAAGGGCAAAAATTGTTGAAAATGATTATTCATATGTTGAAAAAGAACATTGTATACTTAAGTTGTGCTAAAATTAAGCATTCGAGGGTCTTAAGGCACTATATTGGGCAAGGGGTGAAAACTAATTTAACCATTGTGTTTAGATTTGATTTAACCATTGTGTTTAGAAATTAGTAAAAAGGACTATTTTTTCATCAAAAAAGACTTATGGAATTAAATATTATGGCTTCTAAAGTCTAAAATATTTTTGGTGCAAAAAACAAGACTTCCTAGGCGGTTACTCATCCCAATAATACTTCAAAATGAGCAACGGATGGCGCGAAGCGGCAGCGCGGTGGGGGCAAAAGCAGTGGTGCTGGGGTGGATCGTGGCTTGCGGCGGGTGCGGAAAGGAAAGGCACATTGGCGACAGCGCGCGGGGCGAGGCAGAATTGGCGTACAGTTGCGACGGTAGCAGCGAGGCACGATGGCAGGAATAGAATAGAATCGAAAATCCCCGATTCGCTTTTCCGAAAACCAAATTGATCTTCACCGCAACCAAGTTTGCCTAACACCAGTAGCAGCATGTTCCGCTTTGCTCTTTTATGGCATAGATCTCTCCACACCAAGAAACCAAAACCGAATCACAATGGATGGAAGCTTACTATTTTTCTGTTGGTTTTTTTTTAATACAAACTTGTGGGGGCTGATTTTTTTTTTAAATACAAACTTTTGAGGGCCAATTTCTTTTCAATACAAATTTGTGGGGGCCGATTTTTTTTTAATACAAACTTATAGGGGCCCAGTTTTTTGTGAAAAGCTGATCATAAATAGCCTGCCCACAGCAATTTCAAATCACAGACTTTGGACTATGTTAGTTAAGCATTCTCTGGTTTGTGCCTCCAGCTCTATTTCTGTGAAGATTGGGTTTGTTCATTTCTGCTATGGCACCGATCTGTAGAGAATTTCCCATGCCATATCTTGGTGTGCTCACACTCTTCATTGCTTTTGTTTTTCTTTTCATTATTAACAGATTGCGTTTGTTCATTTCTACTATGGCGGTGGCCTGCAGAGAATTTCCCACACTGTATCCTGGTGCGCTCACACTCTTGACTGCTTTTGTTTTTCTTTTCATCATCGTTTTTTCTTCGTGTTTTGTTATTCCGCAAAATTGTTTCCTGGCTTCTTAAAGAACAAACAATTTGTTACATTTTTTATTTGTTTGGAGGAAAGTGTCTTTACAAATGATCACGAATCTGTTTGTTTGTTGTTCTTCCTAAAACCCTGAGTCCAAAAGGCAAATTTGTGACGTTTTAAGGTTTAACGGTGTGCTTTGTATGGAATGACTGTACAAAATTTGTGCTTCCGAGGCAAATTGTATTCAAATATTTTATGAATCAAAATTTGCGCTATTATCACTTAGGTTGTCTTTATTTTTAATGTGGCTGGTTTACGTAGTTACCTTTTAATATTTAGGTGCCAATTTATATGTCAAAACAGATTTTGGATGCAATTTTAGACATTATGAGACTTGTTCATTTGGTTTTTGGTTGAAAATCAACACAGGAAATCTACATTTCAGGGCTTTTCAACTACATGGAAAAGGAAAAGTGATATTCATTGTAATAATGATTTATGAAATTAGACGCCTTTCTTTGTAGATTATCTGTGGGAAATAGAATATAGATTTTTCTACATGAGACCATGCAATTTGTATATCTGATGAACCCTTCTGCTTTGTTTGAAAAGAATAGAGTAGCAGGCTGGAATTTTTTTCCCCTTTCCTTGATCCGATTTCTGTAATCTTGAACCTTTTATGCTGTTAGAAATCATCCACAAATGCAACCTAGAAAGGTCCTTTCCATTGAGTTGATATTGAAATTGCAAAGCAATAAGCAAATTGTTATCATCATATCTAGATTTGCATGTATGTTTTGATGCTTTAATAACATCAAGTCTGATACGGGGCTGATGCTTAGTAATTCATGTTCTGTGTTCAATTTTGCTTTTCTCATCCCAGTGCTTTGTCTTAATATTTCCTTCAATTACAACTACTTTTTCAATATCCTCCATATTTTCTAGGAAAATCTAAATGCAAACATGTCACCTCATTGCACTCCCTTGATAAAGAAAACAAGAAAGATACAGAGACAAAACAGCTCAAGGTTGATATCTCAAGGTGATAATGCATGTTATGTGGTGGATCTTCCATTTATGTTATTCCCCAAAACACACTCTTACCTTCTACAGGAGTAAAACTATACTTTCTAACGTCAGCCTATTACCACTTTCATTTCAGAACAACCACTGGTTTAAAGAGCAAGATCCTCAACCCTGGCGAAAACTGAACTAAAGAGAACCATGCCAAAGAACAAGGTCTCCCCATGTCATCTTTAGTTAATTCTCCTCCATCTANCTCCTCCATCTGGTACGAAGAGAACCAAGTCCCTTGAGAAAATGCTTTCAGTGTCATTTCAAGAGGCACAATTTCAACATAAAACCAAGGCTTCTACAGGAGAAGGCTCCAGACCTAGTAGGTCTGCGACATCCTTGAAAATCACGAGGCCTTCTCAAACTAGAGAAGTCAATAAATTAAACACACCGACCTACTGGTTAGAGCAAATCAGACTTGAAGAATCGTTGGAAATGCATTCAATAGCCTTGGGATTTTTCAATCTTGCTATTGAGGCAAATGTTCAGGTAAGTTTGATTTTGGTTAGTTTAAATAAAAGAACTTGTAAGGAATCTTAACCA
>MNCI01017048.1:209800-236756 GCA_015680685.1 Gnetum montanum | reverse complement strand
AAGTACATTCACAAAGTTGTGCTCAAATGTTTTTGCAAAATTTTATTTGTTACAAGTAGGTATTATAAGGACTGCGTAGACTAGGCAATTGAGCAAAATAGAAACTCTCAACAACTCACAGTACTTGGCAAAGTTGGCTGAATCTCTTTAAGGTAAGTCATTTGTAGTTTACACACAATGCAATTGTTTCATATTTCACAACTGCACGCTGCAATAGCACACACACATACTCACATTAACTACTGAGTTTATTTGGAGGTATCTAGGCCTTGGTGTTGCTAGAGACCAGCAGGCACCTAAATCCTGTTCGAGGACACTCATTGGCGGTCGCGTCCTAAACGGTCGCCAACACAATGCAAGGACACTATTAATGGTGTGGACTTGGTTTGAACTTATATGGATAGGTATGACAATCATTTTAATCACATTTGATATAAGAACCTATTACAAATATGATCAAGTATCTTACATCTCTATCTCTGTAATCCATTCTCTTCCCATTATTCACCTCACTGCTACATACAATTATGAGCCTTTTGGTTTTATGTAGTATAGTGCAACACCCCAACCAAGGCTATTGTGTGTTGTTTAGAACAAAGGCATGGTCTACATTTGACTTCTCAGGTGCCCACGGACATCTTTAGAAGTGGTTATGCAAGGGAATTATGGCAAGAGCCTACTTTTGAGAGGACCCACTTGCATAACTTTTTTTGGTCATTGCTTTGAACTAACCTTCACATCTTCCAGAACATCATTGATGGTTTCTATGAATTTATACATGCTTTTGGAACTACTTCTCACCAATTTTAATAAATTTTTCCTACTGCTCTATCTCAATGTTATTCAAATTTTAAAAAATTTCCTAGCCATTTTCTACATTAGACCTTTGGTTTTACTTGTTCAAAAACTTGTGCACTTCTAGAGTTACACTTATTAATTGTGGGGGCTATGGATGTGCTTTTTGAAATTTTTGAAAATTTTACTAACATCCTATTTTTGAACATTGTGTTAACTAATAGTAATTGGCCAAAATAATGTGAACAACTGGATGATTTTAGGTACCTCATTGCCTTTGGCATAGTACACTATCATCACCTTGTGCTTAAACACAAACTAAGGAATCTAAAAGGGTTAATTATTAAGGAAAATTTACCAAAAACTAATGTTGATTCTTTTCTAGGCACAAAAATGAAGCCAAGAGGGGAACAACAAAGGATATGCCATGGATAAATAATAGCACATACAAGATAATGACTCAAATATCAGATGATTGCTAAATCCATGGAATAATGAGAAGAAGGTTTAGTCCATCCTTCAAGAATGCTCTACATAAAAAAAATAGGCATCGACATAACATTCAAGATTGGAAGTCTACCATTGCTAGTGACAACAAGAATAATCATCTTCAACAAATGTTTGAAGACCTCTACAAATTTTGTAATCTTCAATGTCTATCTAGTCTTTTTATCATTTTTTCATTTTGTATGCATCCACTCAAATAAAATTTTATAATGTGGCACTTGGATTTAGTTAGTAGTTAGCATCAGTCAATAATCCCATACTTTCCTAATTTTTTATAAAGAAAACTTGGTCCTATCCTGTTAACTCGAGAACAAGTTTTTAGTTAGTCATGGAGGTTATGATGAAGCATCAGTTAGCTGACGTATCATAGATGCTATGTTGTAGATGCTGCATTACATATGCATTGTAGCATCCCTATTGATGCATCTTAGTTGGCTGCTACCTTGTAGATGCACTATCGTAGTTGTGTTGACAAATCTATCAATGCAATCCCCTTGATGCATGCATTAACACATATGCACCGATATAGTATGTGTTTTTGCCTATAAATATGCATACTCCCATAGTGTATTTAGCATTCTTTTGTCAATAGAGTATCCAAACTCATGTAGTTTTATTTTGAAGTCTTAGAGAATAGTCAATGAGTACTCACAATGTGAATATGAGTCAATTGTATGCCATCTTATTCGAGTGGCAATGTATCTAGACATATTCTATGAATGAAAATAATATCAAGATTGATTCTTATCCATTGTAGCACTTTGACTTAGATTAAATTTACTTTTCAGGCAATTTTACTTTACATGTACTTAGTTAATATTTACATTTCCATGCATGTTAATCAACCAACGAAATGAGCATCATCAATTTCAAGCATAAATCCTAATAGCATTATTGCTTGGTTTACCTAGTAGCATAGTGCTTGATAATCCTAGTAGTGGATACGTGGATTCAAGATGTGTACAACAAGCTAGAAATAGACATTCATTACTTGTAGGCTAGTTTAGCATTTATCTTTCTATTGTTAATTAGATTAAATAATTAATTTATTTATTATCATTTGGAGTAACATAAATCCACAACAACATCAACCATCATATGCATCACTTTGGACTATATAGTTATTGCCTATACCTTGCTATGATACTTATTGTCTCAACTTTAGAGGCAAAGACATCAAAACTAATCTTACAATAAGTGAGGTTTACTAGCTTTCTACATACCTAACTGTCAAGATTGCACTAGATGATTTATACCATTAATACATGTTAATGATAGTATTGGATCTAAAGTGAGTACTTAAGTGTTATCAAGTGCTTTGACCTGTAAAATCATGTAACATTTAATGAAACCTATACAAACCTCATTTTCTTTACTAGCACTAGAGTTAAAGTTGTAGCTTCCATTAGGTTACCTTTTATTGTTGAAGATTTGGTAAAATATCAACCATTTTTTATGATGATTCATGAATGTCTAGGTGCAAATGACATACTTAGTCTTTCTTGGTTAGCTAACATCATGTAGTATCCTCATCCATTCATCAATAAATACATTTTTCATTTCATGACCATTAGATAGTGATCATAGTTGATGAGTGGCGAGGTACCCCCTACACCGAATCATACAAATCACAAATGTTTATGCATGATCCAGTTGAATTCCACAGACCTTAAGTTCCTAAGTACATTGGTTCTAGGATGTGAAATCTAATCGTGACAATCATTATCTTCTCAACTACACTTATGGAGCTTAATTGTATGGTTAAGTGTAATTGAGGCACATGATTTTTATTATTTTATATTTTATTCATCTACAATTAACAACAATTTGAAACTTAATTTATGAACCACTTTAACTAATCTAATTACTAATTAATAACTAACTATCTTAACATAAGTATCCAGTCCCACTTTCCGTGCACATCCTGAACATGTAGAATGCTGCTGGATTACCAAATGTTAAGCATTATTGGGATTACCAAGCATCATGCACATGCTTGAAGAAATCATACTTATATGTTTAATTAACTACTATTTAATCTAGTTAGCTTACATTAGCTTAATTACTTGGTAGTATTAAATGAAATTGCACAAAACATTAAGTTCATGAATAAATATTTAAGCTAGCCAAGGTGCTGCAAAGTTTGATTAGAAAGCTCATCTTTATTGGCGCACACACTACTATGTTCAAGTATAACAGTGCTTGAATAAAGATCCATACACTCAATGACTCTTGCTATGAGTACTTTGGAAAATATCTAACTCTAGAGAAAAGAAACTACAAGACCTATACTATGCTATGAAAAACTTATGCAAACTGTGTGCCCAAGAGTTATATTTATAGGTCGGCACACACCCCATGATATCTAATATTTGACATCACTTCTTGTGCCCTAATATCAGGTATCTAATTTTGGAGCCAATTCAAATATGGTTCATCATGCTCCCATGACTAAATGAAAACTTGTCCTTGAGTGAACAAGAGGAGGAATAATTTCCTTACAAAATATTAGGAAAGTATGGGATTATTTACTTACATGAAAACTAACTAAGATAGAAGAGATAAACTCTAAATGTCCATGTGTATGGATTTACAATCTTTTTACAAAATTGAGTGTTCATGATAATAGAATTGAACACCCTAGACAAAATTGACATCCAAATCCTTTGGCAGTTGAAGAGTGAGGGAGAAGATTCAATGATCATGAAGGGTCCTCATTGCATGGTGCTATTACTTCTTCCTTGGTGAAAAAAATCTTGCTTCTAGTCCATGCTTACCATGGCAATCACATTAAAATCATAGGTTAGTGTGCAATGTGTAACATATAGCTTTTAAGTACCTTGTCTCATTGGTGGTTACACTTGGCTAGGTTGTGATTATGGTGAGGTGAGTCCTTTAATAGTGTTAGTGCGAAGACTAAAAAACAAGGTGAAATGAATAAGTGGTCTATTATTAACTTTTGAAAAGTCCAAACATGATGAAATGCTTGAAGAGGATTACAGAATTCACAACAATAAAAAGAGGATTTCATTGAAAAATGTTGTGAAGATGTGCACAATTGGATGTCATTGATGGGGCATGCCAAAGGATTTGATTGTGAGGATACCTAAGGATAAAGAACTTAACTAACCCAACCAAAAGGTATGCAAGTGGATCCTTCCCAAAGCAAGCACATGCTCTTTATTCCCTTGCATATCCTCAAACTGAGGAGTCCATGGACCCCATGGATGATTATTGGTTACAAAAAGTTAAGTACAAAAACCTAGAAGAAACTACCTAAAAATTTCAGCACATCAAACCAAGACATCAAACAAGAACATGAAATTGGTAGTGAGGTGAGGCATTGAAAGCATAGATGACTGAGAGAAAGAGTGGAATGGAGTTCTCGATTAAGGTCACATGAAGTCCCTTTTGAATTTTGTGGTTAAATGACTTAATAAAATCCATCTTTAGTCCAAACAAAAACCAACCATCTTTAGTAACGTTTCATTACCATTCTATGGCTAGTCCACATCCCTGAGACACAAGAGTGCTCCCATAGAACAACCACCATTCCTTATTAAAGAAGAAAAGAGAAGTAGGAAGTGAGAAATGGCCCTAGTTAGAGGGGACCTTTAGGCATGGGTAAGATGTCTTTCTAGTCCCATAACTAGTGCTTGTAGCCTATTTATTTTATATAAGAGATGTGCTTTGAATTCTCATTATTTTTGTTTTGTTTTTCTTTTTGGATGGGAACCACACCATGCAAAGACTTATTCAACTTCCTATTATTGGTTGACATGGAATGGTAAGTAGAAAAGCACAAAGAGTACCAAGTCCCCTTGAAGTCACATCTTATTTAAACATTTAAATCCTTTCCAAGTTTGGAAACAACCAAGATCACAAGTTTGTTAAAGTTTTATTAATGAAGAAGGAGCCTCACACTTCCAGAATAAGGAAAACCATAGAGTTTGTGGATGGGTGGATGTTGTGGACTCACTGCCTATTTCATGAAAAAGAAACCATGTCCTAGTTATCAGTAACAAAATTCAAAGCTAGAATCTAGACACCAATAATTAAATAACCAGATAGCACATGCCCACATCAAACAAACCACATTGTACCCAGTTGGCAATAAGGCACATTATTATTATTAAAACACAATAAGAAAATCACATCCAAATAAAGGAAAATATATAAGAAATTGGAAAATATTTAAGAAAAATAAAACATATTAACGATGTTGTAAAATAAAAATTTTGAAAAATTAATAACGTAAAAACAAAAAGGTGTAAGATAAAGAATGTGTAAAATAAAAAGCTATAAAAATAATAAGGTGTAAAATAAAAAGATGAAAAACTAAGAAGTCACTTATATAGTTAGCATGGATGGCCATCTCCCCCACGACTAAGTTGAAAGAAAAAGATCTAAAAGATTGAGCATGGTTGTCCATCATTGTAGATCAACATGACCCTAGAAGGGAAAGTTTTGTAAATGATATAAGGTCCTTCCCACAACATATGGAACTTATTTTGTTGAGGTATGTGCATGGGATTTTAGTTGAAATTTAACTTTCCTAATTCTAAGGTCATGGTGCTTTTTGTTGAATTCCTTGTGCAATTCATTAGATAACATGGCCACTAATCTGTTTTCTAGCAACTTGAGATTCATTAATATTTCTTTTTGTGCTAGACTTAAGTCAAGGTCAAGGTCACAGGCTGTTGAAAGTGTATGGAGCTTAGATTGAATAAGAACTTTTGGTAATTTTCAATATACCAGCTCATAGGGAGAATATCCTATAGGGAGTTTTCATGTTGAGAAGTAGGCCTAGAGGGCATTGTTGAGTTTTATGATCTAGTCTCTCCTATATTTGCTAATAGTTCTCATTAAGATCTTTGTGATTTCCCTGTTTGTAACCTTAGCTTGACCATTGGCTTGAGGGTGGTAGGGTGTTGTTAGTTTATGTTTAACCCCAAGCGTTACATGACCTTCTGAAAGGTAATGCCTATAATGTGGATTCCATTATTAGAAATTAATGCACGTGGCACACCAAACTTGTTTAGAACATTCTATTGTACAAATCAAGTATGCCTTTCCTTTTGACATGGGTGTGTTGGGACCCATGAAATCAATGCCCTAGATATCAAAGGGTTTTAGTGATTAGATCCACTATTAAGGTCCCCCTATTCAAGTAGTCATTTCACCATCTCGTTGGCAACTTTACAAGAATGGAAAAATTGGTGAGTATCCCTAAAACTTATTGGTCAATAATACCTTGTCATCAAGATTTTAATGGCTATGCATCTCCCAGCATAGTGTCCTCCATAAGGACCCTCATGAGCATCCTGGAAAATGTGCAATTGATTAGCATTAGGGACACACCAATGAACTAGTTCATCAGTTCACACCTTGTAGAGGTGTTCGTTGATTTCCATGAAGCATTTTACCTAGTGAAGAAATCATTGTTTCTTTTGGTGGTCCAACCCTTGTGGCATCTCTTAAGTGAGAAGATAGGTGAGAATTTCATTGTACCATTTAAGCTTAGTGGGAAATTGTTTAGTTATAGCCCTAGCAAATAGGAGTTCATTAGGAAACAAATTAGATAGTGGGCTTTCCTCCTCTTTGTTGTTCCATTGCAACCAAGACAAATGGTTAGCAATCACATTCTCAATTCCCTTTCAATCTACCATCATAATATCAAATTCCTGTAAGATCACTAGCCATTGTAAGGCACAGGGGCTCACCGTTGGCTTATTCATGAGGAAGTGAATGGCATTATGGTCCATGTGCATAAATAGTTTGTATCCAAGTACATAATGCCTAAAATTTTATAGCAAAAACACCACTATCATTAATTCTTTTCCTAAGGTGATGTAGTTCAATTGTGCACCCATGATGCTTCAGCTTGTGTAATGGATATAACATGGATGTTTCTTATCATCCAATTGTGTAATCATAGCTTCTAAGACATAATTTGATGCATCTGTCATAACATGAAATGGTATGAACCAATTGGGTGCCTATAGAATTGGAGTTTCTACAAGTTTCTCCTTCAGTTGTTGAAATGTTTTTTCACATTCCTTGGTCCAAACAAATAGAGCATATTTCTTTACTAACTTAACCAATAGTTTTGCAATCTTAGAGAAATTCTCTATGAATCGCAATTAGCAGCTAGTGTGTCCAAGGAATGAACAAACATATTTTATAGTTTCTGGTTGATGGGTAATTCCTTGGATGATCCTTATTTTTTCCAAGTTAACCTCAATTCCTACTTGTGAGATTCAGTGCCTTAATACAATGCCTTCTTGGACCATGAGATGGCTCTTTTGCCAATTGATCCATAGGTTTGTTTTTAAACATATTTTTAGTACTTGCTCAAGGTGGTCCAAGGCTTGCTTGAATGTAGCACCATAAGTGAAAAAGTTATCCATAAAGAATTTCACTCCACTATCGATTTGTCGTTGAAAGATGCTTAAGACCAAGTGTTGAAATGTAGCAGGAGCATTGCACAAACCAAAAGGAATCTTTCAATATACAAAGATCCCCTAAGGACTTGTGAATGTTGTTTTGGCCTGATCCTTTAACATTATCTAGATTTGGTTATAGCCACTATAACCATCCAAAAAACTGTGATAGCAATGCCTAGATATGGTGTCCAACACCTAATCAATGAATGGTAATGGAAAATGATCCTTGAATGTTGTCATATTCAATAGCTAAAAATCAATGCAGACCTTCCACTTTTCACCTTTCTTTGGAACTAACCCACTCACTATCTGTACTGGAATAAATAAATCCTACCTTGAGGAGTTGTTTGATTTTCTCTTTGATGATCTACTTTAATTTGGGGTTCAATTATCTCTGTAGCTACCTCTTTGGCTTCATGGCTAGGTTAGTGTAGATACAATGCTAACATATCCAAGCAAAGGCTATTGACCATTTTTAAACCACATTCAACGGCATCTATTTCTATTTTGGAGCAATATTTTCATTGATTATTACCAGCTTTCCATTTTTTAAGAATGCATATTCCATGCTGACAAGAAGAGTTTTTAAGTCAAGGGGCTCTTATTTAAAGTTTTGAGGAATTTCCAACTCTTCTCAATAGGTATCATCATTTTCATTATTAGAGAGTTAGTGATGAACTTGTTCTAGTTCATCCATGCCTATGACATAAGTGCATGTTAGGCTCTCATTAGGTTCCATGAAAAGTGTTCTACTTTCAAGATCAGTGGTTAGCCACTAGGTGCCCTCTTATTTTGTGGTTGCTGTGTACATTGCTTGCATGTGGAAATGGATTCTCATTTAACAGACTAGGGTTTCTACACAAAATTGCATCCTATATCATTATATGCGATGCATGTAACTCACTTCTTCTTGATCTTTTTGAATGCATTTTCCTTAGATTTTTCTAGAAAAAGATCTCTAATGTCCATTCTTGCATCAATAGTGCTTAGTCATGCCCTTCCCATGATTATTGGGAAGTGCCCTTTATAGTTCTTAACCTTGATCACTAGGAAATCAGTAGGATAAGACCGCCCATAGATAATGGTCACAATATCTTCCACCAGTCCCAGTGGAATAGTAATGGACCAGTTTACCAATTATAATTAGATATTTCTCTTCCTGAGGGGTGGCAAGTTCTAGGCAACATACATCTCATGAGAAATCAAGTTCACACTGAAACTTGAATCAAGAAGAGCATTACATAGTTCATTCCTAACAATCTGAAAATAAATAAAAGGACTCCCAGATCAACTAATTTCCTAGAAAGGTTGCTAGCCTAGATACAATTAGATATGGCATGAGTGAGCATAATAATATGGATTCTTGGTGGTATTTGATTTAAAGGAAACTCAAAGGAATTAGATGCAAAAAGAGATGGAGAAGTAGGATTTCCAACTACATGTGTATGTGAGGGCTTAGGTGGACTATTTGATTAGAAAAAATGTCTTTTCTATGATCTAGTATTCGAACCACTTGATTGATGAACCAGTTGTAGATTGATGGCTTTGGTAGTGTTGCATTACTACAGTTGGACTGGAAGTTTACTCAGCATAGATGGAGCAAGTAGTAGCTATGTTGAGGGTGGAGGAACAAGTTCAGAAATAGGAGAAGGATAAGGATAGAAAGTCATATCCCTGCTTGAATGGGGAGAATGAGTTTGATAATATTCAAGAGGGTAGTAGTGATGTTGAAAAGTAGAAATGTGATTAGAAGAGCCATGTGAAGATAGGGATTGTTAAATGTAATACCAATATGTATTAGGTTGTCTATAGGGGTATTGCTGCCTTGGCAATGATAGCACCCATGACTATGGTTGATACCATTATTAATACTACTCATATGATTATGGTGGAGTTCCACTTGGATGATACTATTGTTGCTAGTGGAACTACCTAGGATTGCCTTAAGGATAAGACAATCTTCTAGGTGTTTGCCTTTTTACTAGTCATGGATTTAGAGCATACACCCCAGACTCTTGTAAGCATGATACAATAGGGCAACATCCCTTAGGATGTTCATATTGGTAGATGTCACATCCACTATCATCATCCAATTCAGTTCTGGAAACTTCCTCTACTATAGTAATCTTACTCTTGCCCCTTTGATTGGCATGTTTAGCTTTTTTTCACCTACTACAATCATGATCACTACCTTGTTCTTTGGGACTATTTAACAATCTTTAGGATAGCTTAAAATCTGCTATCCATAGAGTCCCATAATTGATCTACCTTAGCCAAGATTTCAGAGGTAAATTTTTGAATCGACAAAGTCTTTTGGTTTACAATCTCATGAAGTGATGATTCCTTCTCATTTTCATAAAATCAAACCTCCCTCTTATGAATGGAAGAATTGTGATTGTATTCTTATGCACTTTAGTGTTTCCTCAACTCTCCTTCTTTTTCTACCTACTCAATCAACCTTTGGATCTAATGGGCTCTTAATTCTAACAATTGCCCTTGGGCATAGACTCCAAGAGTTCTCGTTGTTTCTAATCAAATCCCATCTATGATATGATGAAGTTACTCTTATTGAGAATAACCATGTCTAGGACATCCATGCAATAGAGAATAGTATCATCCCATGGCAGCATCCAAGGATTCATGTATTCCTTATTTCTATCCTTGGATCTACCTCCTCAAGTTGGACACTTGGGAGTACATATGATATTTTTCTTTAAATATTTTGAGCATTGTATTCCACTGTCTGATGGATTATAGTTCTAAGGATTGGTACCAGCTTTCTTCTTCTTTGATGAGTGTCATGGGAAACAACTTAATCTTTTGCTAGTCATTTTCTATATTTTTCAAGGTATAGGCATCGTGGAAAGCCTAAAGATGATTTTCCAAATCTAAGTTATATCCCCCTTCAAACCTAGGAATATTATTAATGTCTAACCTCTTGATCTAACTATCTATAATTTTCCTTGTAGGAATTCATTGCCTCTGTAATGTTTAGCATGCTTCATGTAGAAAGAAAAGGCTCATCGAGCATGATGCCCTATGCTACCCCTTCATTCATAGTAATGGGCCTCTCTTGAATGCTCATGCCCCATGTCTTGACTTGTCCAATGGTCCCTATGATTATCTTAGTCTCGTCAATCACCTCCATCATAATTGTGCCCCAAGTGGTTACGTTTAAAGCCATAAGAGGAAGATGATAATGAAGGTAAGAGGAAGGAGGACTAGAACCATCATGGTGCCTAACACCCCCTATTTAGTGATCATGACCATAATCATGATTAGGTTTCTTAGCTACATCCCTACCATGACTCTTCTTCTTGAATTTGTTCTTGCTAGAAACCTGTTGTTGGATCCATTCTTACTAGAACCTGGATTATGGATTGTGGACTATAGGTTCTAGTTTTAACCTCCTTCACCAAAGTCAAAGACAGGAGTCTCTCTAAATGGAAAATCCCCAAAGAATGATTTTCTACCATCTTTTTGGTATGTTAGGTATGAGGAATCATTAAACCACTTTCCCTTCACAAATTCATAGCATTTCTCTAGATGTCGATCCCTTAGAAATTGTTAACCAGTGGGATGATAATCCCTGGCATTACTATCCTACACAACATACTCAGCATGAAGTCCTTAGAGACCCAATCACATAAGAGTTTATTGGATCATTACTAGAATAGATCAATCCAACAACAATACAATGTTACCCTCCATGTCTCGCCACTATAGTGGTTCATGCTAGTGTAGGACAAAGGTAAACTTGGGTACATACTCATCAGGATGAGCATATACCACTCTGTATTGTTAAGACACGTATTGATTTACTCCATCAAACTTGGGTAGAGAATCACTCCTATGAGAAGATGACATCTTATATTAGAGAACAAGAAATGCAGTGTGCTTCTTAAAATTGTTGTAGTTATTTTAATGTATGATATGACTTAGGGTTTGTTCAAATGATATTGAATAATTTTTCACTAAGTCCTAGATAGTGCACATAAAAAAATGATCCTTAGCAACAACACTAATGATGAGCGACGAGATACCCCTATGTCCAACCATATGAATCACAAGCATTCATGTGTGATCCAGTCAAATTATGTAGATCTTAAGTTCCTAAGTACACTGGTTCTAGGATGTGAAATCTAATCGTGACAATCATTATCTTCTCAACTACACTTATGGAGCTTAATTGTATGGTTAAGTGTAATTGAGGGACATGATTTTTATTATTTTATATTTTATTCATCTACAATAACAAGTTAAAACTTAATTTATGAACCACTTTAACTAATCTAATTGCGAATTAATAAATAACTATCCTAACATAAGTATTTGGTCCCACTTTCTGTGCACATCTTGAACACGTATAACACTACTGGGTTACCAAACATTAAGCATTGCTAGGATTACCAAGCATCATGCACATGCTCGAAACAGTCGTACTTATGTTCTTACTTAATTGCTACTTAATCTAGTTATCTTACTTTAGCTTAATTACTTGTAGTATTAAATGAAATTACATAAAACATTAAATGCATGAATAAAATATTTAAGCTAGCCAAGGTGATGCAAGGTTTGATCAGAAAGCTCATCTTTATTATTGCACACACTACTGTGCTTAAGTACAATAGTGCTTGAATAAAGATCTGTACACTCAATGACTCCTACTGCAAGTACTTTGGAAAATATTCTAACTTTAGAGACAAGAAACAACAAGAGCTCTACTATGATATGAAAAACTTATGCAAACCATGTGTCCAAGCACTATATTTATAGGCCAGCACACACTCCATGATATTGGATATCCAACATTTCTTCTTGGGCCTTGATATCAGGGCTCCAATATCAGAAATCCAAGATTAGAGCCAGGCCAAATATGATTCATCCATAGTTGATAAAGAAGCCTTCAATGTTTTCCATCTAGATCATTAATCTCAACCCCTTATGCTCTATCCTCAAACAAACACACATACTATTGGCCCTACAACTACTCTTTCTACCATACATCATGAGCCTTAGACATTCTTAGCTCCTACTATTCATAACAAACCTAACATAGATGCATGCTCGATCCCAGAATGTGATTTCTTTAATCACAATCTCAATGAATTAGAAATTACTTTATCATCAAAAGAACCAATGTTATGCCCTTTCTGCTCCACTACATGTAACATTTTAATTAGCCAAGATGATGACCCAGAGTAAGTCTTTCTATCATGTTTACCTCATCACTTAAGGCCTTAGGAGGAGAATTCACTGTTATGATGGAAGGAAGTTTTTCTACACTTGGATAAATCATCATTTCATAGAATGTCATCTTGACTACCACCTACATTATCTCTTCTTATACTAAAAAATAAATTTAAAATATTTTTAAAAAAATTAATAAATAAGATTAAATCACTTACGTGACATTTTTAAAATGATATCATGCATAATGATTTATTTCTACAACATTTTAGAACTTGATAGCTATACGTTGTTGATGAGTCATGTTTTGGTAAGGCTCCAATATCAAAGTTACATTATTAGGTATCTGATATTGGGGCACAACCTTCGATGTCAGGGATCTAATATTATCTTATTTCTGCTAGCTTATAAATGAAACACTTGGATGCACGGTTTTGAGATATAGACATAGAGAGGGGAATAGATAGGTAGTCAAAAAGTAACAAAATTCTATTAGTTTGTTTTCAATGCATGTCTGTAGTATGATGTTAAGTGATTATATGACATCCTTATTTGAATGTTATGTACTTGGACATGTTACATGCTAGGCAATAAAGATCAAGATTACTTCCATCATTGTAGCATCCACTTAGCTTTATTATTGTTAATTACTTAAATGCCTACTATTTTCCTTAGTTAATGTTTATCATTTATTGCTCTTTATTATTTCTGTCATTAAGAAAAATGAGTATGACTAATCATGAGTGCTTAAGTATAATTACTTGGTTATCCACTAGTGTTATTGTTTGGTATGCCCAGTAATAGTACACTTGGTAATCCCATTAGTAGTTGCATGAAGTCCAAGGCATGTACGAAAGGTTAGGATTGGATACTTATTGCAAGTAGGCTAGTTTAGAATTTACTTTTCATTTTTAATTAGATTAAATAATAATTTCTCTATTATAGTTAGGAATAACATAAGGTTGCAATAACATCAATTATCATATGCCTCACTTTGGACTAAATCATACGTGACAAAGCTACCACTAGTCCAAGTGGGAAGATAGCCAACTACAATCAAGACATCATGATCTAGATGCCACAACTAGTCCCGTCCATGGAATTCAACCAGATCATGCATGAATGCTTGTGATTATATTGTTGGTCGTAAGGGGTATCTGTCACTCATCATTAGCACCATTTTCGGGGATGGTGCTAGTTATTTAGATTAGTTATATTATACACAATCACTATGAATAGATTAATGATTTATATTTTAGAAAATATTAAGTCACATACATCATTAAATAAAAACAATGTCTCTTTCACATGGGAGCGATAATGCATTGTATAAAAAGAACATTCATTGGAAAACTAATAAATTGAAAAAAATTAGAGTGACCAATCTCATTCAAGGATTTCATATGTTCATGACCACCATTACAACACTCAAGAACTACATTCACCTAAGGCAGACAATCCTAGAGGTGTTGGAGTAAGTCCTAGATCAAGGAGGGCCTCAAGGCCTACGACCTCCTCAAAACCAAGAAAAGATAAATCAAGGGACCATGGGAAGAACTATAGAAGCCACGGTGATTCTCCTAGTTCCTTATCCTCCTCTTCCTTTTTAATGTTTAGTTTTAACAAAGATTAACATAGGTATAGAGATAAAGCTCCACTATGGGGTCAACATAAAGATAGAAATCAGAACTAAGGGAAAAATCAAAGACATTAAAATGAGCATAGAAAAGATCATCATAATTAGACAAATAGAAATAGAAATTTTTACCATGACATGTCTAATGATGGTAAAGCCCTATTGGTCACTAAGAGCATAATGCAGATTACAGAGGTAATTAAAATACACAATAGGAATCGAAGGGAAAGTCACATCAAAAGGCTTAATATGAATAACATTCCTAAATTTATGGGAGGCTATAATTCTGATCCACAACATCATTTACAATACATTGAAAGTGAGTGGCAAAAGCTTAAACTCTTTCCTAGGACACTAATAGATAAAGCTGAAGTGTGGTATAGATTGTTGAAACCAAATTTGATCCATCAGTGGTCCACAATGCTAGCGAGAAATACCAAACTTATGCAAGGGTGTCCAACCTAAAGAAATGAATCCAAGGATGAAAATAGGAGCAACATAAACCCTTGGATATGACCCTAGATATATACTATTCTCTACTATATAGATGTCCAAGCCATGGTTTCTCTTAAGAAGAGAAACTTTTCCACATCATAGATGGGCTTCATAGTCAAATGAGAGAGACCCTTGGGATGTATGCTTAAGGTCGATTATATGAACTGAGAACCCATCAGATCTAAAGGCTAATTGAACATGTGGAAAAAGAAGAAGGAGAGCTATGTAAATAAGAGAATGTTGAGGAATATCACTAGGAGCCAACACTTCAAAAGAAGAGGGTTCATCTCTATGATAAGGAAAAAGAGGTAGCCCTTGATGAGATGATTTCACAACAAACCTTGCCAATGCAATAGTCTATTGCTAATATTCAGGCAAGGCTAAATAAGATGTTGGAATGGATAAATGAGAAAGTTACAACTTGCATAGAAATTGTAGAAGAGAGAGTAATGTAAAACAAATCAAATGATCAAAACAAAAGAAGGAAAAGGGACCAAGAGATAGCTAAGAACATTGATCATCAAAAAGGAGAAATGGCTATAGAAGAAGAGGCTATAGACTCAACCACCGAAGAAGATGATGGATGTGAGATCTACCTATATGATCATCCAAAGGGCTATTTCCCCAGTTATGTTACATCTACATGAGTATTTGGCTTTTGCTTCGAATCCCAAATTTGTACAAAAGCAAATGCCTAGGAAATTACCTTTCTCACAAGGTAATTATAGACAGTCCAACAACCAATCATACTATCCTAGTGGGACTTCTTACCAACCTCAACACTATCATCAATTGCATTGGCAAATCCCACAGTCGTGGGGAAGGCCATCATCAAACTAGCACTACCCTTATTATCATTCAAACTTGTCTAGATACTATGTTCAACAACCTATTTCCCCAACTAGTTCTACTTCCTCTACCTCAAATCACTACTACCACTCTCCCTAATATCATCAACTTGCAATATCTTGTATGAGATCACCACCTCAGACCTCTTACCTTACATCATATACTCAATATTCTCATACTCACCTCCATCACATGTCATGGCCAGTAACACAAGAAGGTTTAGCACCACAACATCAATAAAAGAATGCCACTTGTGTTGTGAACATACATACAAATGATAATTCTAGTAAATCTCCACTATAATCTTGGAAACATCCTTTATTTAGGACAGTTTCCACACATGAGCACAACACATGTGGACCTATTAACTCACCCAAAGTAGCACAATGCCAATCAAGCATAACATCCTTCCTCTCACAACCAATGTCCTCCAATCCTATACAAAGGCCAACATCCATTGTTACTTCAACACTTGATAGAAATGATGAACCTAGCACTATGAAGAGATAGAAGAATCTATGCATCACTGATCATGATAAATGGTGCAATCATGGACTAGATTTCTGCAAAGTTAACACAACTCCTATTCTAATCCACCGTATGTTTCAAAACCAAGTGTGTAAGCAACAACCTATCTATGTAGCCATCATTAAACTAGAAGACACCTAGTGTCTTGAAAATGAAAGTCTAACCCTATTTCACAAATGCATGAAGCTTACCTACCTACATATTAATTCTTGTCATGATCAAAAGCTTAGTCATGGGGTAGATGCCCCATCCTAAAATCAAGAATTAATAAGTATTTTTCATCTTTTAGTTTTACAATTTTTTATCATGTTTTCATTTCTTGATACAAATTTTTCCCATCCTTTTCAACTTTTTCCACACTTTGTTTTTAGTTCCTTTGTTAGTAATCTCGATTGTGAATAAAATGACAAGATGTAGCCAAATAAGATCAAGTTTTCTCTATGTTGTCAAAGTCATGAGGGACTAATTATCTAGACAGTGAGGCAACATCATCCATCCATCCATTCCATTAATAAGAGGTTCTTACCATGGTCATAATGATATTCTTTTCCATCATCAAACTAAGAATAAACTTGTAATCAGTGTTCCTAGATAAAAAAAAGTGAAGAAGCAAGGGGAAATGTGAAGGGTGTGACATCAAGGAAACTTGTGGTATCTCTCTGACCACTTTTGTATGTTCTATCATGTTACTAAGGTTGTAATTATATCCTTGTAGATCTAACAAAAAATGAAAGAGTAAAATAAGTGTTGCCTTACCATGTCACTAGAAAGACATGTTACCCATGCCTAAAGGTAGTCCTCTAGTATGGTTGACATAGATAAAAATAAAATAAAAGAGCATAGAATAAATTTTTGAGGATCCCACTAAAAAGACATGTTACCCATGCTTGAAGGTTGGTGGCTTCTTAGAAATAAAAAAAAAAGGTTCCATGAATAAACTCCTCCCTTGGATAAAACGCCCAAGTGATGATACTCCTTACAATGATGGTAGTCTTATGGTTGTAAATCCAAGAGATAAAATAATGTGAGGTAACTGGAAAGTGGTTTGAACTTAGTTTGAATCTTGGAGAGAAGGGCTAATGATTACTTTAACCATTAATAACAAACAAGGATTCATTATGCCTATGGTAAGGCACCTCATGTCCTAATTTCTACAATCCTTTCTAAAATCCATCTCATCTCACTATTTGTATGATCATAACTTGTGGTTTTGTGTAACATGAGTTATTTTCTCAAATTGGTGGTTTTAACATGTGTGTTTTGCTAAACATGTATCCATTGCATTCAACCCCTTTTGTGCCTACAGAAATTTTTAGGTGTGGTTATACAAGGGCATTAAGGGCAGAAGCCTACTTTGGGGAGGACCCACTTATATAACTATTATAAATTGTACTTGTCTATCACAACTGCATCATCTTGAACCTTCCAAGTGCATACATGTATATTTCAAAACCTTCCATTATCATACAATCTATCTGTTCTATATCATGGATTCAATACCCTTTTCTTACATCCTCTAAAGCATTTAATTTATATGATTTTGTTTTCCAACATTATTAGTGCCCAAATATGTATTCTCACTTATCCTAGAACTTTGAACTCTACATGAAACCTTCCAACCAATCATAAATCTTCATTTTTCATACTAAGTGTCCCCATGAAATACAAATTTAAGGCCTTTGATATCGAAGGGGAGTCGATATTAGGTCCAACAAAAACTATACATATGATCTTAGGAATTCTTTAGAAATCATTTTCATCAATTGTAGCTAAGGGAGTTTTTTCATTTTTCTCTCTTGAAAAAGAGCTTTGTGCATCCAATTTCTATACATGATATCTAACTCCATACCACTTCAATTTTCATGGTTTTCGAACCTATTTGATTTTGAAGTGTTTAATTTTTTTAAAAGGGGTGCTTCTGTGGAAACCTTGTGCCAATTTTTCAAAATTTGCTATTGCCTTGAAGGTATTATAAGGGTAAGAATGTTGAAAAACTTAAGCTTTTTAATGAACAATCAATTGTATGCATGCCAAAACCTTTAATTAACATACTTAAGAAATCATAACCATCATTATAAGCCATACATAAAGAAAAAGAAGTCAATTATAAAGGTTATAAAAGAAGTTAACACTTTTGGGGGCATTTTTCTTGAAATTTTTCTAACCCTGCAATCACATGAACTAAGAACTTAATGAAACTAAGGACATGAGTAAGGTATAAACCTATTGATGATAAATGAAAAATACCTTAGTAACCCAGAATCCTTGACTGATTACAAATGGCCCCAAAAAGATTAGAACAAGCAAGACCTTTGTAGGATGCAAGTAACCACCCAAGGGGTGGTAGAGGCCAACCAAAAGAAAAAGGCCCACCAGTTGAGCATGAAAAATAGGAGGCCCAATCATTTATCATTCATCAAGAGCTCCTGTTACAAGGCTATTGGTCTAGGTGGAGGCTACAAAACCATAGGCTCAAGCATAGGGGTAATGCCTCACATTGTCCCAAGAATGCCTCCAAGCCATCTAGGAGTGACCCATGTTGACCATCATCATCATGAAAATGAACTTTGAGCCATTCATGGAATTTTTTCCTAAGGTTGTCAAAACTTAGCTTCAGGAATCACCTTTATGGCACATCCTCTCTAAAAGTTGTGAATGATACCTCAGTGAAATGTACTAATTCTAGCACAATAAAGAGAAGGGCACCACTATCAACATTGGCAGAATCTCTATTTCTTACTCAATTAAGGCCATTGGAAAAGCTCTAAACATACCCAATGTGGGGGCCAAAGTAGCACACCTATCCACAAGATTTGACATAGAAACAAGGAAGTTATGGTTGAAATGGACATATAATAAAGAATCCAAAATATATAATGAGTTGACTCTATAGGAGAGAATTTACTTCAAAAACAATCTCTTTCCCACTAAAGGACTAAACAGGATATCAACCTACGTGGCTCGAGGAAGTGTAATCTTGATGGGTAAATACGATGCCAACCTTTCCCAACTATACTTTATGGAGATTCAACAGTGGTTTGAGGAAAGAAAGGTAGGGAAGCCAACCCTTCCATTTTCTTTCCTGATCAGGAAGCTATGCAAGCAAGCTGAAATCTTGGGTTACACCAAGGATGTTCCTAGGAGTGTCCAAAATCCTTCATTCTTTGAGTTCCTCAAACCAATGACACCATAGAATGATCATGGTGAAGAGAAAAAATATGAACTAGAGTAAGAGCAAGAATAAGAACCAAAGCAATGTCAAAAGTAGCAAGTCCCACTACCACCATCATAGGATTATAAATCCTCAATGAGCCATCTGCAACAAATTACCAAAAATCTTAGTTGGGAAAGCAAGGATAAATCCAACCTCTTTGGAGTCATTGATGATGTCATTCAGCCCATAGTTTCAACTGATCCATCAAGGGGATAGATTTCTTTACAATTAAGAGAAGAAGCCTAGTGGTCGTAAAAAATGTTTGGGAATGCCACATCTTTCCAAGTTGTGCTTGAAATTGGAGAAGGTGCCATAGTTGTGGTCATGCAGCACCAAGATGCATCAAGTGAAATAGAAGTTATAACAAACCACATCAAAGAATCCTTTAATGTGCCTATTGTATTCCTAGTGGACTTAATTGGAACTAGAGATGCACATATGTTAGTCGAGACCTTGATGACTCCTACAGCTCATGAGGATGTACTCGATATATTGTTGTAGACTAGGCAAGTCATGAAAACCCTCTTTGACATCTCCAATGATGTCACTACAATTCAATTTGACCTCATAACCACCAAAGGAAAACTAGTCATGGTAGAGACCAGGGTAGAGCATGTAGAATCATAAGTACACTAATTGCAATAAGAGCTTGTCCCCCTAAGAGCCAAAAGAAGGGATCCTTCCCAATTCATTGCACTTGACTAGTTGGGTAGTTTCGAATAGAGCAACTAGGGCAATTGATTAAGCAAAAGAAAGTGGTTGAATAGGAGAAGGAGAAAGTGATTTGGAATGCCTCAGTTGTCAAAGCATAAGCATATGCTCATGTGAAGGTACTAACCATTGTTCAAGAGAAAAATAAGCAACTTGCTACTGACAACACAAGGTTGACCACCATCAAGAAGTAGAAAAACATCTTGGAGAAGAGCATCCATCAGTTGAGGGAGGAATTTGTGAGGGTCAACTAGGACATAAGAAGATTGGCCAAAGAGAACAGAATCCTCTCAATGGAGGAGGTACAAGCCATATTTCAAAATTCTATAATTGAGATAAGCATGTGGCAGAATGAGACCAAAAAGCATAAGAAGCTAAAAGAGCACTTTTGGGACTAAATTGACATGTATAAGCAAATCAATGAGAAAGAAATCCAAATGGCAAAGGCTTGCATCAATTCCATGTTAGTGTAGAATCTTGACTAGTAGCCCATCCTGGATAGCTATGCCCTAGTTCACCAAGTAGAAGTGAAAAACAAGGATTTGCAAATTAAGGATTTGAAGGAGTACATGATGTTAGCTAACCTTCGTTATGCTAACAAGTTGTCCTAGAAATGAACTAGAATAGCAAGTAGTAGTCACTTATGCTTTATACAATAAGGAGTTTGTAGATAGAAAATATGCTCTACAGAAACTTCAAGTAGCAAACTCAGAACTAGAAGCAATTAAGGCTTGCTACCATGGGAAAAGAGATGTAGCTTCAAAACTAGCAAAGAGACTAACAAATTATCATGAATTGAGAGAAAAGGTTAGAGCTTTTAAGGAGGAACAAAGATAGGTTGTGGCATCATATGTGAAAGCCAATTAGATGTTCCCACAGTTGTCATATTTGTGGGATGTACCAACTCCAGCACACATTGGATCATCAACCTGGATGATGCATGACCCAAGAATAGAGGAGGAGAATTTGTAGGTGCTCTTAAATCATTATAAATTCTAGAAGCTTGATGACAAAGAAAAGCAACCAATGGAAGAGCCACCACCTCCGAGAACTACATAGCTTTCCCAATTTTGTTGTTTTGTCATGTTGTGTTCAATTTTTGTAAAACACCACTACAGCATGAAAGAATCAATTTGTGTGTCTATTAGAGTCAGTTAATAATCCCATACCTTCCCAATATTTTGTAAAGAACTTGCTCCTTATTTTTTTAACTCGAGGATGAGTTTTCATTTAGTCATTAGGGTATGATGAGCCATGTTTTGATAGGGCTCTGATAGCAGGTATCCAATATTCAAGCCACATTATCGAGTATTTGATATCAGGGCACAACCTCTAATGTTGGGGATCCAATATTACCTCATTCGTGCTAACCCATAAATACAACACTTGGGTGCATGATTTTAAGATATAGACATAGAGAGGGGAATAGATAGGTAGCTAAAAAGTAACAAAATTCTATTAGTTTGTTTCCAATGCATGCCTGCAATGTGATGTTAAGTGATTACACATCATCCTTATTTGAATGTGATGTACTTGGACATGTTACATGCTCGACAATAAAGTCAAGATTACTTCCATCATTGTAGCATTCACTTAGCTTTATTATTATTAATGACTTAAATGCTTACTATTTTTCTTAATTAATGTTTACCATTTATTGCTCTTTATTGTTTCTATCATTAAGTAGAATGAGTATGACTAATTGTAAGTGCTTAAGTGTAATTAATTGGTAACCTAGTAGTGTTATTGTTTGGTACACCAACTAACGGTACACTTGGTAATCCCAATAGTAGTTGTATGAAGTCCAAGGCATGTATAGAAGGTTAGGAATGGATACTCATCACACGTAGGCTAGTTTATAACTTGTTTTTTATTGTTAATTAGATTAAATAATTAATTTCTCTATTATAGTTAGGAGTAACATCAGGCTATAATAACATCAATTATCATATGCCTCACTTTGGACTAAACCATACGTGATAAAGCTACCACTAGTCCAAGTGGAAAGATAGTGAACTGCAATCAAGACATAATGATCTAGATACCACAACTAGTCCCATCCATGAAATTCGATCAAATCATGCATGAATGCTTGTGATTTTTATGGTTGGGTGTAAGGGGTACCCGCCACTCATCCTTATTCAAATGTGACGTACTTAAACACATTACATGCTCGATAATAAAGATCGAGATTACTTCCATCAATGTAGCATCTACTTAGCTTTATTATTGTTAATTACTTAAATAATTATTAGTTTCCTTAGTTAATGTTTATCATTTATTACTCTTTATTATTTCTATCATTAAGTAGAATGAGTAAGACTAATTAGAAGTGCTTAAGTGTAATTACTTGGTAACCTAGTAGTGTTATCATTTGGTATACCTAGTAACGGTATGCTTGGTAATCTCAGTGGTATTTGCACAAAGTCCAAGGTATGTACAAAAGGTTAGGAATAGATACTCATTGCACATAGCCTAATTTAGACTTTACTTTCTGCTGTTAATTAGATTACATAATTAATTTTTCTATTATATTTAGGAGTAACATAAGGCCACAATAACGCCAATTATCATATGCCTCACTTTGGACTAAACCATATGTGAAAAATCTACCTCTAGTCCAAGTGGAAATATAGCGAACTGTGATCAAGGCATAACAATCTAGATGCCACAACTAGTCCCATCCACAGAATTCAATTGGATCATACGTGAATGCTTGTGATTCATATGGTTAGGTGTAAGGGTTACCCACCACTCATTAATTGTCAGATGTGTACCCAATTAATAGTAGTCCACATCTACACATCAAGATCTACATTGACTAGAAAGGTTTTTATTCAGTCATAACTATTTTTCTATTGCATAGTTTTTGTATCTGCCTTTCTATCTCATATTCTACTATATCTATCTAATTATTTTCATTATACATCTCTACCATATGTATATTATTCTATTCTACCCTAGTTAGCATAACCAATGAGGTTTTTAAGTGAGTAATATCTTATTACTTCATGTGAGGGTTAAGTGGATTAGGAAGGTATTATTATTTTTCATATTTATGAGCTATTTATAACATTTTTTTCTGTCATACAATATGCGTGTAGGATTTAACGACATGTCACTTATGTGACATAGCACTATCCTCATGATAGGTGTATGGATGATATCCTCTTTTACTCCTTCCTCTTTCTTACTTTCTATTTTCATATACTACATTTTCTACTTTCCTATACTATATTTCTTCTTTCTTCTTCTCATTCCTTCTCCTCATTTATTCCCATTTATCTTTATATTTAGCACTTTGGTGAGGCTAAATGTGTGTTTCTACCTTAATACAATGATGGTGTGTTGAGTGTAGAGTAAAGTGTGAAGTGTGAATTTTCATATGAGGAAATGTCTACTTTAGGAATCTAGTCATAGCCTACTTCTATGAGGTAGCACTCCATCATAGATGTATCAATGATATCCCTAATTTCTCATCTATCATCTTGCTTCATCTAACCTCTCTTACAAGTACCTAACTTAGTATATCTACAACATATCAACATCAACAATAGCTTTTGTCTTTTCTTGATGGATTCTTCTTTAGTATTTTAGTAGTGTTTATTAAGAAGGAGCAATGTTGTACTTAGACTCATCTTTCTTTCAACCATTTAAAAGCTTAGATGCAACATACATCTCCTTAGTAGTTGCCTACCAACTAGACAACATCATTCAACCCTCTTACAACATTTGACATTATTTTTGACATTATATTTGCATCATTTTATTTTTTATGTCACTTTCAATGTTTGGCATCATTGGAACTTCAAATTAACAGCCCAACATCTCAAAGCTTCTAAAGTATTATTCATGGATCCTAATGCATCTTTTCTTTATGACCTACGAGGCAATTTTTTGGTCTATAAATGAAATACTAAGAACATTATTTTAGATATCTCATCTATCTTTGATTTGATATCTTTTATTAAACTTAATCAAATTAAGTCAAATCTAATTACATTCCCTCTTAAATGATAAAATTCACATTAGCTAATCACATTACATTTTTCAAAGCTCTTGTATCCCTTCACAAATTCTATCCCCATTTGATGTAATTATATCTCCTTCATTGTGCACATGCTTGACCTGAAAATAAACCCTTAGAATAAAGCTAGACAATTTGGTTCAACACAAATTCTTGTTACCTCAAAGTTAACCTATGTTAGCACTTATCTTAGAAGAAAACCCAATTAGGTTTACACATTAGAGATCGAAGTGATGTAGTTCCTCATTAATAGACTCTAAGTCACCTAATTCTTCTTTAAACATATCATTGATCTTTAAGTTTTAGTTAATTTTATTTTTATATCCCTTTTATCTCATCCTAGAACCCTCTATGTCCTACACTATAAAGAAAGATTTTTCTTATCAGTTGTTGTAAACATTTATTTGGAAATAAAGGATACATTTTCTCATTTTTTTTCAATTACTTTCTTTCCCTAGCATATATCCATTATTTTTCCTACAAATTTAATCAATAGGATTACATTTTTTGTCATTCTTCTACCAATATATCTATAAAACTATTTCATTTTTTATTTTTACATTATTTCCATTTTTCCTTTTTCACTATGTTTAATTGTTAAATCACTTTCTCTAAACTTCAACGTTACTTTCATTATTAAGTCATAATGTTAATACTACAAAAAAATTCCTCATTCAATTTGTTCAAAATATTTATGACCATGGATAGTGTTGAACTACCTTTTATTACATTAGTAATATTAGGAGAGGAAACATGATCTTTCATACAAGTTATTGTGAGTTGGTCATGTGAATTCCTACCACAACAAGATTAATGTATACTTGATGTCAAGAGAGCTAATGTTGGAAAGTATTTATAGCCACAAAAAAGTAGGATTGGGATAACTTCAAGAATAAATAATTAATAATTATTTTGTAAAAAATGAATAACATGAATCCACAAAAGTGTCCAATGATCAACCACCGGGGTTAAGTCACCAAGAGAGCACTTTAATGAGTCACATGCCCAAGAATGAATTTCAAGATAAAATAAAATCATTATTGGAATAAACCTTAAATATTATTAACATATCTCCTATCATATTCTTTATTCTCCTTATTTCTAACTTGTATTACAAAATAATATTTACTTATCTAATTTTAGAAGTATAAATTAAACAATGAAATAAAAATAGCAAAAGCAAGACATAGAATAAGGGTTAAGAAACTCCTTTTTATCTTTCTAGAAATCAAAGGATGTAATCATAGTTTAACCATAATAGAAATATGGTTAGATGACCACGTTCTTGATGGTAAGGCTTTATCTTACTCTTTAGCTTCTTTATTAGATATTAACTTTAGTGGCTCGGTAGCTTAAAAGACCCAAGTATCATAACAAATATAATCCAAGGTCTTAATCAAGAAGGATGTTGATCTATCTTTGGTAATCATGGTAGTATAATTAGTAAACTAAGGCTCCTAAGAAATACCATCCATGATCATCATTGGCTTTTAGATTCAAAAATTTAACTTATTTATTAATGACTCAAAGTAGGTGGAATATACAATGGCTAACAAATCAGTATAATGAATTGATGCAAACATCTTCTTTAAATCTAGCTCCTCATTAAGGGGATTTGTCACACATCTAGATTTCAAGAATTGATGAATACCACTTCCTACTTTTGCATTGAAGTCTCCTTAGAGAAGGAATGGTATTGCATTAAAACTAAGAAAAGATAGGAGTAGCTTATTTTTTATGTTTTTCTTATTTTGATTAGCTAAATAAGATACTTCAAAAAATATATCATTTGAACATGTTTAACCAATAATTATATGTGTATTAACCATACAAACACACTTTCTTGATGATTGTGTTTTCAATACTAATGCAAAGAAATCATAACTTCTTTAAAATCTTAATCATTCTTTCTTTCTCATGATTTGGAGTATAGAAATTTGAAAATCATATCATCTAATTTTTATTTAAATATTTTTACTATTTTGAACATAGCTTCTTTATAAAAGATTACACAACCATCCATGTTATGGTTCTTACAATAGGCTAGTTTATATGGTTTGAAACAAGAACCAATGCAAAAATTATTTTACTTATAAATGTCTTAATATCTCAACTTTCTTATATCAAGTCCAAATTGGTAGAGAAATTTGGAGTTTAGAAATTTAAAAATTATGTCATCTAATTTTTATTCAAATATTTGTACTAATTTGAACATATCTTCTTTATAAAAGACTGCACAGTCATCCATGTTATGGTTCTTACAATAAGCTAGTTTATATGGTCCAAAGTAGGAACCACTACAAAATTTATTTTACTTATAAATGCATTCATATCTCAACTTTCTTATTGATGAGTAGTGAGGTACCCATACGCTCAACCATATGAATAGGAGCATTTCACGCATGATCCAGTCGAATTCCAAAGACTAAGTGCTTATGCGTTCTTGTAGAGCAAGAACGGGTTGGTTGATCATTGTCTTCCCAAGCTTACCTAGATGTCATGATTGTATGGTTAAGTAAGCTTGAGACATATGATTTTTATAGCTTTTATGTTTTTAT
>MNCI01017048.1:185226-209598 GCA_015680685.1 Gnetum montanum | reverse complement strand
CAAACAGACTACAAGAGTTTCGCTACTTGATTGCTAAAATNTAAAAGACTTTCTTCCAATTATGCGCTTGGGTACTGTACTTGGGAGTAACTACTCTAATAATTAGAATAACTGCTAAAGTAACCGCTAGAGTAACCACTCTAATAATTAGAATAACTGCTAGAGTAACCGCTAGAGTAACCACTCTAATAATTAGAGTAACTGCTAAAGTAACCACTCTCTTCACTTATATCAGGTCTAAATTGGTAGAAAAATTCCTATGGAAGGACTTCTTGTAGGAAAAGAAAATTAGCATTAAAGCTTTACAATTTTATGAGGATCTATGGATATTAATACTTATGCCAATCCAAGGTCCAAGGTGGACATGTAAGGTGTTGTTCTTCACTGCCTAAGATCCTTGCAAGCATACTATATGTTATGACCTTCATACATATTCCTAAATTCTCTCTTGAATCACTCTTCCTCACTAATACCATACACCTTATCATCATAAAATTATAATTCTTCATGATAATTAGATGTTTGCATAATAGTTCTCTTACTTTTTGGTTTTGGTGTAATCATTTATCATTTATTAGTTTGGTAATTGATCTTTTCATTATTTAATTACTTGGGTAATTATCAAAGTTTCTTCCTTCGGAATTTCTACTAATTGCCCATCTCCTAGAAGGTCATTCATCTTAGTTTCATCCCAAATATTAGGTTTGGAACTACTTTTAGAAAGGATACTAACTCTAACATTTTCAACATTACAAACTAGAGGTTGTTAATCTCAATTCTAAATGTCAAATCCTATGGTCAAAGGATAATCTCATAATGGTTATTTATAAATTATCCGATCATCTTAACTTATTAAAAGGTCAAGTTATTTAGAAATGACTATTTGGTTATTAGAAATAAGTTACTAAGGAATAATATAAATTATTACCTAATTATTGGAAATTGGAAATTGGAAATTTTTATTATGTCCAAGCAATTACAAATAATTTTTTTGGATGATTACAAAGCCTCAACATATTTTTAAATAAATTTGAAAACATCATTGATGTAATTCTCCAAGAAAATAGGGTCAATTTAAAAGAAAGTAATCAACAGATTACACTTAATAGTATAATTCAATCAAATGTGAGCCAAATTTGGGGAAAATAAAAAAAATATGTTCTTTATCTTCTATGCTTTGTTTGTACAATCTGCAAACATGCTCTTCTCTCAATAAATTTATCTAATGATCTATCTTAATAAAGAGAAGATGAGAGCTCATTATTTCTCTAGCAATTTAATTCCTTAAATGAATAGGAATAGCTAAGAATAAATACTTTTGAGTACTAGATAATAAATCTTCTCTAATAGGATGTAAATAAAAATGCTTTTTCTCTATTGTGTTTAATCAAACTTTAGCTAAGACTTTTTCTTTTATAGTATTCTGGAAGAGCCTTCAAGGGAAGATCCTCTATAGTAATATTCTATGACTGAAGCCCTATTTTTCCTTGATGGAACCATTAATTTGATTATGTAGCATTCACTATCGCCTTATCATAATTAGCTTCCTCCATGTGACTTAACTTTTGAGTATAATCAATACATTGACAAAGGGATTCAACTTTAAGAGGAACCATATTTGCTTCTAAAAGTATGATATCATAAAAAGTTTGCATTTTCACCTGAAATTCACAGACAAGAAATAATTTTTGAACATGCCCTAATTTTTTTCAATTATATGTGGAAAGATGATGAGCAGTGGGTACCCCTATGCCCAACCATATGAATCATAAGCGTTCAGGCACAATCTAATCAAATTCCATAGATGGGACTAGTTGTGCCATCTAAATTATTAAGCATTGATCGTAGGACATTATCTTCCTACTTAGACTAGTGGTAGCTTTGTCACATATGGGTTAGTCCAAGTGAGGCATATGATTATTGATGTTGTTAGGCCCTAATTACTCCTAGTGATAAACATAATTAAGAATGAAATTTAATCCTCAATCTAAGTAATGATGATAATGTAAATCTACTCTAGCATAAAACAATGAGCATCTAGTCTTAGCTTACTATACACACCTCAGGTTCATGTAACCATTATTGGGTTACCAAGCATTATGCTACTATTTGAACCAAGCAATAATACTATTGGGATTACCAAATGATTACACTTAAACACATGAAACCAATTGTACTCATTCTACTTTACTAATAAACAAATAAAGTAAAATACTTGGAGATTTAAATGATTAAACTAAGAAAATAGTAAAAAATACACTAAGTAAAATAGTAAAACTAAGTGGATGTTGCAATGATTAAAAGAAATCTCAATATTTATTTGTAGATATGAACTATGTCCAAGTACACTTCACTCAAATAAAGATTCCGTACAACTGCTCAACATCACATTGTGGGTATTCACTCTATCACTAAAACTACAAAAACAAACTATAAGAATCTACCTAAGGATGGAATGAAAGTTCTTGGAATCATGCACCCAAGTGCTATATTTATAGGTATGCATGCATCTCACAATATTGTATCTACAATGACATAGCATGTTCTACAATATTAAATAAACAAGATTGTAGATATAATATCATTGGTGAACAAAAATTGACTTTTTATCAAATAGATAAGATATAGCATCAACGATATTGCAGATGCAATGTAGCATTAGCAATATCCTAGCCAACTGATGATTCATCAAAAGAGAAGGTCCCCAAGAAACACATCCAAATAACAATATAGGCTGAACAAGACTACAAAAAAGGTTTTTTCTGATCTCCCATGCCAAAATTTGTTTCCTACTACAATTATTTCTTAGAAGAAATAGAGCTCATATGTCACTTGAAACCCTTTGAGCAATAACTATATTGCAACTATAATTACAGGAAAATTCAACTTCCAAATATTTATAAGATTCATATATATCAAACCTTTTTCTCCAAGAAAAAAAATTATAATTTCTATTTCATCAACATGGAAAATGCTTGTTATTAGGTGACAATTCTCTTCTTTGATGTGAAATACAACTAACTATTTACTGCTTCAAAATCAAATCAATGAATCATCGCTCCTTTAAAATTTGTTTACTTCTCTCAATTCTTTATGTCGATTTTGTACTATCTAGATTTTTTAGCCATTGTTCAAGTGTGTGTTTTTTGTTTTTCAATTGCTATTTTAGCCTCATTTTTGCAAATGGCATTATTAACTATTAGCACAAACCTTTAATTATTTTGAATTTCAGATTCATTTTAGTTTCAGTTTCAAAAAAAGCTCTAACAAAATTATACCACTAAATAAATGTGAATGTTGTTTTGGGTAGCTCCAAAAGTGCATGAGGAGAGAAACCCTAAGCCGAAGCCATGCTGGATTTTGAGGCTAGAGTAGATCTAAATTCTGGAGGATTTGTTCAACTCAGGAATGGTGAATCCATCTCAGGATGAGATCAAGAGGATCAAGAATCACCTACTACCGTATGGCAATGTGGGAACACAAATGTCTTTTACTAGTTCCAAAATAGGGAGTCCAGAACCAAGGAAAGGCTTGCATGCACCAATAGCGGCTCACACTCTTAGGCAATAGCCAATGCTTCTAATGCTGTTACTATTGAGAAATCTACCAATCCTGCAAACAAAGAAGCAATGGCACCTAAGAAATCTATGATGGCATAACATGTTCTAAAATATCGAATAAATGAAATCATAGATACAATATCATTGGTGGAAAAAATTTGACTTTTTGTTAAATAGATGAGATATAGCATCAACGATATCCCAACCAACTGATGATTCATAAAATGAAAAGGTCCCCAAGTAGCATATCTAAATAATAATATAGGCATGATTTTGCTAATTTTTGCATGCTTACATCAACATGCAGAATGCTCATTATTAAGAGACAATTCTTTACTTTTCTATGAAGCATAGCTAGCTATTTATTGCTTCAAAATCAAATCAATGAATCATCACTCCTTTAAGATTTTTTTATTGCTCTCAATTCTTTATGTCAATTTTGTACTTTCTAGATTTGTCAACCATTGTTTACATGTGCTTTTTTGTTTTTCAATTGATCTTTTAGACTCATTTATGTAAACGACATTATTGATTGTTGGCATAAACCTTTAATTATTCCAAATTTTAGATTTGTTTCTGTTTTAGTTTCAGAAAAAGCTCTAACAAAATTATACCACTAAATGAATGTGAATTCTGTTCTAGGTAGCTTCGAAAGTACATGAGGAGAGGAACCCTAAGCCAAAGCCTTGTTGAAATCCAAGGCTAAAGTATATTTGAATTCTGGAGGATTTGTTTAACTCAAGAATAGTGAATTCATCTCAAAATGAGATTAAGAGGATCAAGAATCACCTGCTACCGTATGGCAACATGGGGAAGCAAATGTCTTTTACTAGTTCCAAAATAAGAAGTCTAGAACCAAGCAGAAGCTTGCATGCACCAATAGCAGCTCATGCTTTCAGGTAGTAGCCAATGCTTCTCCTATTGTTACTATTGAGAAATCCACCAATCATATGAATGAAGAAGTAATGGCACCTAAGAAATCTATGATGACGTAGCGTGTTCTACAATATCAAATAAATGACATCATAGATACAATATCATTAGTGGACAAAAATTAACTTTTTATCAAACAAATGAGATATAGCAACAGCAATATTGCAGATATGATGTAACATCAACAATATCCCAACTAACTGATGATTCATCAAAAGATAAGGTCCCAAGAAGCACATCTAAATAATAATATAAGCACAATTTTGCTAATCTATGCATGCTTCCATCAGCATGTAAAATGCTCATTATTAGAAGACAATTCTCTACTTTGCTATGAAACATAGCTAGCTATTTACTATTTCAAAATCAAATTAATGAATCACCAGTCCTATAAGGTTTATTTACTTCTCTCAATTCTTTATGTCGATTTTGTACTATCTAGATTTATCAGCCACTGTTCAAGTGTGTTTTTCTTATTTTTCAATTGCTATTTTAGCCTCATTTCTGCAAATGAAATTATTGACTATTGGCACAAACCTTTAATTATTCCAAATTTCATAGTCATTACAATTTTAGTTTTAAAGAAATCTCTAACAAAAATGTACCACAAAATGAATGTGAATGTTGTTCTAGGTAACTCTGAAAGTGCACGAGGAAAGGAACCTTGAGCCGAAGCTGCACTAGAATATAAGGCTAGAGCACATCCAAATTCTAAAAGATTTTTTCAACTCAATAATGGTGAATCCATCTTGTAATGAGATCAAGAGGATCAAGAATCATCTACTACCATATGGCAATGTAGGGCACGCAAATGTCTTTTACTAATTCCAAAATAGGAAGTCCAAAACTAAGTAGAAGCTTGCTTGCACCAATAGTGGCTCACACTCTTAGGTAGTAGCCAATGCTTCTATTGTTGTTACTACCGAGAAATCCATCAACCCTGCGAACAAAGAAGCAATGGCAGCTAAGAAATCTACGATGATGTAGCATGTTCTACAATATTGAATAAACAACATCATAGATACGATATCATTAGTGGAAAAAATTGAATTTTTATCAAATAGATGAGATATAGCATTAACAGTATCATAGATATGATGTAACATCAACAATATGCCAACCAACTAATGATTCATCAAAAGATAAGGTCCACAAGCAGCACATCCAAATAATACTATAGGCATGATTTTGTTAATCTGTGCATGCTTACATCATCATGCAGAATGCTCTTTATTAAAAGACAATTCTCTGCTTTATTGTGAAACATAGCTAACTATTTACTACTTCAAAATCAAATCAATGAATCATCAGTCCTTTAAGGTTTGTTTACTTCTCTTAGTTCTTTATGTCAATTTTGTACTATCTAGATTTATTAGCCACTGTTCAAGTGTGTTTTTTTATTTTTCAATTGCTATTTTAGCCTCATTTCTGTAAATGGCATTATTGATTGTTGGCACAAACCTTTAATTATTCCAAATTTCATATTCATTTCAATTTTAGTTTTAGAAAAAGCTCTAACAAAACTATACCAAAAAATCAATATGAATGTTGTTTTAAGTAACTCTGAAAGTGCACGAGGAATGGAACTTTGAGCCAAAGCTACGCTGGAATATGAGGCCAAAAGCATATCCAAATTCTAGAGGATTTGTTCAACTTAGGAATGGTGAATTCGTCTTGTGATGAGATTAAGAGGATTAAGAATCACCTACTACCATATGGCAATGTGGGGGACGCAAATGTCTTTTACTGGTTCCAAAACAAAAAGTCTAGAACTAAGTAGAAGCTTGCATGCATCAATAGTGGCTCACACAATTAGAGAGTACCCAATGCTTCTACTGCTGTTACTACTCAGGAATACATCAATCCTGCGAACCAAGAAGCAATGGCACCTAACAAATCTATGATAACATAACATGTTCTACAATATTGAATAAACAACATCGTAGATAAGAAATAATTGGTGGAAAAAAATTTATTTTTTGTCAAACATATGAGATATAGCATCAACAATATTGTAGATGTGACGTAACATTAGTAATAGCCCAACCAACTGATGATTCATCAAAAGAGAAGGTCCCCAAGCAACATGTCCAAATAATAATATAGGCATGATTTTGCTAATTTTTTCATGCTTACATCAACATGCAGAATGCTCGTTATTAAAATACAATTCTGTACTTTGCTGTTAAACATAGCTAGCTATTTACTATTTCAAAATCAAATTAGTAGCCACTGTTTAGGTTCTTTTTTATTTTTCAATTGCTATTCTAGCCTCATTTTTGCAAACGGCATTATTGACTATTGGCACAAACCTTTAATTATTCCAAATTTTATATTCATTTTAGTTTCAGTTTTAGAAAAAGCTATAACAAAACTGTACCACAAAATGAATGTGAATGTTATTTTAGGTAACTCTGAAAGTGCATGAGTAAAGGAACCTTGAGCTGAAGCTGCACAGTAATATGAGGTCAGAGAATATCCAAATTCTAAATGATTTGTTCAACTTAGGAATAGTGAATTCATCTTGTGATTAGATCAAGAGGATTAAGAATCACCTACGTGTGGGGGATGGAAACGTCTTTTACTGGTTCCAAAACAAGAAGTCCATAACTAAGTAGAAGCTTGCGTGCATCAATAGTGGCTCATACTATTAGGGACTAGACAATGCTTCTGCTATTGTTACTACTTAAAAATCCATCAATTCTGTGAACCAAGAAGCAATGGCACCTAAGAAATCTATGATGACATAACATGTTCTACAATATCGAATAATGACATTATATATACGATATCATTGGTGGACAAAAATTGATTTTTTGTTAAACAGATGAGATATAGCATCAAAAATATTGTGGATGTGACGTAACATTAGCAATAGCTCAACCAACTGATGATTCATCAAAATGGAAGGTTCCCAAGTAGCATGTCCAAATAATAATATAGGCATGATTTTGCTAATCTGTGCATGCTTACATCAACATGCAAAATGCTCATTATTATAAGACAATTCTGTACTTTGCTATTAAACATAGCTAGCTATTTACTGTCTCAAAATTAAACTAATGAATCATCACTACTTTAAGATTTGTTTACTTCTTTCAATTCTTTATGTCGATTTTGTACTATTAAAATTGTTAACCACTGTTCAAGTGTGTTTTTTTGTTTTTCAATTGCTATTTTAACCTCGTTTCTGCAAACAACATTATTAACTATTTGCACAAACCTTTAATTATTCAAAATTTCAAATTCGTTTCAATTTTAGTTTCAAAAAAGGCTCTAACAAAACTATACCACTAAATGAATGTGAATGTTATTCTAGGTAGCTCTGAAAGTGCATAAGGAGAGGAACCCTAAGCCAAAACTACGTTGGAACATGAGGCCAAAGTAGATTTGAATTCTAAAGGATTTGTTCAACTCAGAAATGGTGAATCTGTCTCAAGATGAGATCAAGAGGATCAAGAATCACCTACTATCATATGGCAATGTGGGGAACCTAAACAGATTTTACTGGTTCCAAAATAGGAAGTTCAAAACCAAGTGAAAGTTTGCACACACTAATAGTGGCTCACACTCTTAGGAAGTAGCCAATTCTTTTGCTACTATTACTGTTGAGAAATCCACTAATCCTACGAATGAAGAAGAAATGGCATGTGATCAATCTATGATGATGTAGCATGTTATACAATATTGAATAAACGACATCGTAGATACGATATCATTGGTGAACAAAAATTGACTTTTTATCAAACAGATAAGATATAGCATCAACAATATTGTAAATGTGATGTAACATCAACAATATCTCAACTAATTGATGATTCATCAAAAGAGAAAATCCTTAAAGAGCACATCCAAATAATACTATAGGCATGATTTTGTTAATCTGTACATGCTTACATCATCATGCAGAATGCTCTTTATTAAAAGACAATTCTCTGCTTTATTGTGAAACACAGCTAACTATTTACTACTTCAAAATCAAATCAATGAATCATCAGTCCTTTAAGGTTTGTTTACTTCTCTTAGTTCTTTATGTCAATTTTGTACTATCTAGATTTATCAGCCACTATTCAGGTTTGTTTTTTATTTTTCAATTGCTATTTTATCCTCATTTTTGCAAACGGCATAATTGACTGTTAGCACAAACCTTTAATTATTCCAAATTTCATATTCGTTTTAGTTTTAGTTTTAGTTTTAGAAAAATCTGTAACAAAACTATACCACAAAATGAATGTGAATGCTATTATAGGTAACTCTGAAAGTGCACGAGTAAAGGAACCTTGAGCCAAAGCTGCACTGTAATATGAGGCTAGAGCATATCCAAATTATGAAGGATTTGTTCAACTTAGGAATGGTGAATCCATCTTGTGATGAGATCAGGATGATTAAGAATCACCTACTACCATATGGCAAGGTTGGGGATGCAAACGTCTTGTACTGGTTCCAAAACAAGAAGTCCAGAACTAAGTAGCAACTTGCACACATCAGTAGTGGCTCACACTATTAGAGAGTAGCCAATGCTTCTGCTGCTGTTACTACTTAAAAATCCATTAATCCTGCGAACCAAGAAGCAATGGCACCTAAGAAATCTACGATGACATAACATGTTCTGTAATATCAAATAAACGACATCGTAGATACGATATCATTGGTGGAAAAAAATGATTTTTTGTTAAATAGATAAGATATAGCATCAACAATATTGTAGCTGTGACGTAACATTAAGAATAGCTCAACCAACTGATGATTTATCAAAAGAGAAGGTCCTTAAGCAGCATGTCCAAATAATAATATAGGCACAATTTTGCTAATCTATGCATATTTACATCAACATGCAAAATGCTCGTTATTAAAAGATAGTTTTGTACTTTGCTGTGAAATACAACTACCTATTTACTACTTTAAAATCAAATCACTGAATCATCACTACTTTAAGATTTTTTTACTTCTCTTAATTATTTATGTTGATTTTGTACTATCTAAATTTGTCAACCACTGTTAAGGTGTGTTTCTTTGTTTTTCAATTGTTATTTTAGCCTCGTTTCTGCAAATAGAATTATTGACTATTGGCACAAACCTTTAATTATTCCAAATTTTAGATTCATTTTAGTATTAGTTTCAAAAAATACTTTAACAAAACTATACCACTGAATGAATGTGAATGCTATTCTAGGTAGCTTTGAAAGTGCATGAGGAGAGGAACCTTGAGCCAAAGCTACGTTGGAACATGAGGCTAAAGCAGATCTAAATTCTGAAGGATTTGTTCAACTTATAAATGGTGAATCTATCTCAAGATAAAATCAAGAGGATCAAGAATCACCTGCCATCATATGGCAATGTGGGGGACGTAAACATCTTTTATTGGTTCCAAAACAGGAAGTTTAGAACCAAGCAGAAATGTGCATGCATCAATAGTGGCTCACACTCTTTGGCAGTAGCTAATTCTTTTGCTACTATTGCTGTTGAGAAATCCACTAATCCTACAAACGAAGAAGCAATGGCACCTAAGAAATTTATGAGGATGTAGCATGTTATATAATATCGAATAAACAACATCATAGATACGATATCATTAGTGGTCAAAAATTGACTTTTTATCAAACAGATAAGATATAGCATCAATAATATCGTAAATGTGATGTAACATCAACAATATCCCAACTAATTGATGATTCATCAAAAGAGAAGATCCGTAAGTACCACATCCAAATAATAATATAGGCATGATTTTGTTAATTTGTGCATGCTTACATAATCATGCAGAATGCTCTTTATTAAAAGAAAATTCTCTGCTTTCCTGTGATACACAACTAACTATTTACTGCTTCAAAATCAAATCAATAAATCATTAGTCCTTTAGGGTTTGTTTACTTCTCTTAGTTTTTATGTCGATTTTTTAGTGTCTAGATTTATTAGACACTATTCAGGTTTGTTTTTTATTTTTCAATTGCTATTTTAGCCTCATTTTTGCAAACAGCATTATTAACTGTTGGCACAAACCTTTAATTATTCCAAATTTCATATTCATTTTAGTTTCAGTTTTAAAAAAAGCTGTAACAAAACTGTACCAAAAAATGAATGTGAATGTTGTTCTAAGTAACTCTGAAAGTACATGAGTAAAGGAACCTTGAGTCGAAGCTGCGCTATAATATGAGGCTAGAGAATATCCAAATTCTAGAGCATTTTTTCAACTTAGGAATGGTGAATCCATCTTGTGATGAGATCAAGAGGATTAAGAATCACCTACTACCATATGGCAACGTGGGGGACGCAAACGTCTTTTACTAATTCCAAAACAAGAAGTCCATAACTAAGTAGAAGCTTGCGCTCATCAATAGTGGCTCACACTATTAGGGAGTAGCCAATGCTTATATTGTTGTTACTACTTACAAATCCATCAATCCTGCGAACCAAGAATCAATGGCACCTAAGAAATCTACGATGACATAACATGTTCTACAATATCGAATAAATGACATCGTATATACGATATCATTGGTGTAAAAAAAAATTATTTTTTGTTAAACAGATGAGATATAGCATCAACAATATTGCAGATGTGATGTAACATCAGCAATAGCCCAACCAACTGATGATTCATCAAAATAGAAGGTCCCCAAGTAGCATGTCCAAATAATAATATAGGCACAATTTTGGTAATCTGTGCATGCTTACATTAGCATACAAAATGCTCATTATTATAAGGCAATTTTGTACTTCAATGTTAAACATAGCTAACTATTTACTGTCTCAAAATCAAAACAATGAATCATCACTACTTTAAGATTTATTTACTTCTCTCAATTCTTTATGTCAATTTTGTACTATCTATATTTGTCAACCACTGTTTAGGTGTGTTTTTTTGTTTTTTAATTGCTATTTTAACCTCGTTTCTGCAAACAACATTATTGACTATTTGCACAAACCTTTAATTATTCCAAATTTCATATTCGTTTCAATTTTAGTTTAAAAAAAGGCTCTAACAAAACTATACCACTAAATGAATGTGAATGTTGTTCTAGGTAGTTCTAAAAGTGCATGAGGATAGAAACCCTAAGCTAAAGCTACGTTGAAATATGAGGATAGAGCAGATCTAAATTCTGAAGGATTTTTTCAACTCAGGAATGGTGAATCTATCTAAAGATGAGATCAAGAGGATCAAGAATCACCTGCTATCATATGGCAACGTGGGGAACGTAAACATATTTTATTGGTTCCAAAATAGGAAGTTCAAAACCAAGCAGAAGCTTGCACGCACCAATAGTGGCTCACACTCTTAGGCAATAGCAAATTCTTTTGCTACTATTACTATTGAGAAATCCACTAATCTTGCGAACAAAGAAGCAATGGCACATGAGAAATCTATGATGACGTAGCATGTTATACAATATTGAATAAATGACATCGTAGATACGATATCATTGGTGGACAAAAATTGACTTTTTAATAAATAGATAAGATATAGCATCAACAATATCGCAAATGTGACGTAACATCAACAATATCCCAACTAATTGATGATTCATCAAAAGAGAAAATCCTTAAGGAGCACATCCAAATAATAATATAGGTAGGATTTTGTTAATCTATGCATGCTTACATCATCATATAAAATGCTCTTTATTAAAAGACAATTCTCTGCTTTTATTGTGAAACACAGCTAACTATTTACTACTTCAAAATCAAATCAATGAATCATCCGTGTTTTAAAGTTTGTTTACTTCTCTTAGTTCTTTATGTCAATTTTGTACTATCTAGATTTATCAGCCACTATTCAGGTTTGTTTTTTATTTTTCAATTGCTATTTTAGCATCATTTTTGCAAATGGCATAATTGACTGTTGGCACAAATCTTTAATTATTTCAAATTTCATATTCATTTTAGTTTTAGTTTTAGAAAAAGCTGTAACAAAACTGTACCACAAAATGAATGTGAAATAACTCTAAAAGTGCACGAGTAAAGGAACCTTGATCTGAAGCTACATTGGAATATGAGGCCAGAGCATATCTAAATTCTATAGGATTTTTTCAACTTAGGAATGGTGAATTTATCTTGTGATGAGATTAAAAAGATAAAGAATCACCTACTACCATATGACAATGTGGGGGACACAAATATCTTTTACTGGTTCCAAAACAAGAAGTCTAAAACTAAGTAAAAGCTTATGCGCATAAATAGTGGCTCACACTATTAGGGAGTAGCCAATGCTTCTGTTGTTGTTACTACTTAGAAATCCATCAATTTTGTGAACCAAGAAGTAATGGCACCTAATAAATCTATGATGACATAACATGTTCTACAATATCAAATAAACGACATCATAGATACGATATCATTGGTGGAAAAAAATTGATTTTTTGTAAAACAGATAAGATATAGCATCAACAATATTTTAGATGTTATTTAACATCAGCAATAGCCCAACCAACTGATGATTTATCAAAAGAGAAGGTTCCCAAGAAACATATCCAAATAATAATATAGGCATGATTTTGCTAATCTGTGCATGTTTACATCAGCATGCAGAATGCTCGTTATTAGAAGACAATTATGTACTTTGTTGTGAAACACAACTAGCTATTTATTGCTTCAAAATCAAATCACTGAATCATCACTACTTTAAGATTTGTTTACTTCTCTCAATCCTTTGTGTCAATTTTGTACTATCTAGATTTGTCAACCACTGTTGAGATGTGTTTTTTTGTTTTTCAATTGCTATTTTAGCCTTGTTTCTACAAATAGAATTATTGACTATTGGCACAAACCTTTAATTATTCTGAATTTCAGATTCGTTTCAATTTTAGTTTCAAAAAAGGCTCTAACAAAACTATACCACTGAATGAATGTGAATGTTGTTCTAGGTAGCTCTGAAAGTGCATGAGGATAGGAACCCTGAGCTAAAGCTACGTTGAAATATGAGGATAGAGCATATCTGAATTCTAGAAGATTTTTTCAACTCAGGAATGGTGAATCTGTCTAAAAATGAGATCAAGAGAATCAAGAATCACCTGCTATCATATGGCAACGTGGGGGACATAAACATATTTTATTGGTTCCAAAATAGGAAGTTCAAAACCAAGCAGAAGCTTGCACGCACCAATAGTGGCTCATGCTCTTAGGCAATAGCAAATTCTTTTGCTACTATTATTGTTGAGAAATCCACTAATCCTACGAACAACGAAGCAATGGCACTTGAGAAATCTATGATGACGTAGCATGTTATACAATATCGAATAAATAACATCGTAGATACGATATCATTGGTGGACAAAAATTTGACTTTTTATCAAACAGATAAGATATAGCATCAACAATATCACAAATGTGATGTAACATCGGCAATATCTCAACTAATTGATAATTCATCAAAAGAGAAGGACCCCAAGCAGCACATTCAAATAATAATATAAGCATGATTTTGCTAATCTATGCATGCTTACATCAACATGCACAATGCTCATTATTAGGAGATAATTCTTTGCTTTTCTATGAAACACAAATAGCTATTTATTGCTTCAAAATCAAATTAATGAATAATCACTCTTTTAATATTTGTTTACTTCTCTCAATTCCTTATATCGATTTTGTATTTCTTAGATTTGTCACCATGATTTAGGTGTGTTTTTTTGTTTTTTAATTGCTATTTTAGCCTCATTTTTGCCAACAACATTATTGACTATTGGCATAAACATTTAATTATTTCAAATTTTAGATTCATTTTAGTTTTAGTTTCATAAAAATCTCTAACAAAACTATACCATTGAATGAATGTGAATGCTATTATGGATAGTGAAAGCCAAAGCCACACTAGAATCTAAGGCCAGAGCAAATTCAAATTCTAGAGGATTTGTTCAACTCATGAATGGTGAATTTGCCTTGGGATAAGATCAAGAGGATCAAGAATCGCCTGCTACCATATGACAACATGGCAACCTTGAGCCAAAGCTACGCTGGAATATGAGGTCAAAGAATATCTAAATTCTGAAGGATTTGTTCAACTTAGGAATGGTGAATCCATCTTGTGATGAGATTAAGATGATTAAGAATCACCTACTACCATATGGCAACATGGGGGACACAAACGTCTTTTACTAGTTCCAAAACAAGAAGTCTAAAACTAAGTAGAAGGTGGCACGCATCAGTAGTGGCTCACAAAATTAAAGAGTAGCCAATGCTTCTGCTACTGTTACTACTCAGAAATCCATCAATCTTGTGAACCAAGAAGCAATGACACCTAATAAATCTACGATAACATGTTCTACGATATCAAATAGACGACATCGTAGATACGATATTATTGGTGGACAAAAATTGATTTTTTGTAAAATAGATGACATATAGCATTAACAATATTGCAAATGTGACGTAACATTAACAATAGCCCAACCAACTAATGATTCATCAAAAGAGAAGGTTCCCAAGCAACATGTCCAAATAATATTATAGGCATAATTTTGGTAATCTGTTCATGTTTACATCGGCATGCAGAATGCTCATTATTAGAAGACAATTCTATACTTTGTTGTGAAACACAGCTAGCTATTTACTGCTTCAAAATCAAATTACTGAATCATCACTACTTTAAGATTTGTTTACTTCTCTCAATTTTTTATGTCGATTTTGTACTATCTAGATTTATCAACCACTGTTCAGGTGTGTTTTTGTGTTTTTCAATTGCTATTTTAGCCTTATCTTTCAAACAGAATTATTGACTATTGGCACAAACCTTTAATTCTTCTAAATTTCAGATTCATTTCAATTTTAGTTTCAAAAAAGGCTCTAACAAAACTATACCACTAAATGAATGTGAATGTTGTTTTAGGTAGCTCTAAAAGTGCATGACGAGAGGAACCCTGAGCCAAAGCTACATTGGAACATGATGCCAGAGTAAATCTGAATTCTAAAGGATTTGTTCAACTCAGAAATGGTGAATCTGTCTCAAGATGAGATCAAGAGGATCAAGAATCACCTGCTATCATATGGCAACATGGGGGACGTAAACATCTTTTACTGGTTCCAAAATAGGAAGTTCAAAACCAAGTAGAAGCTTGCACGCACCAATAGTGGCTCACACTCTTAAGGAGTAGCCAATTCTTTTGCTGCTATTACTGTTGAGAAATCCACTAATCTTCCAAACGAAGAAGCAATGGCACGTGAGAAATCTATGATGATGTAGCATGTTATACAATATCAAATAAATGACATCATAGATACGATATCATTGGTGGAAAAAATTGATTTTTTATTAAACAAATAAGATATAGCATTAACAATATCGCAAATGTGACGTAGCATCAACAATATCCCAACTAATTGATGATTCATCAAAAGAGAAAATCCTTAAGGAGCACATCCAAATAATAATATAGGTATGATTTTGTTAATCTATGCATGCTTACATCATCATGTAGAATGCTCTTTATTAAAAGATAATTCTTTGCTTTACTGTGAAACACAGCTAACTATTTACTACTTCAAAATCAAATTAATGAATCATCAGTGTTTTAAATTTTGTTTACTTCTCCTAGTTCTTTATGTCAATTTTGTACTATCTAGATTTATCAGCCACTATTCAGGTTTGTTTTTTATTTTTCAATTGCTATTTTAGCCTCATTTTTGCAAACGGCATAATTGACTGTTGGCACAAATCTTTAATTATTTCAAATTTCATATTCATTTTAGTTTTAGTTTTAGAAAAAGCTGTAACAAAACTGTACCACAAAATGAATGTGAAATAACTCTAAAAGTGCACAAGTAAAGGAACCTTGATTTGAAGCTGCACTGTAATATGAGGCCAAAGAATATCCAAATTCTGGAGGATTTGTTCAACTAAGGAATGGTGAATCTGTCTTGTGATGAGATTAAGAAGATTAAGAATCACCTACTACCATATGACAATGTGGGGGACACAAACGTCTTTTACTGGTTCCAAAACAAGAAGTCTAGAACTAAGTAAAAGCTTGTGTGCATAAATAGTGGCTCACACTATTAAGGAGTAGTCAATGCTTCTGTTGTTGTTACTACTCAGAAATCCATCAATTCTGCCAACCAAGACGTAATGGCACCTAATAAATCTGTGATGACATAACATGTTCTACAATATCAAATAAACGACATTGTAGATATGATATCATTGGTGGAAAAAAATTGATTCTTTGTAAAACAGATGAGATATAGCATCAACAATATTGTAGATGTGATGTAACATCAGCAATAGCCCAACCAACTAATGATTTATCAAAAGAGAAGGTTCCCAAGAAGCATATCCAAATAATAATATAAGCATGATTTTGCTAATCTGTACATGCTTACATCAGCATGCAGAATGCTCGTTATTAGAAGACAATTCTATACTTTGTTGTGAAACATAGCTAGCTATTTATTGCTTCAAAATCAAATGACTGAATCATCACTACTTTAAGATTTTTTTACTTCTCTTAATTCTTTATGTCAATTTTGTACTATCTAGATTTTTCAACCACTGTTCAGGTGTGTTTTTTTTGTTTTTCAATTGCTATTTTAGCCTTGTTTCTGCAAACAGAATTATTGACTATTGGCACAAACCTTTAATTATTCTAAATTTCAGATTTGTTTCAGTTTTAGTTTCAAAAAAGGCTCTAACAAAACTATACCACTAAATGAATGTGAATGTTGTTCTAGGTAGCTCTAAAAGTGCATGAGGATAGGAACCCTGAGCTAAAGCTACGTCGAAATATGAGGATAGAGCAGATCTAAATTCTGAAGGATTTTTTCAACTCAAGAATGGTGAATCTGTCTAAAGATGAGATCAAGAGGATCAAGAATCACCTGCTATTACCTAAGAGTGTGAGCCACTATTGGTGCGTGCAAGCTTCTGCTTGGTTTTGAACTTCTTGTTTTGGAACCACTAATTCTACAAAGAAAGAAGCAATGGCACCTAAGAAATCTACGATGATGTAGCATGCTCTACAATATTGAATAAACAACATCATAGATACGATGTCATTGGTGGACAAAAATTGACTTTTTATCAAACAGATGAGATATAACATCAACATATCACAAATGCAACGTAGCATCAACGATGTCCCAGCCAATTGATGATTCATCAAAAGAGAAGGTCCCTAAGCAGCACATCTAAATAATAATATAGGTTGAACAAGACTACAAAAAAGGTTTTTTATGATCTCCCATGCCAAAATTTGTTTCCTACTATAATTATTTTAGAAGAAATTAGCTCACATGCCACTTGAAATCCCTTAAGCAATAAGTATATTGCAACTATAATTACTAGCAAATTCAACTTCCAAATATTTATAAGATTCATATATATCAAACCTTTTTTCTCAAAGAAAAAAAATTATAATTTCTATTTTGAATATCAAAAACTAGAATTTAGTCTTATCAATATTAACTTTCATACTCAAATGGTTGTAGTATTCATGGAGAATTTAAAACATATGATTTAATCCTATAGCTAATTTTGTACAAGGCTACATCATCTTCAAAGAGAAGCATGTCTAAAAATAATTCATTCACTAACATACCATGATTAGAGGCATTTTGCATCCATTCCTCTAATTCATCTATAAATATGTCAAAAAGGATAAGGGACAAAGCACAACCTTATTTAACTTTAAGTGAGTTGTTGATAATTTTTCCTTCTCTAGTAAGATTATCTTCAACAAGAATGTTAATTGTCTCATAGATTCTTTTAGCAACAAAAAGGAGATCTTGAAGAATGTTAATGCTATCCAATCTCTTCCAAAGTTTATCTCGAGCAACAAAATCATAATCCTTAGAAAAATCAACAAAACAAATAAAAGTTATATGGTTGGGCCTTTTTGCTTTCTCTACATAATAATGTAAAGTTATTAGATGGTTTATACTAGAATGATTTCTACTGAAGCCTACTTGTGGCTGAGTACAAAGACATTTCATTTTTACCTATGAACTAATTTTATTCTTCAAAATAGTGCCCAAAAGCTTAGTAAAATCTGAATTAATTGCAATGAATCAATAATTATTAAGATATGTCCTATCTCCTTCTTTTAAAAGAAAGACTACTATATTAGAATACCAAGAGTGATCTAAACCATGTTAAAGCCCTTTATTAAGTAGATTACAAGCCTCTTTCCACACAATTGGACCACCTCATTTAAGAAGATTTGCATATAATCTATTAACATTAGCACCTTTCCCAGAAGATAATCTTAAGTTCCTACAGAAACATCATGAAGGGATAACTCAAGAACACTAGAGTTATCTTGCATAGTTAGGGAAGCCTCTTAATTAAAAAGGTCATAAAGAAAGTTTGAATAGTAGATAAGGAAAACTCCCACATCACTATTGGATTTAGAAAACCAAAGATTGTTAGAAATGAGTATCTATATGTCTGAGATGGACATTTGATGAACAAGTTATGGTAATATGAGTTTTCAAGACTATTTAGGCACACTTTAAAAAGAGCTATAGTTATCTAACTTTTGGGCTTTTGGGTAATTATTTTGACCTTTCTATTATATCTTAAAGATGAAACTCTATTTAAAACAAATATTTATTTATTGAAAAAGGATTTTTGGTTTAACAATTAAGGTCATTTAAGTGACATGAGCTAAGGCAGTATTTTTTGGAGGATGTTGGAACCTAAAATAATTGAAACATAGGTACACCCCAAGATTTATAGAAGTTTATAACTTAGGGCAACCTAGTAGAATCGAACCTATGACTTATGGTTACCAAGTCAAGACTCATACCACTAGGCTAATAGCTCATTGTTAAGGCACTATTTTTTGACTGTTTGAGTGGCATGAGTTAAAGTATAAAATGAATTTTCCAAGACATCATCCATTCAATTCCTAATTTAATGCAAGCATGCTTAACTTTTTAATGTGTAGTCCATAGGCTATCATCTAACCCATTTTCTGATTTATTTATATTTAGTTGTGATTATATATATATAATTTAAATTTTTTTTATTACTTTTTTAAAAAATGAAAGAGCTTCTTTTTTCTCTTCTCTAGCACTTCCAACACTGATGATAATAAGAAGTGATAATGCTAGTGGTCATTGTTAACATCAATGATGATATGAAGTGACAATGCTAATGACCATTATTAGTGCTAGTGATGATGGATAGTGATGATGTTAGCAAGCATTGTCAACTTCCCTACTCTCTACCTTTATTAGAGGATTTGGTGCAAGGGCTTTAAGGTGATTTTTTATAGATTTTTTAGCAAGGAAATTTGATAGTTGTGGAAGATGGCAAGCATGAAAATGACATGCCTAGTAATAACACCATAGTGATAGTAGCATGTTGAAACACCACAAGAGACACAAGGAGAGAGACATGTTTCATGTTGAACATTGCATGACTAAGCCTAGCATAACCTTAATAGAATAATGACACAATAGCAAGTGTATCATCAATAGATTAATAATAGTAACTATGGTAAGAAAGCCATCAATAAAAGGGTTTGAGTGGTGTGACAACTAAAATGGTGGATGAAACAATAGATAAATACCTTATGCATGGAATCATGTCATTAAAGGTGGTGGCTCGTATTGTGTTACATTTTCTTACATGACTTGGTCATGGCTACATGTAGCATAGTGGCATAATCCTAAGAATTATAAATTTTTTTTTAATATATAAAGAGGAAGATCTTTGTGAGGGGTGGTACAACCCTTTCCATTGGGCTTACACTATCCTAGTGGTAGGGCTACTATAGATCTTGGGCTTTGCTTTTTTTAAAAAAAAAATTTAATAATTATTTAAAGCTCTATATATAAAGTTGGTCTTTTATGTATTAACTAACATAGTTCACTAAGTGGCTAGCTAAAGCATGACTAAGAGTGTGTCTCTGTGAGTTAGAGGTTGTGTATTTGATTCCTAGTTCCAAATTTTTTTGTTTAATTTTGTATTTTAATTTTTAAAATTAAATTAATATGCTTCCTAAAAATATTTAAATGATCATAACTTGTAACCATACATTTGATTTCAGTGAATTTGGTATTGTTAGATTGTGGAGGAGGATGAATAAGTTCCATCTTGGAGACTATCAGATAAGAATAATCGATGAAAATAAGTACATGTAAACAATTTACATGGTTCCCCAACTTGGATAGTCCACAATTAGAGGGTATGATGAGTTGTCATTAGTTGGCTACATTGACAAGGCCTCATCGATGAGGCCCCATCGATGTAGTGTCTATCTATCACCTATAAATACATGTCTATCAGCTGCATTTATGGGAATCCAGATTTTAGTAGTAGTGAAGCTCTTGCATTTTTTCTATTCAAAAGTTAGAATTTTTTTCCCTGAGTGCTAGTAGTAGAAGTCATTGAGTGTACATATCTTTATTTGAGCATTGTTGTACCTAAGCATGACAGTGTGTGCAACAATAAAGATGAGCTTTCTAATAAACCTTGCAGCACTTTGGATACATTAGCTCTTTTATTTATGCATTCAATGTTTTCAATTATTTGTTAATTGTTCTCAATTATTTCACAAATATTTTCTAGCAATTGACTTAATAAGGTTATTAAGCCAGATAGATTAAATACATAAGTATGATTGCTTTGAGTGTAACACATATTCGCTTGGTAATCCTAGCAGCATTATCACTTGGTATGCCCAATAGTGTAGCGTTTGGTCACCTAGCAGTGGATACATGGGTTCAAGACATGTATGGAAAGTGGGAACAAATAGTTATGTTAGGATTAGTTAAATGATTAGTTAATTAGTTAATTAAACTTCTTTTATCTACATTTCAAGCACCAAAATATAAATACAAAATGATAAAAATCGGATACCTCAATTACACTTAACCATACCAATGTACATCACAAGTGTAATTGGGAGGACAATGATTGACCTTAAGGCTAGATTCACTTCCTAAAGGGCTAGTGCACTGGAAATGATAAAGTTAGTAAAATTCAACCAGATCGTGCATGAATTCTTTATGATTCATATGGTTGGACATATGGGTACCTCACCACTCATCATTGGCGCTACTGCCAAGGACTTTGTTTGTAGAACGTGTGCTATTTAGGTCTAAGTAGATACCACTAATATCATTGTATGAACCTAAAGGTTAATAACATTTCCACTATTTATAAATTATAAAAGCACACTGACAATTTCATTTTGTTTCATTTTACAAAATCTCTTCTTCTTCTTGTAAGCCTGAAGATACTAAACCAAAAGTCCCAAAGGAATGCAAGGTGGTATACACTCATCCAAATGATTTTATGCTAAATTTCACCTTCATCCTACATCAGGATGACTAAATGTGATGGTGTGATATGGAGGGCAACATCATTTTGTCCCTCGATAGATCTGTGCCCCGAATGCTTTTTAAAACCCTTAAGAAGTTAGGCATAGCAAATCTTCACGAAGAGTACGTTGTGCATGGATATGACACTTAGAACTATTGTCCCACTAAAACACAACATAAGCAAGATAAACGTTAAGAGAGACTCCATGAAGCCACAAAGGAAAAACATTACAGTAATCCCTTATTCCTAATAGATCAAGAGGACAGTGAGGATCCTCCCTTGGAAGGTTCTCAACATGAAGATTCTCCACCCCTTGTTACTAATGGTGAGGGTGTGAACTTGACCCTATGATCAACTATTCATAAACTAGGCTCAAGAAAGAGTGATAGCCAAGGTACAGACTCAAGTGAACATTGCAATAACAAGGGATCTAATGATGGTAATCGTAAAAATTGTCAGAGTGGTGGTGGAAACTACAATGGCGGTGGCAGCCCACCTTCCACTTCATCCTTTTCATCCAATTTTCAACATTCCTCTTCATCTAATGGTTCTCATGGAAGTTGCCATCAAAACAACCGTGATGAAGGTGATCAACAAAATAACAATGACCATGAAGACCACCAAAACTAAAGAGGTGGTTGAAACCATCATCAGTGTCATCAACGCAACAAACATGATGAACCTTTACTGGAAACTCAAAATATTCTTAACATTATGGATGTATTAAGAATCCCACCTACGCATACGAAGGATAGTCAGATCAAGTGCCTAGATATGAACAATATCCCAGGATTTGAGGGGGGGATATAAATCTGATCCACAGACACATCTACAAGCTTTTCAAAATTCCTATGCCTTACAAAACATAGAGAATGAGTGGTAGAAACTCAAGCTTTTCCCAAGGATACTCACTAAGAAAGCTAAAAGTTGGTACTAGTCCTTAGAACTAGAATCTACCCGAAAATGGAGTACCATGTTAGAACTGTTCAATGATAAATATCAAACGTACTCTAGAGTGTCTAACCTAAGAAGGAAAATCCAAGGCTAGAAACAAGGAGTACATGAACCCTTGGATGCTGCCATGGGCTAATACTATTCACTCCTACACAGATGCTCTGGCCATGGTTACTCTTAGAGGGAACAACTTCACCACATCATAGATGGGCTCAGAGCAGAAACAAGAAGAACCCTTTGGGTGTATGCCCAAGGGAGATTTTCTGAAATGAGAGCTCATTAGATCCACAGGCTAATTGAGTAGGTAGTAAAAGAAGAAGGTGATATACAAAAAAGGGAGAGTGTTGAAGAGTATAATAGGGACCCACCCATCAAAAAATGAGAGGTTTGATTTTGTGACAAGGAGGAGTTACCACTTGAGGAAGTGATGAATAAAAAGACATTGCCTATCCAAAAATCTATTTATGACACTTTAGCCAAGGTTGACAAGTTATGGAACTCTTTGGATGAAAATTTTTAAGCCACTTTGAAGATGGCTAAAGAATCCAAAGAGCAAAATAGTGATCATAATCATAGACGATGAAAAGAAGTTGAACGTGCCTATCAAAGAGGTAAGGGAAAAGCTGCTGTAGTAGAGGAAGTTGTGGAATCTAACTTTGATGATGAAACGGAATGTGACATTTTTCAATATGAACATCCAAAGGGATGCTGCCATGTGGTGTCACACTTACAAGACTCTAGAGTGTACACATTAAATCCTCACCTAGCACGTAGACAAGCTCCAAGATGATTACCTTCCATCAGGGTAGTCCAAGGTAGTTCAACCAACAGCAATAAGTTTACCACCCAAGTGAAACTCCTCCACAATCTTATGAATAGTACCAATAGTGGTACCAACCATAATAGTGGGAAATTCCACCACCAAGGCAGCAGTACCCTTATAGGNGAAGGACGCGATATCGCGGCCGACGCAAACCGCGTCTCATCAGTACTTGTATGGATCTAGTTTCCTATAAGGGTACTGCTGCCTTGGTGGTGGAATTTCCCACTATTATGGTTGGTACCACTATTGGTACTATTCATAAGATTGTGGAGGAGTTTCACTTGGGTGGTAAACTTATTGCTGTTGGTTGAACTACCTTGGACTACCCTGATGGAAGGTAATCATCTTGGAGCTTGTCTACGTGCTAGGTGAGGATTTAATGTGTACACTCTAGAGTCTTGTAAGTGTGACACCACATGGCAGCATCCCTTTGGATGTTCATATTGAAAAATGTCACATTCCGTTTCATCATCAAAGTTAGATTCCACAACTTCCTCTACTACAGCAGCTTTTCCCTTACCTCTTTGATAGGCACGTTCAACTTCTTTTCATCGTCTATGATTATGATCACTATTTTGCTCTTTGGATTCTTTAGCCATCTTCAAAGTGGCTTAAAAATTTTCATCCAAAGAGTTCCATAACTTGTCAACCTTGGCTAAAGTGTCATAAATAGATTTTTGGATAGGCAATGTCTTTTTATTCATCACTTCCTCAAGTGGTAACTCCTCCTTGTCACAAAATCAAACCTCTCATTTTTTGATGGGTGGGTCCCTATTATACTCTTCAACACTCTCCCTTTTTTGTATCTCACCTTCTTCTTTTACTACCTACTCAATTAGCCT
>MNCI01017048.1:171007-185097 GCA_015680685.1 Gnetum montanum | reverse complement strand
GACACGATATCGCGTACGTGATATCGCGGGGGATGCGATATCGCGGCCGACGCAAACCGCGTCTCATCAAGTACTATGTTCAGCAACCTGTCTCCCCTAGAAGTTCAGCAAGTCATGCATCATTCTAGCATCACTATTATCCTCTAGAATACCACCAAACACATTCACCATCTACTCAAGGAAAAAACCCATATCTGTATCCTTATCATCCTCCACATCCCTCTGCACCTACACCTTCACCTTCAACTCAGTTACCTCTTACTTCATCTATGCAAGGTGAAATTCCTCCAAAACTGCAACAACAAAATGCTACAAGGGTTGTACACTCACAACCAATTTTTCAACCAAGTGGTCTAGATATTTGATCAAGGAAACGACCTTTCTTCTAGCCCATCAATTCTCTCCACCCCTCACAACCTACTCCAGCTAATCGCCCTGTAGTTCCAGCACCCTTATCCTCTACACCAAATACCTTCAAGAATCCTTCAAACCAAGTGCCACCTAGGATCTACACTATAATGCTAACTCAAGTTATTTCTGATTGGATCAAGGTTAGCAACCTTCCTACAAAAAGATCTGATCTAGGAAGTTCACTTATCTTTCTACAGATTGCTAGACAAGAGCCATGCAAGGCTCTTCTTAACTCAGGTTCTAGAGTTAACCTCATCTCCCATGATATGTACAAGTCCTAGAACCTACCACCTCTTAAGAAGAGCAATATCCATATAGAATTTGTAGATCAATCAATTATAGTCCCTTTGGGATTATTAGAGGACATTGTAACCATATTTTTTGGGTGGTCCTATCCTACTAATTTTCTAGTAATCAAGTTCGACAACTGCAAAAGTGACTTCCCCATCATCATGGGAAGGGCTTAGTTAAGCAAAGTAGATGCATGAATGGATATAAGAGATCTATCTCTCAAAATATCTAAGGAGAATGAGTTAGGAAAAATTGAGAAGAAGCATATTCCATGCATTGTGTACAGTGATAATGGGTGCAATTGTGTGCAAAAGATTTGGTCAATCAAAAGCACATACATTAATGCATGCAATTAGTATGCATAAGATATTAATATTCAACGATGTCTATACGTAGCAACCACAAAGTAGAAGGGCACCCAATTGTTAATAGTTGATTCAGATAGTAGCATAATATGTATGGAACCAATTGAGAGTTTAACTTATGCATATGTTAAAGGCATAAATAAAATTGAACAAGTCCATTTCCAACTCTCTAATGAAGATGTTGATAACTATTGGGGAGAGTTGGAGATCCCTAATCACTTCAAGTAGGAGCCCTTAGAACTAAAACCTTTACCAGTCAGAATGAAGTATGCATTTTTAGAGAATGGAAAACTAGTCATCATTAATGCTAAAATTTCTCCTAAACAAAAAAAAAAGTTGTTGAAAGTGATAAATAAATGGTCAACAACTTTTTCTTGGTCATATCTAGAGCTAATAGGAATTGATCCAAGGATATGCTAACACTGCATCTACACTAACCTGGCCATGAAGCCTAGAAGGCAACTGCAGAGGTGGCTAAATCCCAAATTGAAGCAAATCATTGAGGACATAGAGCAACTCCTTAAGGTGGGGTTTATCTATCATATCGTAGATAGTGAGTGGGTTAGCCAACTTTTAATTGTACCAAAGAAGGATGGTAAATGGCAAGTTTGCATTGACTTTAGGTTGTTAAATATGGCAACATTTAAGAATCACTTTCCTTTTTCATTTGTGGATCAAGTATTAGACACCATATCTAGGCATTGTTATTATAGCTTCTTGGATGGTTATAGTGGCTATAACCAAATCNTAGTGGTGTTGAAGTCTTCATGGATGACTTCTCCACCTATGGAGATACCTTTGAGCAAGCCTTGGACTGACTTGAGCAAGTACTGAAGAGATGTGTTGAGACAAACCTACGACTCAACTAGCAAAACAACCATCTCATGGTCCAAGAAGGCATTGTGCTAGGGCATCGAATTTCGCAGAAAGGGATTAAGGTAGACCTAGAAAAGAGAAGGATCATCCAAGGAATAACACACCAACTAGAGACTATTAAAGATGTTCGATCATTCCTTGGACACACTGGTTACTACCAGTGCTTTACTGATAATTTCTCTAAGATTGCAAGCCATTGGTACAACTTACAAAGAAAGATGCATCTTTCATTTAGACCATGAAAGGTGAAAATGCATTTCAAAAATTAAAAGAGAAGCTCAAAGAAACACCAATCCTTTGAGCACTAGATTGGTCAAAACCATTCCATATCATGATAGACACATCTAACTATGTTTTGGGAGTAGTGCTCACATAGATGCATGATACGAAACATCCATATTATATCCACTGCATGAGTTGAAGCATTATGGGAGCATAGTTAAATTACACCACCACAAAGAAGGAATTAATGGTAGTGGTGTATGCACTAGAAATGTTTAGACAGTATGTGCTAGGTTACAAAGTATTTATACATACAAACCACAATGCAATTTTCTTTCTTGTGAATAAGCCAACAGTGAGACCTCGTGTTATACAATGGCTTGTGATCTTGCAAGAATTTGATCTTATTATGGTAGATCAAAAAGGGGTCGAGAATGTGGGTACTAATCATCTTTCTCACTTAAGATGGAATAACAAAGAGGAGGAGAGCCCTCTCTTTGATCAGTTTCCAAACAAACTCCTCTTTACTAGAGCAATAAATGAAAAAATGCCTAAAAAAGTAATATGGTATAATGGCATTCTCACATATCTTCTCACTCAAGAGATGCCACAAGACTTGGATTTTAGGAAAAAGAAAAAATTTCTTCATTGGATCAAATACTTTATGGAAATCAACGGACACCTTTACAAGGTGTGTGCTAAGGGCTTGATCCATTAGGGTGTCCCTAACAAAGACCAACTACATGTTCTCTAGGATGCTCATGAAGGACCTTGTGGAGGCCACTATGCATGGAGATGCATGGCCATAAAAATCATGATGGCAAGATATTATTGGCCCTCAATATTTAGGGATGCCCACCAATTTGTCAAGTCTTGTGAATGTTGTCAATGTGACGGGGGATGACTACTTGTATGGAAGGTCCTCAATAGTGGATTTAACCAGTGGAACCTTTCAACATATGGGGCATTGATTTCATGGGTCCCATAACATCCATGTTTAATGGGAAAAAGTATATTATAGTACCAATTGACTATTGCACAAAATGGGTTGAAGTGGCAGCCATTGTAGATTGCACATCATGCACTACCACCTGATTTATATAACAACATATTGTAAATAGATTTGGGGTGCCGCGTTTACTAATTTTTAATAATGGGACTCACTTCACAGGTGCCAAATTTAGAAAATTAATGCAACACTTGGGGGTAGAACATAAATTAACAACACCTTACCACCCCCAAGCCAATGGTCAAGCAAAGGTAACCAACTAGGAGATTACAAAAATATTAACGTGAACCATTAGCAAATATAGGAAGGATTGGAGCGAAAAACTTAAGGATGCTCTTTGGGCTTACCAATTAATTTGGAAACTTCCTATTGGATATTCTCCCTATGAGTTAGTGTACAGGAAACTTCCAACACTCCCAATTCAATCTAAGGTCTGTACACTCTCAATGGCCTAAGATCTAAACCTTGACCTAAGTTTAGCACAAAAAGAAAGATTGATCAATTTGAATGCACTAGATGAAAATTGCTTAGTGGACCTATCTTTGAATGAGGTGAACAAGGCATTTAGCAAGCAACGCCACAACCTTAGACTTAGGAAAGTAAATTTTCAAGTAGGAGATAAGGTCCTCTACTAGAACCCCACACATGTACCTCAAAAGTTAAAATTTCAAACATTGTGGGAGGGACCTTATATAATTGATCAAACCTTTTCCTCTCAGGCCATGATAATTTACAAACTTGACAACCAAAATAAAAAGAAATTGGTCAATATCCAACAAGTCAAACCTTTCCTAGAACCAAGATTGGCCAATGTGATGACCACCTCAATAGATGGACAACCACGTTCTATTTTTTGGATCTCCTTCCTCCAACTTAATTGTGGGGGAGATGGCCATCCGTGATAACCATTATCATGGCCTCTTAATTTTTCTACCTTTTTGTTTTTCAAATTTTTGATTTTACAAGTTTTTGAATAAACAAATTTGTAATTTTCAAATTTTTTTAATTTTATACCATTTTTAGTACCTTTTAATTCTCTTAATTATTTTACACTTTCTTTTATAATTTACTTTATTTTTTTTCCTTTTGTTTAAGTGAGGTATTTCTCATTTTTGCTAATAAATCTATTTTATTGTCATAGGACACAATGTTATTGTTGATGTTTACTAATGATTGCTTGTACTTAATGTGTGATTGTCAATGTCTCATTTCTATTTTTTAATTCTAGTATCTAATGACTTTGGCATGGTTTATTTTTCATGGAATAGGCAGTGAGTCCACATCATCTACCCATCCAATGAGCTCTATGGTTTTCTTTGTTTTGGGAAGTTGAGGTTCCTTTTTCATTAAAGAAACTTTTAATTAATCAGTGATCTTGGCAGTTTTGAAATTAGGAAGAATCCAATGGTTTGTAAAGGATGTGACTTCAAGGGGACTCAATACTCTTTGTGCTCTTCTTCTTACTTGAGTGTTTTTTCATGGACTTCTTACCATTCCATACCACCCAATGATAGGAAGACAAATAACATCATTGCATGGTGTGGTTCCCATCATTCAAAAAAATAAAAAATAAAAAAAACAACAACGATGGGAATTCAAAGCACACCCCTTTGACATGAGTAAGTCCTTGCATGGTGTGGTTCCCATTTTGAAAAAAAAAAACAAAACAAAACAAAACAATAATTGGAATTCAAAGCACATCCCTTGGACAAGTAAAAGGGCTACAAGCACTAATTATGGGACTCAGAAGACATACACTTATGCTTGAAGGTCCCCTCTAACTAAGGCCCTCTTTCTCACTTCCTACTTATCTCTCCTCTTTGTGGAATGGTGGTTGTCTTGCGGGGACACTCTTGTGTCTCAAGTGGATGGATCAGTCTTAGAGTGGTGATGCAAAGTCACTGAAAGCGAATGGCTTTGGTCTAGACCGAGGATGGAAATTCTTAGGTCATTTTAACTACAATTCCACAAGGGACTTCTTAAGACCTCAATTTGGAACTCCATTCCACCTTCTCTATCATCCACCCATGCTATTATAACTCACCTCATTTTCGAGTTCTATGTTATGCTCTATGTCTTAGTCTGACATATTGGGATTCTTGACTAGATTCTTTTGGGTTGGTCCTTAACTTATCATGATCATTAAATCGACTATGGGACCCATGGACTCCTTAGTTGAGGTTAAGTAAGAATAAAAAGGGCATGAGCCTACTATGGTGAGGATCCACTTGCATAGCTTTTGGCTTGATTAGTTAAGGTTCCTTACATTTGACATTGCTACAATCCTATACTTTGTATTTTCCATTGTGTAAACTGCTTAGCACTCCTTAATCTTTCATTGCATTCATCCATTAAATCAAATTTTCTTCATTTTTTCAAATTTATGAACTTCAACATCCTCTTCTCATGATTTCATACTATTCTTGGTCTTCTAAACTTTCATTTGACCCCAATTTCATCAAAAAATTCCTTGTATTTTGAAAGTTTGACCAAATTCAACAATGATCAACAACTATGTCGATGAGGCCTCGTTGATGCAACTGACTCTATCGACGAGGCCCCATCAATGAGGCCTCGTTGACATAGCTTAAAAATACTATATATTCTATAGAAAACTTTAGAATTTTTTGCAATTTACTCATAACACACGAGGAATTTTTGTAATTTTTTAAAGCCCAAAACCTTCCAAAGTCCATAACTTTCAAACTATTTGTTGAAATCACTCCATTTTTTGATCTTGCAATTACTGAAGGTAAGATCTTTATCATGGGGGCCGCAAACCTTAAGGTTTCTGATGCAATTTTCAAAAAATTTCTCTAACTCTCCCAAGGGTTAGTAACCTTAATCATATATAAACATCAACTTTTCCCAAGTTAACACTTCCAACAATCTCCGGGATGATTTATCAATGATAAGGCATAAAAAGAAATAAAAATTAAGTTAATTAAATTAGCCATAATCACAATTTAGCCAAGTGTAACTACCTTCAAGAGTTAAGGTATCCTAATTTTTTTAAGGTTACACAATGATTGCCAATCCATGGTTCTATTGTGATTATAAATGGCACCTAAGCAAAAACATCCACAGGAAGGAGAACCCTCACAACCATGGGAGAAGTGACCTAGAGCTAGAAGGGTCTAGCAAGAACAAGGCCAAGAACAATAAGAGGCAACCCATGCAATGGGACCTCTTGGTGAGAAGCTTAAAGTGGGATCTGTTTGACAAATTCCAAAAGAAGAAGTGCCTACTAAAAAATCTCAATGAGGAGAAGCACCTGGACCTATGCTAAGGCTTGAGGTCACTCTGACTCAATCCTGCCTAGGAATCATCAAGTCCTGAGATATCCAAAGATCAATTCTTCAAGAGATAAACTTTGGGACATTTTTGGAGAAAGCTCCAGAGCATGTCAAGACACAGTTGCAAGCCTCTCTCATATGGCCAGTCATCATGTCTAGTGGGGAGTGGTACATGGGAGAGACCTATCTCTTCTGAAATAGTTGAAGGCCAAGGTCCATTGTAAAAATCAAGGACATTCACACAGGTACTGAGGTTGCTAGACATTAGAACATAGTTGGAAAAGATATTAACAAAAGGTGATCTTGAGGTAAAAAAGAAGTGGCTTTCGTGATGCTACGGGATGGATTGTAAGGAGTATGGTGCACTCACAACGATGGAGCAGATTTATTTTAAGATTGCAGCCTATCACCTCAATCCAACAGTGAGGCCAAGCAAGGTGATTACTTTCTCCACTCGAGCATGCATCCCTCTAAGTGGGAAATTTCCCATTAACCTTCCATAGCTGATTTATTTGAAGATCAAGAAGAGTTTCAAGGAGAATGAACATGGAAGGAAGACCCTGCCCTTTTGTGCTTTATCAAAAAACTTTGCAAAAGGGTAGGCATCATTCATTATTCTAATGATACTCTTAGGCATGCTTCCTTAGCCTCATGGGCAGAAATCATGAAAGATAAGACACCAACAATCACTCAAGAACAGGAGCTGTTGCCACCACCACCCACTCAAGAAACCATACCGAAGGCTTGCGCAACCCTTGAACATCTACGAAAAATTCAAGAGTAGCTCTTGAGAGAACAAGAGCAACAAGCAGAAACTAGTGGGATAGATCCATCTATGTATCAGCCAGCAATGAGTCACCTTAATGAGATGGCCTAAACAGTTAGCCAAATGGAGATGGTTGGTTATATTTTCTCTACCCAAAGAACACAGTTACCTTTGAGGTTGGATCCCAATGCTCAGGAGGTGATGGTGTCATTAGCAACACATCATCTATTCCTAAAAATCTCTAGGAATTTCGCCAATTTCTCAATGAGGTTGGAGAAATATGAAGAGGCAATTATCTTGGTGATGCAGCACCAAGGGCAGGAGATAGTGATAGAAGTGGTAGCTAACTATGTAGTTGAAGCACTAAATGCACCTATGATGTCTATATTAGACGTATCTGTACTCCAAGATGTGTAGACATCTGCAAGCATGGTCAATGAAAAATTGAATGCAGCCTAGTACAAACAACTACTAGAATGACTAGTAGGAACCGGGAAACCACCTTTGGAAATCTTTGATCTTCCAAAGAACATCACTACAGCCCAGTCAAAGCTATTAAATGCAAGGGGAAAATGCATCATTTTGGAGGGGCAACTAGAAACAGCCCAAGAGAAAAATTAACACTTGGCCATGGAGGTTGTTGAACTTTGTGCCCAACTTGCAAAACAAGTAATCCTCAGCTTGGCAACGATAAGAGATGAAGCTATCAAACAACTTCAAGAACAATTTCAAAAGGCTGAGGAGGAAGCAATAATGGCTATCTTCAAATAGTTCATGGCAGAAGCTAAAATGCATTTAATCAAAAAGGACTTGAATCAGATGCGCTATGAAAATAAAGCATTGACTATGCAAAATCATTGCCTACGAAATGTTGATGCTCAGAGAGATCAAATGCTAGAATTCATTCATCAACAATAGGAGCAACTTACCAAATTCAATGCTAAACTAAGGAAATTGGCTTCAAAGAACTACAATCTATCAATGAAGGAGGTATGCACCTTGCGCCAAATTCTACCATTGAAATCACTGCCTAGAAGAACAAAGCTCTCAAGTTTGAGAAAGTGAAAAATCACTACAAGGACTAGGTTGGCTTGCAAAAGGAAATTAATGAAAAATAAATCTAGATGGCAAAGGCTAAAGTGAATGAAGCCCTTCAATAACTCTAGCAAGGAAGAGAGATGTGGCAACTCATCCTTGATGGGATTAACGTCTACAGCAAAACAAAGATTTGCTTGAAGGAGTTGTAGATCAAAGAAATGATAAAGTATATGGAGTTGGACAATCTCTATTACATAAACTTGGTAATGCTAACAGTCGGACAGCCATGGTTGGAATTAGAGAAAAAAGTGGCTAGCTCGTATCTGTTATATGAGGCCAAGTTCAAACATCACAAGAATACCAAGTAAAAGCTTAAGACTGCTAACACTAAACTCAAAGTCCTCAAAGGACAATTCAAAAATCAACAATTCATTGTTGAGGACCTAGCGAGATAGATGAGTGACTACTACAAGCTGAAGAACACAGTGTGAGCATTCAACATTAAATCTAAATAGTTCGCTGCCTAGTTTGTTAATGTCAAGGAGTTTTATCCGACAATCCCATGTCTTTGGGATATGCCTGTTCCAACCCACATTAGGGAAGCTACATGGATTGTGCATGATCCCAAGAGTAAGGAGGAGAAATGAAAGCACTACTAGATGCTTTCTGCTTCCCACCTAAAGTTGCAGTAGTAGCAGGACAACCACAGCTAGCTCAACCACCGCCAGTGCATGAAGCCAGTGAAGGTTCCTTGGAGCTTCAGGAACCACCATCGTCTAGGATCATTTGATCTTCTCCAATAAGCTTCACATAATCAAGGAATGTGTTGTCCAATTTTTGAAAAGTTGTGTCATGGTGATTCAATTTTGTGTCCTAACACCACCATTTTTTGTAATGTGTTGATCTGCACACCCAAGCACTCCATTTTTTATCAAATTAGTCAAGTTTATTTTATTGAAAGAAAAGTCAATCAATAATCCCATACCTTCCCAGTTTTATAAAAGAACTTGAGGATGATTTTTCATTTAGTCATGGGGGTATGATGAGTTGTCATTGGTTGGCTGCTTTGATGAGGCCTCATCGACACATCTCACCCTGCGTCGACAAGGCCCTATTGACGCAATGTTTATCTATCACCTATAAATACATGCCTACCAGCCACATTTATGGGAATCCAAATTTCAATAATAGTGAAACTCTTGCATTTTTTCTATTTGAAAGTTAGAATTTTTTCCCCCGAGTTCCTACAGCAAGAGTCATTGAGTGTACGGATCATTATTCGAGCATTGTTGTACCTGAGCACGATCGTATGTGCGGCAATAAAGATGAGCTTTCTAATAAACCTTCTAGCACTTTGGATAGATTAGATCTTTTATTTATGCATTCAATTTTTTCAATTATTTATTAATTATTCTCAATTATTTTGCAAATATTTTCCAATAATTGAGTTAATGAGGTTATTAAGCTAGATAGATTAAATACATAAGTATGACTGCTTCAAGCATAACATGTATTTTCTTGGTAATCCCAGCAGCATTATCGCTTGATACACCCAGTAACATAGTGTTTGGTCACCTAGCATTGGATAAATGGGTTCAAGACATGTATAAAAAGTGGAAATAGATACTCATGTTAGGATTAGTTAAATGATTAGTTAATTAAACTCATTTTATCTACATTTTGAGCACCAAAATATAAAATATAAAATGATAAAAATTGGATACCTTAGTTACACTTAACCATACCAATGTACATCACAAGTGTAATTGCGAGGATAATAATTAACCTTAAGGATAGATTCACTTTCTAAAGGGCTAGTGCACTGGAAACGATAAAGTCTGCAGAATTTAACATAATCACGCATGAACACTTTGTGATTCGTATGGTTAGGCATAGCAGTACCTCGCCGCTCATCAAGGTAGTATCATGTATATCTTTGGATGTGTGACATCTCTTAGGAGATCCATGTAACCCCTCTTGGCAAAAAGAAAATGAAATTAAAATCAAGGATATAGTGAACTCATATCATTAAAACAATTACAAACTAACATAAAAGAAAATACAACCATCAAAGCTTACCTACTTAATATCATAAAATAAACATACCAAATAGCCAAGATTTTAATGTCATGATGGCAGTATCTCTAATGTGTTAAGTCACCTCATCTATGACTCACCAATATATTGTATCCCTGGAATACAAAACAAAAGTCATGAAGTTAAAATATGTATTATAATTATATCATGCACCATGATGGGCTTAGTAGTTGGCAACATGCATGATGCACATGTACTCAAACACAAATCATGAAAAAATAACACGTTTAAAATGAAAGGTGACCATGTAATACAACACATGCTCTGTAAAAATGCAAATTGCATTTTTGATTGCTAGATAATTCAATCACATGTGGGACATGCACTATAAGTATGAATCTTAGAACCTTTCACATATTCTCAACTATGAAGTACATAGGATTTTACAGTTCTTTCGATTATGTTAATGTCACAGAAATTTGAGTGAGTATACATATTGTTTTTAGTTCTGTACATTTTTTCCACTTTGATAAAATGGAAAGGAATAGTAGTTTTATAAATTTGTTTTGGTTTTACCATCTTATATGGTAAGTAATTGTTATTGTTAAGCTAAAGTATATGTTCTAATTTTTTATACAATACACTAACCATAATGTTTTCATATACTTTTAACCATGTTGTGACATAAGTTATAATTCATAAATAAATTTTAATAATTTACTATTGGAAATAGAATTCCTATTTATTATTTTAGTGAAAAAACTCTAATTTTTTTGTATCTGTAATCCGCTATTTTTTTTTTAAATATTCCTTGATTCAAAAATTGTGTTTTTTGCATGCTTTGACATCAGGTATCCAATGTTAGAACCTTGACATTGGGTATCCAATGTCGAAGCTAGGATGCGATGTAGGATATCTGATATCACAAGATATACGTCAACCTATAAATATAGCGCTCAGACTCACAATTTCCATATAGCTTTTTCAATCAAAGTAGCAAAGCTCTTGTAGTTTTTTTTCTTCAGAGTTAGAATATTTTTTGAGTGCCCACAACAAGAGTCTAAGTGTGTACAAATCTTTGTTCAAACACTCATGTATGTGAGTGTAGTAGTGTGACAAAAATAAAAATTAACTCTTTTGATAATCCTTGCAGCATTGAGAATAAATTAATGTTTCCTTTAATGCACTTTACTTTCATGCACTTACTTTAATGCATTTAAATTAAGCAATTAATTTTTAGTTGTTAATGAACACAAGCACAAACACTTCAAGCATACACATAGTTCTTGGTAACCTAGCAATGCTTAACGTTTGGTAGCCCAGTAGTACTATATGTGTTCAAGATGTGTCTAGGAAAGTGGGATGGGAACTTGTGTTAGGATAGCTAGGCAATAAATGAATTAGATCTTAAATTACTCTACCTTTCATTCTTGTTGTAGGTGATTAAACTTATACAACATATAATGAGAAAAATCATGTATCTTGATTACACTTAAACCATATCCTTGAGCTTCACAAGTGTAGTTGGAAAGACAACGAATGTTCTCAACACCCATTTCACTATCTAGAGAAACTAGTACACTGGAGAACTACAAATCCATGGAATTCAACCAGATCGCATGTGAATGCATTAGTGATTCATATCATCGGGCGTAGGGGTACCTCATTGCTCATCATTGGCACCATTGCTAGGGACCTTTTGGTTGTTTTGTGCACTATCTAGGATTTAGTGGAAATCATTTAAAATCATTGGAATGAACCTTAGAGTCATATCATATTTTACAATTACTACAACAAAAATTTAAAAGCACAATGTGTTTTTATCATCTAATTAAAAATGTCTTCTTCTCACAGAAGTGCTTCTCTACCCAAGTCTGATGGAGCTCATCAACAGGTGCCTCAACAATATCGAGTGGTATATGCTCATCCTAATGAGTATGTACCTAATTTCACCTTCATCCTACATCAAGATGAACAACTGCGATGATGTGACATGGAGGGAAACATTGTGTTGCTGCCTCATCAATCTCTTCCTACAATGCTTCAACAAATGCTTATATGATGGGGTCTTCAAGAACATCATGTTGAGTATGTTATGCAAGATACTGATGCCAGGGATTATCATCTCATAAAGGCACAACATCTATGGGATCGATAACTAGAACAATGTCATGAATTTGTGAAGGGAAAAAATTTAATGATTCTCCATTCCTGCTATACCAAAAAGATGGTGGGGAACCCTTCTTTGGGAGTTTTCCATTCAGTGAAGTTCCTCTCTTTGACTTTGATGAAGGAGGTCAAACCCAAAACCTGCAGTCCATAATTCACAATCTTGATTAAGAATGGATCCAATAATAAAGAAGGATCCAATGAGGCAAGCCAAGGAAAAAGTGTAGACAAGAAACAAGATCATGATCATCACTGTGATTACCGAAGAGGTGGTAGTAGGCATCATGATGGTGCTAGTCCTCCTTCCTCTTCACCTTCATTATCATCTTCTTCTTCTTCTGGCTCTAATCACAACCGCAGGAGGTGAGACCATGATGGAGGTGACCAAAATGACCAATGGGACTAAAATGATCAAAGGGACTATTGGGAAAGGAAAGATCAAGAGCATAGACATTCAAGAAAGGCACATCACCATGAATGAAGGGGTAATAGAGGGCATCATAGGCACCATGATCATGGCCTTGATGAGCCTTTGCTTGCTACCCTAAGTATGCTCGATATTGTAGAGGCAATATGAGTTCCAATAAGGCATGTGAAGGATAGTTGGGTCAAAAGGCTAAACATGAATAATATTCCTTAGTTCAAAGGGGGATATAACTCTAATCTACATAACCATCTTCAAGCTTTTCAAGATGCATGTGCCTTGTAGAACATAGAGAATAAGTGGCAAAAACTTAATTTTTTCCCAAGGATACTCATCAAAGAAGTAGAGAACTAGTACTGGTCCTTAGAGCCAAAATTTATTAGACAATGAAGTACCATGCTTGAGTTATTTAATGATAAATATCAAACATACTCTAGAGTGTCCAACTTGAGAAGGAAAATCTAAGGATGGAAACAAGGAACACACAAACCCTTAGATGCCACCATCAATTGATACTATTCTTTAATGCACAAATGTCCTAGCCATGGTTATTCTCAATTGGATCAGCTTTTCCACATTGTAGATGGGCTTCGATCAAAAACAAGGAGAACCCTTGGTGTCTATGCCCAAGGGCACCTATCAAAATTAAGTATCCATCAAATACAAAGACTAATCAAGTAGGTAGCTAAAGAGGAGGATGACTTAATAAAAAGAGAAAGTGTAAAAAAATATAATCACAATCCTTCCATTCACAAGAGGGAGGTTCGATTTTGTGACAGTGAGGAAGAATCTGCACCTGATGAGGTGGTGAATAAGAAAACCTTACCACTCCAAAAAATTAAATTTAAAATTATGGCTAAGGTTGATCAATTATGGAACTCCATAGATAGCAAATTTTAGGTTGTCCTAAAAATTGAAGAAGAGTCCAAACAACAAGGCAGTGATCATGAGCACAGGAGGCGTAAGGAAGTTGAACATGCCTATCAAAAAGGTAAGGGCAAGATTGCTATAATAGAAGAAGTTGAGAAAAGTGAATCATATGATGATGATGGGTGTGACATCTACCAATATGTACATCCTAAGGGATGTTGCCCCATAGTGTCACATTTATAGGAGTCTGGGATGTATGCTTTGAATTCACAACTAACACAAAGGAAAACAACCAGAAGATTACCTTATCCTCAAG
>MNCI01017048.1:141349-169860 GCA_015680685.1 Gnetum montanum | reverse complement strand
CAAATGATGATACTTATTGGGGAGAGTTGGAAATTTTTAAAATTTTTAAGCAAGAGCCCTTAAACTAAAAATGCTACTAGCCAGAATGGAATATGTGTTTTTGAAAAATGAGAAGCTAGTCATAATCAATGCAAATCTTTCTCTAGAGAAAAAAAAGATGCTATTGAATGTGGTTAAAAAATGGTCAACAACTTTTTCTTGGTCATATCTTGAATTCACAGGGATTGATCCTAGGATATGCCAGCATCTTATCTACACTGATATAGCCATGAAGCCAAAGAGACAACCTCAGAGATGATTAAACCCCAAATTGAAGTAGATCATCAAAGAGAAAATTGAACAACTCCTTAAGGCGAGGTTCATTTATCCTATTGTGGATAGTAAGTGGATTAGTCCACTCATGATTGTGCCAAAGAAAGGAGGCAAGTGGTGGGTCTACATCAATTTTTAGCTGCTAAATATGGCAACATTCAAGGAGCATTTTCTATTGTCATTTGTTGATCAAGTGCTACACACAATATCTAGGAATTTCTACTATAGTTTTATAGATGGTTATAGTGGTTATAACCAAATTCAAATTGCACCAGATGACTAGGAAAAGACAACATTTATGAGTCCTTTGGAAACTTTTGCATATCGCAAGATGTCATTTGATCTATGCAATGCTTCTACTACATTCCAACGCCTAGTTCTAAGCATTTTTCAACAACAAAATGAAAGTGGTATAGAAGTCTTTATGGATGACTTCTCCACTTATGGAGCTACATTTGACCAAGCCCTAGACTGCCTTGAGTAAGTGCTAAAACAATGTGTTGAAACCAGCTTGTGGCTCAATTGGCAAAAAAGTTACCTAATGGTCTAGGAAGGCATTGTATTAGGCACTATATATCACAAGTAGGGATTAAGGTAGACCTTGAGCAAGTAAGGGTCATCCAAGGAATAACCCACCAACCAGAAACTGTCAAAGATGTTCAATCATTTCTTGGACATACTAACTACTACCAAAAATTCATAGTGAATTTCTCTAAGATTTCAAAGCTGTTGGTGGAGCTAATAAAGAAAGATGCTCCATTTGTCTAGACCATGAAATATGAAAAAGCATTCCAATAGCTAAAAGGAAAACTTGTAGAAACTCTAATCTTACAACACCTAACTAGTCCGAACCATTTCATGTCATGATGGATACATCAAATTATGCCTTGGGAGTCATGCTTACACAAATGGATGACAAGAAACATCTATACTACATCCACTACGCTAGCCAAAGCATTGTGGGTGCACAACTAAACTACACCACTATAGATAAAGAATTAATGGCAGTGGTATTTTCTCTAGAGAAGTTCAAGCATTATCTACTTGGATACAAGGTGTTTGTCCACATGGACCACAATGCCATCCACTTCCTGATGAACAAGCCAATGGTGAGCCCTTGTGTCATATAGTAGCTGGTGATCTTGCAGGAATTTGATCTTACAATGGTAGATCAAAAGGTAACTAAGAATGTGATTGTTCATCACTTGTCTATGTTGTAATGGGATAATAAAGAGGAAGAAAACCCACTATCTAATATTTTTCCTAATCAACTCCTCTTTGCTAGGGCTATAACTGAATAATTGCCTAATGAGCCTAAATGGTATGATGACATTCTCACTTATCTTCTCATCCAAGATATGCCACAAGGGTTGAACCATTAAAAGAAATAACAATTTCTTCACTAGGTAAAACACTTCATGGAGATCAACGGACACGTCTACAAGGTATGCACCAATGGCTTGGTTCATTGGTGTGTCCCTAATGCTAATCAACAATGCGTTCTACAAGATGCTCATGAAGGTCCTTGTGGAGGACACTATGTTGGGAGATGCACAGTCATTAAAATCTTGATGGCAAGGTACTACTGGCTGAAAATCTTCAAGGATGTTCACCATTATGTCTACTCTTGTGAATGATGCCAACAAGATGGTGGAATGACTACTCAAATAGAGGGACCTCAATAATGGATTCAACCACTAGAACCCTTTAACGTCTAGGGCATTGATTTCATGGATCCCATCATGTCCATGTTAAATGAAAAGGTGTACATCATAGTCACTATTGACTATTATACGAAATGGATAGAAGAAGTAGCCATCATTGACTGTACATCTTCTACGACTACTCAGTTTGTGCAAAAAAAATTTGTGAATAGGTTTGGTGTGCTATGTGCATTAATTTCTAATAATGGAACTAACTTTATAGGCACTACTTTTCAGAAGCTCATGCAACACTTGGGGGTTGAACATAAATTCACAACACCCTACCATCCCTGATGAGTCGTAGTCTTGTCAACTATGTCGATGAGGGCCCATCCATGTAGTGTCTATATTTCAACTATGAATACATACCTACTAGCTGCATTTATGACATTGAGATTTTAGTAGCAATGAAGCTCTTGCAGTTTGTTTATTTGAGAGTTAGAATTTTTCTCCTAAGTACTTGCAGTAGGAGTCATTGAGTGTACAGATCTTTACTCAAGAATTGTTATACCTAAGCACAACAGTGTGTGCGACAATAAAGATGAGATTTCTGAAAAATCTTGTAGCATTTTGGCTAGATTAAATATTTTATTTATACATTTAATGTTCTAAATTCTTTATTACATGTTTTTGATTATTTATTAAATATTTTCCAGTAATTAAGTTGATGAAGTAATGAAATAAGATAAACTAGATAGATTAAACACATAAGTACGACCACTTCAAGCATAACACATATTTTCTTGATAATCTCAGCAATGTTATTTCTTGGTATGCCTAGTAGCATAGTGCTTGGTTGCCTAGCAATAGATACGTGGGTTCAAGATGTGTACGGAACGTGGGACTGGATGCTTATGTTAGGACTGGTTAGATACTAGTTAATTAGTTAATCTAATTACCTTATCTCCCTTTAAGCACCAAACCATAAAATAAAAAATAATAAAAACTAGATACCTTAATTACACTTAACCATACTGGTGTACATCACAAGTGTAACTAGGAAGACAATGATTGACCTTAAGGCAAGATTCACTTCCTAGAAGGCTAGTGCACTAGAAACTATAAAGTCCACAAAATTCGACTAGACTACACGTGAACGCTTTGTGATTCATATGGTTGGGCATAGGGATACCTCACCACTCATCAACCCCCAAGCCAATGGTCAAGCTGAGGTTACCAATAGGGAAATCATAAGGATTTTAATAAGAACTATTAACAAATATAGGAAAGACTAGAGCACAAAGCTCAATGATGCCCTTTGGGCCTACCACTCAACATGAAAACTTCCTATAGTGTATTCTCCCTATGTGCTTGTGTATGGAAACTTACCAACACTTCCTATTCAATCCAAGCTCCATACACTTTTAATAGCCTACTAGACAAAAATTGATTGGTGGCCCTATCATCTAACGGGTTGCACAAGGCCCACAACAAAAAGCATCATGACTTTAAAATCAAAAAAGTTAAATTTCAACTAGGAGATAAGGTTCTCTATTGGAACCCTACATACATACCTCAATGGAATAAGTTCCAAACATTGTGGAAATGACCTTACATCATTGATGAAACTTTTCCTTATGGGGCCATGATGATCTACAAACTTGAGAGCCTAAACAAGAAATAGGTAGTCAACATCCAACAAATCAAACCTTTCCATGAGCATAAGCTAGCTAATACAACAAATGCCTCATCGGATGGACAACCATTTTCCATATTTCAAATCTCCTTCTTTCAACTTAGTCATGGGGGAGATGGCCACCCATGCTGACCATATAAGTAGCTCCTTAATTTTTCAAATTTTTAGTTTACACATTTTTTGTTTTACAAAATTTTTTTTTACACATTCTTTATTTTACATCGTCTTATTTTCATGTTATTAACCTTTTCTAATTTTTTTTACATCAACATTAGTATATTTTTCATTTCTTGAAAATTTTACACTTTATTTTATATTTTTTTATTTTATTTTGGTGTGATTTTCTAATTTTGTTAATAAGTGCCAGGTATAGTGATAATGGATTGATTTATGGTGGTATGTACTATTTTGTTATTTGATTATAGGTGTCTAGTTTCTAGCTTTGAATTTCATTACAAATGATTAGGACAAGGTTTCTTTTTCATGCAACAAGCAGTAAGTCCACAACATCCACCCATCCACAAACTCTATGGTTTTCCTTGTTTTGAAAACATGCAGTTCCTTTTTCATTAATAAAAATTTAACAAATTTGTGACTTTGGTAGTTTCTAGCATTGGAAAGGATTCAAAGGTTTGAACAGGGTGTGACTTCAAGGGGATTTGATATTCTTTGTGCCTTTCTGTTTGCCTGGGTGCATGTGTGTTTTCATGGATTTCTTACCATTCTATATTGACCAATAAAAGGAAGTTGAATAAGTCTTTGCGTGGTGTGGTTCTCATAAAAAATGATGGGAATTCAAAGCGCATCCCTTAGACAAAATAATGCATATGTCTTTGCACGGTGTGATTTCCATTTCAAAAAAAAAAATAAAGCACACCCCTTTTAAAAAAAAAGGCTACAAGCATTGGTTATGGAACTAGAAAGATATGTTATCCATGCCTAAAGGTCCCCTCTAACTAAGGCCCTTCCTCACTTCCTACTTCTCTTTTTTTCTTTAATAAGGAATGGTGATTGTTCTATGGGAGCACTCTTGTGTCTCAGGGGAATGGACTAGTCTTGGAATGGTGATGTGTAATCACCAAAAAAGGTGGGTTTTGGTCTAGACTAAGGATATATCTTATTAAGTCATTTGACCAAAAAATTCACAAGGGACTTCATGTGACCTCAATTAGGAACTCTGATGAATTTTCATACAATGGCCCTAATGTTAGATATGCGGCATCAGAGCCCTGATGTCACGTACCCAACATCAGAGCCGATAAGCAATGTCGCATACCCGATGTCGCCTCATCTAGATACTACCTATAAATATGGTGTTGGGGTACTCGAATGAGATAGGAAGTAGAGTCAAGTAGATCGTTTATTTTTCAATTTCTTCTCTTTTAAGTCTATTATTGCTAACGCATGCCTGCAGTGTGATGTTTGTAATCGTACAGCACCTTTGTTTGAGTGTGACGTACGTCGACACATTACATGACTGGCAATAAAGATTGAGATTACTTCCATCATTGCAACATCCACTTAGATTATTGTTGTTTAAGCTATTTACTACTTTCTTTAGTTAAATATTTCCATTTCTTACTATTTACTATTCTTGTTATTAAGCGAAATGCGTACACCTTAATCACAAGTGTTTAAGTGTAAATACTTGATAATCCAAAGGTGTATCATTTGGCAAAACCAGTGATGTACACTTGGCAATCCCAAAAGTAGTCTCACAAAGTCCAAGACATGTACGGACAGTTAAGAGTGGATACCATTGTCCATAGGCTAGTTTAGATCTTGTTTTTCATTTATTCATTAGTTTAATTAATTCATCTCCTTATCATCATCAAGAGTAGCATAGAATTAGAAACAACATCATATGCCTCACTTTGGACTAAACCATACACGACAAAGCTACCACTGGTCTAGTGGGGAGATAGCGTACTACGATCAAGGCATAACGATCTAGATGCCAAAACTAGTCCCATCCACGGAATTCGACTAGATCATGCATGAACATTTGTGATTTGTATGGTTAAGCGTAGGGGTACCTTGCTACTCATCAAACTACATTCCATTCTCTCTCATCCATCTATGCTTTCCATGTCTCACCTCACTATTGGTTTCATGTTCTTATTCAATGTCCTAGTTTGATGTATCAGAATTCTTAGGTAGTTTCTTCCAAGTTTTTGTACTTAACCTTTCATAACCATTAATCATCCATGGAGCCCACAGAATCTTTGGTTTGAAGTTATGCAAGGGCATAAAAGGCCTGTGCTTGCTTTGGGGAGGACCCACTTGCATATCTTTTGGTTGGGTTAGTTAAGTTCTTTACCCTTAGACACTCCGACAATCAAATCCTTTTGTTTATCTCATCAATGACATCTAATTGTGCACATCTTCACAACATTTTTCAATGAACTTTCCTTTTTATTGTTGTGAATTTTTTCACCCTCTTCAAATATTTTCTTGTGTCAAACTTTTTCAAATTTAATGGACTGCTTATCTATTTTACCCTATCTATCAACCTTCCCACTAACACTCCTAAAAGAATTAATCTTCCACAATCACAACCTAGCTGAGTGTAACCATTGATGAGCCAAGTCATTTAACAACTATGTGTTACACATTACATACTAATTCACGATTCTGTTGTGATTGCAGTGGGTAGCATGGATTGGAAGCAAGACTATCTTCACCAAGGATGATCCAACAATACCACACGATGTAGACCATTCATGATCGTTGGATCTTCTCTATCACTCTTCAGCTACCAAGAGCCATTGGATGTTAGTTTTATCTAGGGTGTTCACTTCTCTTATCATGAACACCCAATTTTGTAAAGATTGTAACTCTGTACACTTGGGCACTCAGAGTCTATTTGTTCCATCTAAGTCAGTTTGTATGTCAATCAATAATCCCATACCTTCCCAATATTTTGTAAAGAACTTGTTCATCCTCTTGTTCACTCAAGGATGAGTTTTCATTTAGTCATGGAGGTATGATGAATTGTGTTTTTTGCATGCTTCAATGTTGGGTATCCAATGTTGGGGCTTCAATGTCAAGTATTCGATGTTAAAGCTAGGATGCGATGTTGGATAACCAATATCGCAAGATATACACCAGCCTATAAATATAGCGCTTGGAGTCACGATTTCCATATAGTTTTTTCAACCAGAGTAGCAAAGCTCTTGTAGTTTATTTTTTCTAGAGTTAGAATATTTTTTGAGTGCCTTGAATAGGAGTCTAAATGTGTATGGATCTTTGTTCAAACATTGATGTACTTGAGTGTAGGAGTGTGATAGGAATACAAACGAACTCTTTTGATAATTCTTGCAGCACTAAGAATAGATTAATGTTTCCTTTAATGCACTTTACTTTCATGCACTTACCTTAATGCATTTAAATTAAGCAATTAATTTTCAGTTGTTAATGAACATAAGCACAACCACTTCGAGCATACATATAGTGGTTGGTAACCCAACAACACTTAACGTTTAATAGCCCAGTAGTACTATATGTGTTCAAGATGTGTCCACGAAAGTGGGACAAATACTTGTGTTAGGGTAGCTAGGCAATAAATGAATTAGATCTTAAATTACTCTACCTTTCATTCTTGTTGTAGGCAATTAAACTTATAAAACATAAAATGAGAAAAATAATGTACCTCAGTTACACTTAAACCATACCCTGGAGCTTCACAAGTGTAGGTGGGAAGATAACGAACATTCTCAATGCCCATTTCACTTCCTAGAGGAACTAGTGCACTGGAGAACAATAGGTCTATGGAATTCAACTGAATCGTGTGTGAACACCTCAGTGATTCGTATGGTTCGACGTAGGGGCACCTCATTGCTCATCACTAATCCAAATCAATTTCTATGTTCTTAACATCCTAAAGTAACAAAAAATTAATTTAATCATTTATAAATGGTGGACAAAATTCTAAGCCAAAATTGTAATAATAAAACATAATTTCATTGATCCAAAACTTCAAAATAATTAAATATTACAAAAATTACATAATAATATACACAATTAATTTTAAAAAAATTTAAACTCTAGTCATAAACAAAAGGCACTACATTAATAATAATAATAAAGCTTGCTACTAACAAGGTAATAAAAGTTAACCGATAAAAAATTTGTTATATTTTTAAAATACTTATATCTTATGTCAAAAAAGATTATAACATTATTATTTTACAAATAGATTCCATGTTCTCTATATGGATGCTAAGTTTAATTGGTAAAGAATAACCAGCCACAAGGACATGGTTATTGCCTTCTGTTTTATCCCAAGTCCTTCTTTCAAAAAGGACTAAGCCTCTGTCAGGTTAAACCACAGATTATGGTCCGTCTCTTTTTAAAAACTTCCATTTAAAGTGAAGCCTGGTTACAACACTATCAACATATGGCAAACTAAAGCATATGCACTTATTGGTTTCTTATTATCATCCATAAATGCTAACCCATGCTCATATATCATCAATAGGTGCTTATTTACCATCAAGTGACACAGCTTTACATACCGTAATCAAACCAGCTCTTAACATACAATATCAAATATTCACCATTTTATCTTTTAAAAAAACATGTACTTTACCAATTAGGGCTGCCACCCGTCTTGTGAGCCTTGGCCTGTCATTGCTTCTTGGACGTGCGGCAGTGGATTTGAAAGGCTAAAGCCGTCACAGTGGCTTCCGCGGAGCAGCCCCAATGTCAACGTGAGTGCATATCAGAAAATACCAATACCAAGGATGGTGGTACTGGCAGCAGTTTCAAAAACAGAGCTAAACTTGGTAAAAGAAAAAAACATAATCCAAGACCAGAAGCAGTTAAATTTGCCCCTCAAGAAGATCGGATACCACCTCCTTGTAGAACCCCAGCAGAACCACCTCATTCTTACACAAGCTCAGCCCAAGTTCAAGCAACCGAGGATCAGCACAGAATAGGCTGGTGCTCATGCATCAAAACCTTTGCAAAGGATAAACAATGTGGAAAGAACTAGGGCATTCTACATTTCATTAAAGGAAGAACGTGGTGACCAGCGTATTCTGCCATTTTGTGAAATGGAAAATGTGCAAATGCAGAATGGACTAGTCAAACCCTTCTAAATGTGCAAATGCATAATGGGCTAGTCAAACCCTTCTAAAGAACAAATTACGGTAGTGACCAGCGTATTCTGCATTTCTTCTAATCGCGAATGCCCTAGTCAAACCCTTCTAAAGAATAAACAATGTGGTGACCAGTGTAGATGAAGAATGTGCAAATGGAGAATGCGCTGGTCAAACCCTCCTAAAGAATAAACGATGTTGTAACCAGTTTATTCTTCTGCATTTTATGAAACAAAGAGTGTGCAACACTGCAAGTACTGCAGAACGCGCTGGTGCTTGCATCAAGAAGGACAAACAATGTGATCAGCGTATGCATAAATGCAGAATGGGCTGATTCTCACACATCTAACCTTTGTAAAGGATAAACGATGCGGTGATGATCAGCACATTCTGCGTTTTCATCAAATTCATGGAAGCCCAGAAGCACGCCTGCGTCTTCGGCTACTAATATTTCAGACTGATGCAGCCAGAGATTGATCCTCATTTAATTTTGGCTGTTTCTTAAAGGACGGGAAGGCAATAATCTTAAGATGAAGAAAACAAGGCAACGACCAGAAACCTTGAATAATACAGCTATGATCATGAAGATCGAGACGAAGACGGAAGGATAATCATCGTTGAGGGCAGAGGCGCCATGGATACAATGGTTACTTTTGAGAATTGGATGATTGCCTTTCACTTTCTGTTTTTTCGGTTTTGATTTGAATGGTGCTTCTATTAACAAATACTTGCTTTGTTCTGTATTTGCAAATCCTTTAATTTAGTTAAACATTGTTGATGCTTAGAGTAAAACTCCTTGTTATGGATAGTGTGCTCCATTTCCTTATTCATGACCTATTAATACATCAACAAGAATGTACCTCAAGAAACATAAGCATGGTTGAGTTAGTTATGAGCTGATTATTAAATACATTGAATTATTAAAGGGCAACAAATATTATCTCCATAGGATGATTAATATGAATATAATAACAATTCCACATAATAAATTATCTATATAAATCTGGATTGCTCAAGTTCATTAGAACTCTTTTAACAGATTTCTTCCTTTTTTCCTGCTTCCATAAGTTTTACTACTATAGTACTTTCTATATAGTGTTATGTAATCTTTTCATTGTTGTAATTTTTTTCTCCTCTATTCTATGACTCAATTTTTTTGGTGGATCATTTCTCCTCTAAAGGAATCTCTTATGCTCTCTTAGTCTCTCTAGTTATGACCATAGCACTTCTCATAGTTGTTTTACGTAGTACAAATGAGTATATGATCTATCCATTTGATTTGGTTTTGGTATCTCCATCTACTAATGCCTTGGTTAGATATTCTTCATCTCTACCTAATGCACCTATGCTAGCATCGTGCTACATCTAGATTCATCTAATGATCGAAAAACCAAATGATTAGACTTGGGGCAAGGGCCTTACTAAAACATCCTAATACTTAGTAAGCAAAATAATTGTTAAACATGGTAGAATGGAAGTAGTGATAGGACAAGAGAAAAATAAATCCTTGGTAAGTCCCAAAATATTCAAACTAGCATTAAGAATGATGTAATAGAATCATATCTAGAGGTTCAATAATCACACAGATAACATGATAACTCGATAACAATGAAAAAGCAAACTACAAGTCCCCTTTACAAGCAAACTATAAGATGTAAATTCAATTTAAAAGAGATGCACAAATTCAAAGTAGAACAAGAACAACTCTAAATAGATCACAATCTAGGCCCTAAAAAACTAGCACTTCAAGCTCCTCAAGCATAACTCAAACTATTTGGACTTTCAAGTCTACCTATAAACAATGAAAGAAAACATGAATAAATAGGGAAATATTACAAGAAATGCCATTAATATCGATAGAAAGAAACTGTTGGCCAAAAGATGATAAGTTGGGAAACTATTGACAAGTGATAATAAGAATCAATTTATTCAACAAGAGTAAGTTATCATTCACAAGATCCAATAAGTGTCAAAGAGTCTACCTACAACCACCATCAACCACCATCAACCAAAGAGTTTAGAAACTAGCACCATTATACCTCGGATACTATGTGAATCAATTGATATGTGTAGTTCCACTAATTTTCTTATCCACATGTCTGCTACATTTTAGTTTTCATTAACACTTTTGATCAACAATCATAGTCAACTACACATAGTTGTCCCAAAACTATGATCATTCTGAAGAAGCCCTCCTCTCCAAAGGATAGTGTAGCAAGTCCTAACCTCCCTCTGTAATTCAAGTTAAGTTCCATCAAACATAAAGTCCATTATTGCAATCAATAGAGGGGATACAAGAATCCATCTCTAGGGTTTCCAACTACCTATTAATCTCTTTATCCTCTAGTTCTAGCTCCTTAATATTAATTATAATACCAAAAAACTTTCAGCAATTCTAAACAAATCAAAAACCAACATTTATATAAGCATTAATATTTCCAAGTATCAACTAGATCAATTAGTGGTAAATAACCATAAGATTTTTCAGAGATATAAAATAGAATGAGACCTTCCAAATGACATCTCTCCTAGATCTAGACTCTCACTAAAATATTAGAAAGCTAAATTCAACCACAAACACAACCCCATGAAAAGCATCAAATAATTTTGAAAAATACATAAAAATTTTATATATATATATATATATATCTCTCTCTCTCTCTCTCTCTCTCTCTCTCTCAAACCAACCCTATGACAACCTCAAATTGACAAAACAAACACTCTTTCACCTTAGATCTAAAAAATCAACATATACATAAACTCGGAATAGCATAAAAACCTTTAAATAAATTTGGAAAAACAAATAAAATTTTAAAAAAAATTAGATCTCCTCAAATTGAACCCCATGGTGTACTAAAAATTATAAATCAACATCTCAATTATTATAGATCTAGCAAATCAAAAATACCCTAAATAACTACATAAAAATCAAAATCAATATGAAACCCTAATGATCCTCATCACTACATCAAAACACCACAAAACACATATGACCCTAACCAACAAGGCATGATCTATAAGAATGATAGGTAAGATAATACTACCTATGTATTTTGTTACCTACATGCTACTTCCTATCTAACTATAAAACCTCTACTACCATCGCATGCTCCTAGCTACTACTATAACATAAACCCTTCAATGCTTCATACCTTTCACAATACTTAAAACCTCTTAGCTATCCACCATCATCTACCCATCTGATTTCTATCATATATCAAATACTCTCATGGGTTATTAGGATTTGCTCATAAAAGCACCAAGTTAAATTCCTCTACTAGCATGAAGCTTCTATAACTAACTTAAGACTTTTTGTTTTGGATGTAAGACTTAATGATAAATTGACTTAGAACTTCACCTAATCTCATCCTACATTGAATCATGACACTGTCATCTCTGAAGCCATTGTAAGTCAAGTCATCATAAGCCAACAAAAATATGAGAAGAGTCATTTCCAAGATAATAATAAACTATGCCAAGTTATATCACATGCCACATAATGCTCCAACAATATCCATTTATCATTCCAATATACTTGACTACATGGCCTTTCATGGTTAGTGCATATTAAAACATCTAAAATAAAATTAATTAAAAATAGGAAAAAAACTCCAAACATTAAAATAAAACTAACTACATGCATCACATTGCCCCACACTCTTGGCTAATCATAGCTACCACTATCGACAAGGGGTGTAAACAAGGTGCAACACATAGGTTTGAGTCACAATAACAAATTACTAAGAGGTGCTTAGTTAAGGGGTATTACACTCATTCATGCAATGAATGTTGATCTTTTAATCTTCAAGGTGCTTCATCACCAACCAATCAACACACCTTATGCTAGCCCTACCCATTGTTTGACCATGAGCAACTGATACTACACATGTTGTCATGATGCCACATATCATCTGGGCTCTCTTACGCCTCAATAATCAACTTAAATAGTGTGTCCCACATGCATAATTAGTAATAATCTATACTAAGCTAACTTAAGCCTCAATGAATCACATGCAACACACATAATCATAATACTCATGGTCACAACAATCTATGTTATTTGATCCCACATATCACATCATACATGTAACATATAATAGCACAAACCAATAAACCAATGACTGGTAGTGAGGGTATAGAATCATCTTTCCTTAATTCGCAAGTGTAATCATGTAAATACAATCATGAGTGATGAGTGGCGAGATACCCCTACACTCAACCATACGAAATGAGCGTCACACGTGCGATCCGGTCAAACTCCGCAGATGGACTAGTTGTGGCACCTAGATAGTTAGTCTTAGGTCACAGTTCACTGTCTTCCCACCTAGACTAGTTTTGCATATGTCACGTATGGTTTAGTCTAGATGAGGTGTATGATGTGTTCTAATCTATGCTACTCCTGATGGCAGTGGAAAAGAATATTAACTAAGCTAAGCTAGGAGGAAAAGGGTAAGAAAATCTAATCTAGCCTAAGTGTGACGAGCAAACGATTCCTTGATCAACCGTACACATCTTGGACTTCGTGCACGACTGCCACTGGGACTACCAAGCATAGGCCTAGGTACGCCACTGGGATTACCAAGCGCAGACCCCAAATACGCCACTGGGTTACCAAGCGTAGATCCCCCTAGCTACACCACTGGGCTACCAAGCAGTCACACTTAAATGCTCGTAATCAAGTCGTACTCGTTTCGCTTCTAGGAGTTTAAGGGTGAGAAACTAATCGCGATGAGCAATCGATTTCTTAACTAGCCGTACACACCCGTAGATGCTCAAAGTCAAGTCGTACTCATACCGCGCTATGAAAGCAATAAATAACATTAAATAAATAACAATAAATAAACTAAGTGAATGCTGCAATGATGAAGTAATTTCGATCTTTATTGCCGGTCATGTGCGTGTCCAAGTACAACACACTCGAATAAAGACACCGTACAATTACATTCACCACACTGCGGGCAGACACGGGAAAAATTCTAACTTTGGAGGGATCAAACTGCCAGAGCTTCGCTACTCTAAAACTGGGATGAAAATGAGGGAGAGCCGCCTCTTATTTATAGAAATAGCGGCTGACTGCGATATCGCGTACGCGATATCGCAGCCCATGATATATCGCGACCCATGATATAACGTGGGTGCCTTAACGCAACTGCCAGCAATATGAGCAATTTCATGTCTCATCAATGAGCATTATAACTTATAATCATGTCCCATATATGAAATCCATGTTTTCATGCATTCTAATATGTAATACCATCTACTATAAGACTCAACAAACCACTTAGAAGTTAAGAACCATGCACATGCAATCATTACACATCATCAATAGCTTATTTTGGACATTTTCTATTCTATCATGACTTGATCATTACTAGACCATGTCTTGTAATAAGCCTTTTCTTATTGGTAATGATCTAGTTGCAACTCGCAGTGGGGTTAGGATCCTCATCAGAAACTTAGTGGCAACCCATTGCAAGTCATGCTCTACTAAAAACAAAAAGCCGAAAAATGCAAACTACCATTGGGACCTAGTCATGTGGGAACTATAACTTGCATGCTTATCTTGAATAGCCATTGTGATCCAACTATGAGGTGACTCTAACTTGTATTAACTCTTTAAACCTTATCATTACCTAGTCGTGAGTTTAGCATGAACCACAACCTATGCAAAATTCTAAAACAGACATTCCCAATAACAAACAAACACTTCCAAATCATGTGTACCAAACCTAGTAGGACTCCAAAGTTCCACAATGGATTTTTACAACCCACAATACACTCCATAACACATGATAATACATCATGTGTATAACTTCTAATCTCAATATATAGAATTCATCACATATACTAGGTACAAGTTGGCATAACCTTGGTAAATATAACCAACTTGAAATCTCAAACATTTGATCCATCTAAAAAATCCATAATTCTAAGGACACAAGTATATATACTAAACCTAGAATAAGAAAATAAGGGAAAGATAAGGAAAGTCCATTAATCAAACCCAAAGATAATGAGAGTTCAAAGTAACTATAGAAATCTCAAAACATGAACAAGACTTCATCCTAGTCAAACTAGCACCTAAACACAAGCACCAAGAACAACAACAAGCCCGAATTTAGCGCCTAAACAAATCCATGAGCTCTTAAATTCATAAGAAAAACAACAAGGATGCTGAAGAAAATTTTTTACAGAATGGACAAGGATACATGATCAAAAAGGAAGGGCAAAGAAATGTGTTTTATGTTTTAAAAATATAAGATATAAAATATATTTATAATGTACATGGAGTAATTTCATAAGTCCAACCAACAATTTTGTAGCCTAACTAATGCACATGGGATTTGCCACCAATAACTAATACATGATGATTGCAAATCATAATTAGCATTGCCTTTGAACCATTATTTAGAATAATACTTGGCCTAAAGAAAAATTAAACAATGAAAAAAATATTAAATAAAATTTACATTTCTATATATTTTTTCAAAGTTTATGATTTAATAATCAAATCTAATCTTTAGATGTAACTTCAAGCTACCCAAACTCCTTTCAACCTTATCATTATTATATATCCAAAAGGTTATAAGAAGAGCTTAATATTGTATTTCATGCTAGTAACAAGAAAGATGATGTTATATATCATAATTTTGTTAGGGTAATATAGAATTAGCTTCTCCCTACTCCATTTGAAATATTTACTATTTTGCTAAAAGATCTAATAAAATATATTTTATTAATACGTGAAACATGCCCTTAGGTTGGTGGCATAGCATGTGCAATGACATTGATGCAAGGTTTTGGATATGGTACCTTTAAATAAATTCTCTTATTTTAAAAAATTTTAAAACTATAATGACTATAAATTTTAAAATAGTAAAAACTATAATAGCCTAATCATGGAAGGTAGGGATCATATCATTTCATGTTATGTTATATGTAGTTATCTTAGGAAGGTGACATGCAAACTATTATGCACAATCCAATTTTCATAAACTAATAACATGGTATTCTTTAAACATAAACAAATATGATTTACGGACAATCTAATTCCCATTGTCATAAGACAATATTTGTTTTTTTAACCAAGAGGCCAACTACCAATTATTCATTAGTAATGCTAAATAATATTTTGTCCATAATTCTCTAGGAAGCTTGTTGGTAATACTAAATAATTTTCCATCCATAATGCTCTATGAGAGCCTATCCATAACACTACATAAAATTTTCATTTATGATGCTAACATATTTGTTCTAAGTAAATTTGTGCATTTTATGTTTATGTCTTCATATTGCAATGCACAAAGAATGAAAGGGCAAGGGAAGCATATATGGAAAATAATAATCCATGAGAATTCAAAAATATTTTGCAACATAAGATTTAATATCAAACTTGGAATTAATTATACTTCTCATCATGTAATCATAGCAATCTAACCAAAATTATCATGGAAAACATTGAATATGGTAAAATGGCAACCTGAATAATTTTTAATACATTAGATGAACTAAAATTTAACTTAGTTTTTATAAAATTCTCTTAGCTAAATTATAGATATATATTATAAATATATAACTAAAATATGATTGTTTTTCACAAGTGCAAACAAAAATACAGCTAATCTTTATCTAGGAATACAATACAGTTATTAAAAATAGTAGTAGTTATGGTAGTCATAATCATTGTAGCCTTTTTGTATCATTCTAGTCATGGTAGTCATCATCGTCAAGCCTTGTACCAAATCCTAACCTCTTCAAGCGATTGTGCTCATGCTCAAATGAATGTACCTAAAAAAATTCGTTCATAGGAAATTGTATATGTTTTACAATGAGATGCTAACCTTATCCTCTACCTAGGCTTGGGGACTAGCTTGTGAGAAGTTCTTAAAAAAAATACTAATCATCTTCATCATTCAAGCCATATGCCAACTACATGAGGTTGGTAATGAATGTGCCTAAAAAAAACTCACCCATAGGAAATGGTAGATGTTGAATAGCAAGGTGGCAACCTAATGTTAATCCTCCTCCTTTACTTGAGCTTCGAATCTTGCACATTTGAATAAATTCTCTTAATTTAAAAATATTTTAAACTATAACAATTATAAATTTTAAAGTTTTAAAACCTATAATAGCATAATCATGAAAGATAATGATTATATCATTTCATGTTATCTTATATGTAGTTATCTTAGGAATGTGACATGTAAAATATTATGCACAATCGTCATTAGGCATAATATGTTTTAATCTAAGATAAATATGGTTATTTTTCATAAATGCAAACACAAATGCACCAAATCTTTATCTAGGGTAAGTATAATATGGTTTCTTAAAAATAGTAGTAGTCATAGTAGGTATCATCATTGTAGCCTTGTCCCAACAAAATGGGATCAACTTTTCTATTAAATGATAGTGCTTTTTGAGAACCACTTCAAATAAGGATGCTTGAAAAGTACTAATCATTATTATTCTAGTGTCATACCAACTACATGAGGTTGGCAATGAATGTGCCTAAAAGAAGAACTCGTTTATAGGAAATGATGTGTTTTACAACATGGTATGAATCTCAGGCTAACCCTCCACCTTTACTTAGGTTAACCAATGTGTCTAAAAGAACTCATCCATAGGAAATGATAGATGCTTTACAATAGGATGCCAACCTAATGCCAGCTTTCCTCCTTTTACTTGAAGGACTAGCTACTGGAAGTTCTTGAACAATGCCATAGGAAATGATGGATGCTTTACAATAGGATGCCAACCTAATGCCAGCTTTCCTCCTTCTACTTGAAGGACTAGTCACTGGAAGTTCTTGAACAAGGATTTTAAAAGTCAAACCAAGTTGAAACAACTCAAAATTTCAATAATATATTATAATAAAATATCTTTATTTTAAACATTTAGAGTACCCATAAAAATGCATACATGCACCTTTAACATAAAGATATGTTGTGTTCCATTTTCATTAATGGAGAGTGGATAGTGGCCCAGTTGGATGTTCTTTTCCAAGAGAAGAAGTGTGGACCCAACGTCACAACTATCAAAAATATGGAGACTGGGATTCAACATGCACGAGAGCATGACGACAAACTCTCTTTCTCTCTCTGCCTCAGATACATTACAAACCTTTTTAATGCAAGAGAGAGTCGTTTACTTTACTCCGTCGCAAGCTGGCTGGCCAGTGGCCACGTACAAGTTTCATAGACCACGCCCAGTCCCATTCTTCAATTATACGCAAGAGAAAAAACAAAAGCAAAAAAGCCCTGGGTTGATCACAACACACAACACCATGACAGTGTGAAATCGTAATAAATGCAGCAAAGCGAAAAACATTTGAGGATGAAGAAAATAGAAAGAAGAAAGGAAAGAAGGAAAGGCTGGCTGGCTGGCCAGCCAGGGAGGGAGGGAGAGAGCCCGTGCATGTGCACCAGAAAACAAAAAACAAAAATTAAGCAACAGAGAGACCAGCTGTCAGGGGCCACGACGACGTCACGCGGCAAACACATGGCGAGAGAGGGGCCGTGATTGGGCAAGCGGCGCAATTATTCACAGGCCGCGGTGTCGGAATTGCACCCGACAGGGGCGCCATGGCCACCGACTTTAATATTGGAACGAGTCAACGTGCCCGCGCTAAACATGCGGAGAGCGCGCTGCAACGTCCTGCCTGGGAGCGACACGGCTTTAAACCCTCGTTGCCCGCCATTGGCCCACTGCAGCGGTGGCGTCGTCGTCGTCCTCTGCAGCTGCAGCAGCACAGCCTCTGCAAATGGCAACGCTGGCGTATGGCCCCGGATCACCCGGACCGGGCAGGGCAGGGTAGCCACCCCACCCCACCCCACCCTCATGTTACCTGTTGTTACGTATTGTTACCATTGTTATTAGTAATGTGGTGGTGTTTGTTTTTGTCAGCCACCCCACCCTACCCTCATGTTATTGTTACCCATTGTTACCGTTGTTATCATTGTTATTAGGAATGTGGTTTTGTTTTGTTGTTTTGCGGTGCAGTTTGTTTTTGTTTTTCCCCACCATTGTACAAGTTATTGGGAGTGTGGTTTTGTTTTGTTGTTTTGTGGTGGAGTTTGTTTTTGTTTTTCCCCACCATTGTGTGCCGCAACATTATTAGCTCAACATTAGCATGGTGTTGGCTGCCCTAGACAGCCCGCTAATGTTGATGTTACCATTTTTGTGCAAACGCAAATGTTGATGATGTTGCTTGATGTTACCGCTTTTGGTTTGTTACTGTACTGCAATGCATTAGAGGTCGCTGGCTTTCAGTTTTTTGAGGCTACAGTTTATGCTCGCTGGTCATGATGGGTGATGGTGATGCAGGGTTTTTGTTTCGTTTCTATCCGCTGCTGCTGCGACGCTCGTGCGCCCGCCTGAGCTTCTTTTTGACTTTGGCCGCCCCTTGGGATTCCTTTATTTATTGCTCCTCGGCACCCTGGCCCTGCCATTTTTCTCCTCATCTTCACGCTTTAAAATCCATCCATCTCCCTTTCTCCGCCTTGCGTCATTTCTGTTTGTTTCGGTTTCTCTCGCAAATCAAGAAAATCCGGCCTGAGTTTCTTGATTCTTCTTCGCCTCCGCAGAATTACTAGGGTTTTGCAGTCGCGGTCGGTATGCGAAAAGTGTTTGTTGCGTCTTTTCTTGTTTCGGTTTCGTTTGTATGCGTTTTCGTTTCTCCGGAGGGTTTTGAAACGTGTTTTTCTGCAGATTGAAAGGTAAGAAAAATGAGTTCGAACAAGAATCTCACCTCCAAGAACTGGCCGAGCCTGTTCCGTGCAAAAACTGGCCCGCATGGGTCAGGCTCCTCCAGCAGCAGCAGCAGCAGCAGGCCCGCGGACGGTAAGTTCGGCGGCATCGTCATTTTCTTTTTTGTTTCCGTTCTCAAAACGGTTTGTCTGATTCTTTCGCGCATGCTTGTAAGAATCAACAGACTGAATTTTCGCTGTTCGGAAGGTAAGGCAGGCTCTATCATTTCTGTGCTTCGAAAAGGTTTTGCTTTCATACCTCTGCTTGATTTAAGTTCGAAGGTATCAAGGTCGTAGGTTTTTCATTTTCTCATTTGTCAGTGGAATGGTATCAAATGGTATCAAGGTCGTCGGTTTTTCATGTAGAATGTGAAAGCGTTGTGACTCGGTATCGAAATCTTATTTGCAATCCGGATTCAGATCATGAGCGTATGATCTTCGGCTTTGTGTAATTGGCAGAAAATCAGCGATTTGTATTGTTCGGACTCTCCGAATAAATAAATAGATTTAGAACGATCGGCGATTTGTGTTGTTTGGACTTCAAGAATGAATAAATTTAGAACGATAGGTGAAAGCGTAAGTAAATCCTGGGCTTCTATAGTTTATTACGATGAACCGTAAATCAGAGATTGTCACTTGCATGATATGCATAGTTTATTACTTGGTTACATATGTTAGAGACTAATTTCATGCTCTCTCGCTAAAGATTAATGTATTTTTACCTTTTTTGATTTCAATATTTTTTTTGTTTGTTTCATTCTTTTGTCGATTATTTACGAGTGTTTCAATTTTAAAATGAACACCGTATTATTCTTCTGATTAAATCTGACGTTGCCATGTTTGAGAAGTTTGTGTACTAGGACTCTGGGTTTTCTTCCTGTCCGTGACTGACCCTTTCAAACGAATCTATTTCATGTTATTTCTTCTGATATTTTAACGGTTGGCTAATGGAGTACGGTGCGGCTGCTACTAAAATCGGCACTGCAGTGTTTTTGCATATCTAGGTTCTGCATATCGTTGACCATTTTGCTAATATGTGCATGCTTACTTCGGCACTGCAGTTGCTGCATATCGGCACTTCTACGTTCTGCATATCTAGGTTCTGCATATCGTTGACCATTTTGCTAATCTGTGCATGCTTACTTCGGCACTGCAGTGTTTTGCTGCATATCTAGGTCAGCACTGCAGTGTTTTTGCATATCTAGGTTCTGCATATCGTTGACCATTTTGCTAATCTGTGCATGCTTACTTCGGCACTGCAGTGTTTTGCTGCATATCTAGGTTCTGCATATCGTTGACCATTTTCTGTGCATGCTTACATTGGCATGTCGTTATTAGGGGACAATTCTCTGTTAATCAAATCAATGAATCATCACTTCTTTACGATTTGTTTACTTCTCTCAATCGATTTTGTGATTTTGTACTGTCTAGATTTGTCAGCCACTGTTTTTTGTTTTTCAATTGCTATTTTAGCCTCATTTCTGCAAACGGCATTATTGACTGGAACAAGAGCTTTAATTATTCCGACAGACCATTTTGCTAATCTGTGCATGCTTACATCGGCATGTCGTTATTAGGGGACAATTCTCTGTTAATCAAATCAATGAATCATCACTCCTTTACGATTTGTTTACTTCTCTCAATTCTTTATGTCGATTTTGTACTGTCTAGATTTGTCGGCCACTGTTTTTTGTTTTTCAATTACTATTTTAGTCTCATTTCTGCAAACGGCATTATTGACTGGCACAAAAGCTTTAATTATTCCGACAGATTTGTTTCAGTTTCAGTTTCAGAAAAAGCTCTTACAAAACTGTACCACTGAATGAATGTGAATGCTGTCCTGGGTAGCTCCGAAAGTGCACGAGGAGAGGAACCCTGAGCCGAAGCCGCGCTGGAATCCGAGGCCGGAGCAGATCCGAATTCTGGAGGATTTGTTCAACTCGGGAATGGTGAATCCGTCTCGGGATGAGATCAAGAGGATCAAGAATCGTCTACTACCGTATGGCAACGTGGGGGACGCGAACGTCTTTTACTGGTTCCAAAACAGGAAGTCCAGAACTAAGCAGAAGCTTGCGCGCGGCTCACGCTCTCAGGCAGTAGCCAATGCTTCTGCTGCTGTTACTGCTGAGAAATCCACCAATCCTGCGAACGAAGAAACAATGGCACCTTCTGCACCTATCAGTGGCGCTGCTGCTCCATATATTATGCAGCAGCAGAACTTTCTTCCTGGAGAGTCTTCATCTGTCTTAACTTCGACTGCTGCTGCAACAGCTGAGATCGGTTATGCTTCTATGGCGAACCAGTACCAGAGCTTTCAGTACCAGGCCATGCAGGGTGCTGGCAGCATGGTCAATCCTGGTATGAAATTGCATATGTATTTGTTGTTCTGTCATGGTTGCCTATAAATAGTTCTTGTCTTCTTGATGCACAGTGGAAAAGTAGGGTTTCCGGCACATCATTTCAGAGAAAAGTAGGTTGATTGATTTTTTGCCCTCTCGCCTGCTTTTTAAATTTTCCGGTGTCAGATCTCAGAAGGGTTTGCAGCTGTTCATGTTTATTTTCGCTCGGTGTCGCATACACATGGAACTCATTTTGGCTGTCTGTGTTGAGGCTTAGATGTAATGCTATCATGCTTTGTATCATAGCAGCCATAAAATTTTCTGGTGACCTTGTTGCATGACTTTCAATTCCTATAGTTCTCAAATTTTTTTTGTTTGTCTAAATCCTTGTTCGACAACTTTCATTTTTCATTTGTCTAGTGTATCATTTGTTTGTTGTTTAGCTTTAATAGCTTATTTAATTAGGTACAATGTGTGAATTTTGCAAAAATGGTACAGCAATCCAAAGCTGATTTTCTAAGTAAAACGTTCTGTTTTTTATATTTTTTAGTGTTTGGATTTTGAAGTTTAAAAGCATGATGCAGAATGATATCATTTGGTTTTTGTTATAAGCCTTTGACATTCCGTGCTTATGTTTTGTATAATCCCTAATGACAGCAGTGTTAAGTTTTTGAAACACCATGCCTAATTATGGGCGATAGGATTGCTCAGGGAATAGAAAGCTGTAAGTCTATCATGCAAGTCAGTGTCTTGACTACCAAAATGCATTTACTTTTGGTTCCTCCAAATTTGGATTCTTGCTGTATTTTGCTCAAAAGTCAAGAGCCGCAACTATGGATTTTTTTCCCCGAAAAAAAACCCCATGCAAATTTCAGATATTAGTTATTGCTACCTATCAGCGTAGAGTGGTTTTCGAATAAATGAGAAAGTCGTTACGGTGTTTTGATTTTAAGCTTTTTCTTTCTACTGACAAATGTTCTTTTCTACAGATGTTTCGTATACCAATATGCTGAGCTCAAATCTGCAGGCATCGGTAACAGTTAATATGAATGGGCATACATTTGATGTGCCTCCAGCACCACTGGATGTGAGGTCTCTGTTTGGTGAGAGAGCTGCAATTTTCGATGTCACTACAAACCAGTTGCTTCCCATGAACGAAGCTGGTGTAACCATGTGGCCTGTGATGAATGGTCATTCATATCTGGTGGTTAGTTCCTCTATTTCCCTAACTTTCCATTTCATCACAGAAGACTGCAGTCTTTTTCAAAACCGCTTTTAACTAATTGATGTGTTTGTTTGATTTTCAGATTGATACGACTGGCTTTCCGAACATCTAAATATCAGCTTATGTGTGAACCATCTGCTAGTAAGGTCACACAATTTTGAGTATCAAATATCTGTCATGGAGATAATATGTCTCAGTCCTGGTTAAGTTCTCAGCTTAGGCAGATTGCAGTTTACATTTTTGAGGAACTTGCGTTCAGACAGTTTCTCAGTTTTGGTCATGCAGCGTAACAGCAATTCGTTGTTTAGTTTGTCTCAGTTTAAATACCCTGATAATACGCTATGTGCTTTGACTGTTATCAAACAAATTTACGGATTAGATCTTTGTTGTCTGGTGAAGTTTCCGTTGCATGGGTTCTGTTCATATCCGGCTATAATTTATGACTGTTCTGCAATTGCTCCATATTTTATCTGTCTTCGAAAATGTTTCATTCGTGATGGATTACGTGGTACGGAAAAATGGAAATGCATGCGATTCAGTTCCCGTTAACGTTTTTCAGCTGTTTGCTGTCATCAGATATTTCTTGTCTTCATGTTTTTACCTTGTCGGAGAAATGCAGTACCTGATGGCCTACATGGATATATTATAAAAGATAATATGTAGGATATTTTTTAAAATAGAATATGGAAACTATGGTATTCAGCTTGATCGGCCTCCGGAAAATTTTGGCGTTACTGTCCCGTGTTCACTTGCTAATGTTTGGCAACTTTGGAAAATAATTTTAGAACTATTATTGAATCAAATTATTTTATTTTTTATTTCCACGGTATATTCAAGTACAGGTTATTTTATAACCAAATGGCTTCGTATCAATGCATAGTGGAGATTTAAAAATACTTATTGCTGAGTTATAAAGTTCTATGGGCACTATATATCTTGGGGTGTAGTTCTATGGGGACACTCCCTAAAAATGATTATTGCTTAGTGAGGTCATTGTTCACTTGGTTTGAGTTTGAGCATGTAGTTTGTGATGTTTAAGTCACAAATTTGATTTCAAAGGGTATGCTAATGTGCTAATGTGACTTGCTGGCTATATGTGGGAGGGTAATTGTTTTGGTTCCAACACTCAAAAATATTATTTTCTTGCATTTTTTTATTTTGATAATAGATAATTATTTCCATGCATGTTGGCTAGACTTTAGGTTTTCTTAGTGACATTTTTTTTAATAATCTTAAGGGAGCATGAGTGAAGTACTTAGTTTTGGGTGTACCTATTGTTAAATTGTTAGCTTGTTTTTTAGACTTTTAATTTGAAAGCTCCAAGTTGTAGGTTTGATTTTGGTGGGCAATGCTACATTAAAGTTCTAATTAGACTAGATATACGGAGGTGTACTTATATTACAATTATTTCAAGGTTCTAACATCACCACCCATACCTACCCCTTCTCCTCCCACCCACCCACATTTAGACATGTTTTGTCTCATTGACATAGCCTTTGGGATGGCCAAAAAGTAGTAGTTTTAGTTTGTAGTAGCTAGATTCTATGAATTTTATTTCTTGTTCTGTGTGTGATTCATTGACTTATTCATTGTCTTTATTCAAGTGGTTATGCTTGGATGTACATATAAACAACAATAAAGATTGAGACAAATTACAACAATTTGAGTTAGATTAGACTTACTTTGTTGTATTTATTTCCCTATGTTTATTTACTACTTTCTAGTATAGTAATAATAAGGTGTTAGCCTAGTGGTAAAACTATTGATTTATCATCATTGGTTTAATTCTATTAGGCATATTAAGCAATGCTTTTAGAAGGAAAGATTAAGGTTGTCCTCACAAGTTATAAAGTTCTAATTAAACTATATATCTTGGGGTGTACCTATGTTACAATTATTTGGTCGTTCCAACAACTTTCTAGGATAGTATTATTTACATTTCTTTGCATGTTAAACCATTAGTGGATTTGGTAACTCTATGGATACTTGGTATAGCTAATGATGTGCTAGCTTGGTAATCCTAGTGGTTAGCACAAATATCAAGAAATGTGATAGCAGATTGAGGAACGAACAATCATTCATAAGCTAGCTTAGGATTTATTTTCTTGTTATTGGTTAATTAGATAAGTTAAATATTAATTCTTTGTTTTACTAAGAATCAAATCATGGATTCATCAACATCATTTGTCATGTGCCTAGACTAGACTTAACCATACAAGATAAAAGAACCATTACTTCTAGATATATAATGTATTTCTACCATAGATTACAACACAATCTATCCTAATGCTTATAGATTGTAACATTAGGTATTGGATATACTTGTTGCCCATCACTTAGTGACATTTTTTTTTATAATCTTAGGGAAAGCATGACTAAATTACTTAGTTCATAGCCTTAAGGTTAACAATTTATCATTTACATGAAGAGCCAATAATATTATGGGAACATTTTATTTATTGAATTTGAAAATAAATGATTAACATTTGAATGCAATTTTTAAAATGTAAATGATTCATTACATCTCTTAAAATGGAATACATGATCACTTAATTAAGTGAATGAAGATCCTCTAATCTTCTCTACTTACTTATATTACCATAGGTTGATGTAACAAGATTTTTGGATGTGTTGTAATATAATGTTAAATAAGTCTCATATTAAAACTTTTTAGATTTGTTAACTTCTTTGATGTTTACAATAACATCAATGGATTATTTTTGAAAAAAAAAAGATCTCAATTATGTCACAGTTGTGTCGATTGAGCAAATGGTGGATCGCTTATAACAAACTAAATAGGTCACATATAAGGGGAATCTTATCATACTATGTCATCTTGTTATGCCATTTATTCATACTCATTCTCATCATCCTAGCCTTGTTTCAATAAAATGGGGTTAGCTACATAGGTTCTTTTCTCATTCACCTTTATGAAGAGCTATATCTTTGTTTATTTGTTGATTTTTTAAATCATCTTCAATCATTTTTTCCCATATCTTCTTTGGTCTTCCTTTTAGTGACTTTTCTAAAACAATGATCTAGCAACCTTTGCTGAGGCTCATTGTTTGATCTTCTCCAAATCATCTAAGCTACCATTCTTGTTTTCAATATTCTAGGTTGTCATTCAAAGTTTCCATCACTAGACTCACTTCTTTATCCGTACTTGTCCATGATGTGGGAAACCATGTCTACTTTTACAAGATCTAGGTGATGATGTTACGCATCATTTCTAGAGGATGCTCTAGTAAGCCCTTGCTCATTTTCCATGGCAACCAAGCCTTGTGATTACTGCGCATCACATCTGGGAAATGCCCTAGCATTTGTAAAATTTGAAAAAGAACTCATCAATGAGATTTGACAAGGTTTTACAGATGGCTACCAACCTGATGCTAACCTTCCTCTTTTCATATCTGGCTTGGAACCAAAATTGGTGGAGTTGTCATCTATTCATACTATTATTAATAATAAGCAAAAAAATTCAAAGTACATCACATACTTAATATTGAGTAGAATAAAAACTTTCCAATTTTAGGTGTTTACTCATGTGTACAACATTACAAATAATGCTTTGAAAAATCAAAAGAAAAAATTTAATCATTAGTAAGAGGATGATCCCAATTCTAATAACATTTACGTCACTTTCAACAACTATGCTTGAACTTAAAAGAGAAAAAGTGTTTGAGGTAGTAATAGAAAGCTTTGGGAAAATACCCAACTTTTGTATGACAAGAAGATCCAATAAAATATGATGCATACATTTTCCATCATATTATCCATCATGATTGATCTTATGTTAAGAGTCTTTACCATTACCTATATTCCACTTGTCAACATGAATTTTAACCTTTGAGCTAATAATATTCGTATTAGATAAAGAAATATCTATCTTACAAGCTATATATTCAATCTAATTAATACTTTTTGAAGTAGTAGTAAAAATATTCATAGAAGCTTCTATTTTCTCTAGTTTCCTTATTTCCATTAGATATTTTTATCATTCACATTAACTTGATTTTTTATATTTTCAACTTCAAATTGTTTTGTATATTGTTAATTTCAACAAACTTTTTTCTTTTCCTTAACATCTTTCTTATTGATCAAAAAGGATAAAACTTAAACATATGTGCTTCATGATGATAAAAGTTGCAAGAACTAAGAAGATTATAATATGTAATTAGCTAAATATAAGTCTTCCTACCTACTTATAATACCAATTCCTTTTTACGATTAAAAAGGTTGATTTTAATAAAAAGTGTCTATGAAAACCAAATGTTGTAAAAACTTGTAAAAACATATTCCATATGGTTAATAAGACTAAGAAGACTAACAATTTCTTACTTAATTTTTAAAAAAATTTATGAAAGATTAAATAGCTTGACAAAACATGAAAATTTAGAATATTCTTCAGAATGAACATCAAAATTTGGAGTCTACTTATGAATGATTAGTACTTCATGCTTATGGATAAATAACTCTCTATCTAGGGTACATTACACCATCAAAGCATTACCTAGCTCAACAAGTAGAAAAAAAATAAGAATAGGGCATCTTGAAACTGAAAATTTTTACTTACATCCATTGAGACCCTTTGGATCTATTTGCCTAGTTTCAAAACTCCTTTTACAAATATTTTTTAAACTTATAGCTCAATGTGGCCTAGTGGAATTGAACCTAATACTTGGGATTATCAAGCCAAGACTTCTACCGCTAAGCTAACTCAACATTATCCACTAGAATCAAACCCAAGACTTAGAGCTTTCAAATCAAGAGTCTTGTCACTATGCAAACATCTCATTGTTCAAATATATGAGAATATAGCATATCCATTCAATAACAAAATTTTTATTACATCACCTAAAGCCACAATGCTCATCCTATCAAGTAGGATCCTAGAAGAGTTGGTGGATGAAAAAAAGCCTAACTTGTTTAAGCGGTTGCACTTAAGCTTGAACCCAAGTCCTAAACTTCAGAATCAAACACCTTACTCCCCCCCCCTTTTTGGAAAAATATCCTTCATAAGATATGAATAAAGTTACCATTTTAGTCTCTTAATTAGTAACTTAATCATAGCTTGAACTTAGAATTTTTAGTTAAAACCCAATGAATTACAAATTAAGATACCATAATTTTTATAAATAATAGTTTTATAATGTAATTAATTTAATGTGATAAACTATTTTAAATTCTCTTATCCATTAACCCATTGAATTTTGTAAATGATATTAAATTTTTATATTGTAATATTAAAAATAAAAATGAAGCATTTTATTGCATCTATGTATAAATTTTGAATTTTAGGAAGCAAAGGATAATTTTGAATTATATAATTTTATTAAAATATAATTAAAAAATAACAAAAAAAATTTACCTTGTGATGAGAGCAGTTACTCTAGCGGTTACTCTCGTAGCTACTCTAATTATTAGAGTGGTTACTCTAACGGTTACC
>MNCI01017048.1:98684-116251 GCA_015680685.1 Gnetum montanum | reverse complement strand
TAATCTAACTCCTATGAAAGAAAACTACAAGATCTTCCCTAAAATTAACTAAAAGATGCCTAAGTGTGGCAGAAGCACACTTATTTATAGGCTAGAATAGACGCTACGTAAACAAGGCTGCGTATACGGGGCCTAGTATATGTAGCCTGCCTAGTATACAGGGCCTAGTATACACAATCCTCGATAACCAAAATTCATTAGTTAATAAAGTAGGTCACCAAAGAGGAGGGTTAACTTAGAAAAAGAGAAAGTGCAGAGGAGTACAACTGCAATCCTTCCATCTGCAAGAGGGAGGTTTGATTCTGTGACAGCAAGAATGAATCCATATATGATGAGGGGATGCATAAAAAATCCTTGCCACTTCAACAATTCCAATCTGAAAAAATAGCCAAGGTTTATCAATTAAGAGACTCCATGGATAGCAAATTTCAAGCTATCCTCAAAATTGCTAAAGAATCCCAAGAACAAGGTAGTGATCATGAGTGCAGGAGGCACAAAGAAGCTAAACATGTGTACTAAAAAGGTAAGGGTAAATTTGCTACAATAGAAGAGGTTGTAGACAGTGAATTAGATTATGATCGTGGATGTGATGTCTACCAGTATAAACATCCTAAGGGATGTTGCTCTATTGTGTCACATCTTTAGAAGTCTAGGATGTATGCATTACATCCATGACTTTCACAAAGGAAAACATCCAAAATGTTGCCTTATCCTCAAGGTAATATCAAGAAATTTCACCAACAACAACCATATTATCCAAGTGGAGCTCCCTTACAACTATACGAATAGTACCAACAATGGTAGCAATCACAATCATGGGTGCTTGCACCACCAAGGAAATAATACCCTTACTGGTAGCTTGATCCATATGGTTACCATGTTGAGCAACCCATGTCTTCACCTAATTCTTTTAGTCACATTTCTAATATTCAGGCTTACTACTATCCTTCTAACTATTATCAAACTCCATCTCCACATGTAAGAAGGGATGCTACCCCCTATCCTTATCCTCCTCCTATCCCTGCACATACTCCTCCTTTAGTTGCATAGCTACCACTTGCTTCACCAATGCAGGGTGAACTACCCGCTCAACCGCAACAACACAATGCTACAAGGGTTATTAATTTGCAACCCAATCATCCATTGGAGGGGTCGAATGCCCAATCAAATAAAAGACCTTTCTTTCAACCCCATAGTCCACTTAATCCTTCACTTACATCCATGGTTGACAACCCTAACTCTTGCCTCTTCCTCCATATCCAATTCCTTTAGGCCTTCTTCAAACCAAACTTTGCCAAGGATCCATATCGTAATGCTTACTCAAACTATGTTTGACTAGATTCATGTAGGAAACCTTCCCAAGAAATTAGCAAATCCTAGAAGTCCTTTGATTTATTTGTAGATTTTTGGGAATGAACCATGAAAGGCTCTTCTTGATTTAGGTTTTTTTGTTAATTTGATTTCTCATGAGATGTACACTACCTAGAACCTACCTCCTCTCAACAAGAGCAACATCATATTAGAATTGGTAGACCAATCCATCACTATTCCATTGAAACTAGTAGAAGACATTATGACCACTATCTATGGGTGGTCTTATCCTTCTAACTTCCTAGTAATCAAAGTGGAGAACTACAAAGGGGGCTTCCCAATCATCATGGGAAGAGTGTGGCTAAGCACCGTAGACACAAAAAAAGACATCAGAGATCTTTCCCTAGAAATCTCTAAAGAAAATGCATTTGGAAAGATCGAGAAGAAGAGAGTTCCATGCATCACATACAACGATAGCAGGTGTAATTTTGTGTAGAAACTTTGGGCCATCAAGTAAGCATCTATATCTACATGCAAGTAGTGTGCACTAGAAGTAAAAATTTAAAGGTGTTTGTATGCAGTAGCCACAAAACAAGAGGGCACCCAGTGACTGACCACTGATTCAAAAAGTAGCACACTATGCATGGAACCAGCTAAGAGCCTGACATGTGAATATGTCACAAGCATGGATGAACTAGAGCAAGTTCATCACCAACTCTCTAGTGATACAAACAATGATACCTATTGGGAAGAGTTGGAAATTCCTGAGAACTTCAAGCAATAGCCCCTTGAACTAAAAATGTTACCAACTGGAATGGAATATGTATTTTTGAAAAATAAGAAGCTACTTATAATCAATGCAAGATTTGATCTAGAACAAAAATATATGCTATTGAAGGTAGTTGAAAGATGGTCAGTAGCTTTTTCTTGGTCATATCCTGAACTCACAGGGATTGATCCTAGGATATGCCAACATCGCATTTACACTGACCTAGCCATGAAGCCAAAATGATTGCCACAGAGGCGGTTGAACCCCAAATTGAAGCAAATCATCAAGGAGGGAATTAAAAAACTCCTCAAGGTAGGGTTCACCTATCCCATTGCAGATAGCAAGTGGGTTAGTCCACTTGTAATTGTACCAAAGAAAGGTGGTAAGTGGTAGGTATGCATCAATTTTAGGCTATTGAATATGGAAACATTCAAGGATCACTTTTCGTTGCCATTTGTTAACCAAGTGCTTGATACAATATCAAGGTATTGCTACTACAGCTTCCTAGATGGTTATAGTGGCTATAACCAAATCCAAATTGCACTGAAGGACAAAGCAAATACAATGTTCACAAGTCCCTAGGGGCCTTTTGCATATCATAAGATGTCGTTTGGTCTATACAATGCTCTTACCACATTTCAATGCTTGGTCTTGAGCATCTTTCAACAGCAAATCAGTAGCAGTGTAGAAGTCTTCATCAATGACTTCTCCACCTATGGAGCTACATTTGAGCAAGCCTTGGACTAGCTTGAGCAAGTGCTGAAACAATGTGTCAAAACTAACTTGCGGCTCAATTGGTAGAAAAGTCACCTCATGGTCTAGGAGGGAATTGTACTAGGGTACAAAATATAGTAAGTAAGAATTAAGGTGGACCTTGAAAAAACAAAGGTCATCCAAGGAATAACCTGCTCGCCAGAAATGGTTAAAGATGTTTAGTCATTCCTTGGACATACTGGCTACTACCGATGATTCATAGAGAATTTCTCTAAGATCACAAAACCATTGGTTGAACTAACAAAGAAAGATGCCCCTTTTTTTTAGACCCTAGAATGTGAAAAAGCATTCCAGCAACTGAAAGAAAATCTTGTGGAAACTCCAATTCTACAAGCACCTGACTAGTCCAAACCATTTCATATTATGATAGACGCATCGAATTATGCTTTGGGAGCTATGCTAACATAGTTAGATCACAAGAAACTTCCATACTACATCCACTACACTAGCTGAAGCATTATGGGTGCACAATTGAACTACACCACTACAGAAAAAGAATTGATGGTGATGATGTTTTCTCTATAGAAGTTCAGGCACTATGTGCTTGGATACAAGGTGCTTGTGCACATAAACCATAGTGTCATCTACTTCCTAATGAATAATCCAATGGTGAGCCCCCATGTCATACAGTGGATGGTGATCTTGCAAGAGTTTGATCTTACAATGGTAGATTAAAAGAGCATTGAGAATGTGGTTGCTGATCACTTGTCTCGGTTACGATGGGATGACAAAGAGGAAGAAAGTCCATTATCTGATACATTTCCTGATGAACTCCTCTTTGCTGGAGCAATAACTAAATAAATTCCCAATGAGCCAAAATGATATGATAACATTCTCACATATCTTCTCACTCAAGAGATGCCACAAGGGTTGGACCACCGGAGGAAACAACAATTTCTTCACTAGGTAAGGCACTTCATTGAGATCAACAGACACCTTTACAAGATGTGCATCGATGGCTTGGTTCGTTGGTGTGTCCCTAATGCTAATCAACTATGTGTGCTCCAAGATGCTCATAAAGGTGCTTGTAGAGGACACTATGTTGGGAGATGCATGGCCATTAAAATCTTGATGGCAAGGTACTATTGGCCAACACTCTTCAGGAATGCTCACCATTTCATCCATTCTTATGAATGATTCCAATGGGATGGTGGAATGGCTACTCAAATGGAGGAACCTCAACAATGGATTCAACCATTAGAATCATTTGACATTTGGGGCATTGATTTCATGGGTTCCATCACGTCCATGTCAAATGGAAAGGCATACATCATAGTCGCTATTGACTATTGTACGAAATGGGTAGAAGTAGAAGCCATCATCAACTGTACATCTTCTACTGCTACTCAATTTGTACAACAAAACATTATAAACAAGTATGGTGTGCCACATGCATTAATTTTTAACAATGGAACTCATTTTATAGGCACTACTTTTTGGAAGCTTATGCAATGCTTAGGGGTTAAACACAAATTCACAACACCTTACCATCCCCAAGCTAATGGTCAAGCTGAGGTTACTAATAAGGAAATTACAAGGATACTAACAAGAACTGTTAGCAAGTATAGGAAGGATTGGAGTATAAAATTGAATGATGCCCTTTGGACCTACCGCTTCACTTGGAAACTTCCTATAGGCTACTCTCCCTATGAGCTTGTGTATGGAAAACTACCAATACTTCCTATTCAACCTGAACTTCATATACTTTCAACAGCTTGTGACCTTGACCTTGACTTAATTCTAGCCCAAAAAGAAAGATTAATGATTCTTAACCTGCTAGACAAAAACCGATTAGTGGCCTTATCATCTAATGAGTTGCACAAGGCTTATAACAAAAAGTGTCATGACCTAAAAATTAGAAAAGTTAAATTTCAACTAGGAGACAAGGCTTTCTTCTGGAACCCCATACATGTACCTCAATGAACTAAGGTTCAAATGTTGTGGGAGGGATCTTACATCATTTACGAGACTTTTCCTTCAAGGGCCATGATGATCTATAAACCTAAGAGCCTAAACAAGAAACAGCTAGTCAACATTCAACAAATTAAACCTTTCCATGAGCATAAGCCAACTAACACAAAAACAACCTCATTAGATGGACAACTATGCTCCATATTTTAGATCTCCTCTTTTCAAATTAGTCATGGGGGAGATGGCCACTCATGCTAACCATTCAAGTGGTCCACAATTTTCAACTTTTTTGTTTTACACATTTTTCATTTTCCAACTCTTTGTTTTACAGGTTCTTTGTTTTACATCTTTTTTTTATGGTATTAGTCTTTTCTAATTTTTGTTTCACACCATCATTAGTACATTTGATATTTCTTAAATAATTTAAACTTTCTTCGATATTTTCTTTTATTTGATGTGATTTTCTAACTTTTTGTTAATAAGTGCCAGGTACATTGATAATGAATTACTTGATGATGGTATGTAGTATTTTTGTTATTTGATTGTTGGTGTTTGGTTTCTAGCTTTAAATTTCATTACAAATAATTAGGACATGGTTTCTTTTTATGTAATAAGTAGTGAGTCCACAACATCCACCCATCCACATACTCTATGGTTTTCCTTGTTTTGAAAATGTGTAGTCCCTTTTTCATTAATCAAACTTTAATAAATTTGTGACTTTGGTAGGTTTTAGAATTGAGAAGGATTCAAAGGTTTGAACAAGATGTGGCTTCTAGGGGATTCAGTATTTTTTGTACTTTTCTATTTTCCTGGGTTCATGTGTGTTTCCATGAATTTCTTACCATTCCGTGCTAATCAATAAAGGAAGTTGAATAAGTCCTCGCATGGTGTGTTTCTCATCAAAAAGAGAGAGAGAGATGGGAATTCAAAGCACACCCCTTGGACAAAATAAATGCATGTGTCTTTGCATGGTATGGTTCCCATTTTAAAAAAATAATGGGAATTCAAAGCACACCCCTTAGAAAAAATAGATGGGCTACAAGCACTAATTATGGGACTCCTCTCCTCTAACCAAGGCCCTTCCTCACTTCCTACTTCTCCTCTAATTTGGAATAGTGGTTGTTATGTGGGAGCACTCTTGTGTCTTAAGGGATGGATTGGTCTTAGAATGTCAATGTGAAGTCATTGAAAGTGATTGGTTTTGGTCTAGACTAAGGATGGATCCTATCAAGTCATTTAACCACAAAATTCACAAGGGACTTCATGTGACCATAATTAGAAACTCCATTCCACCCTCTCTCTCTTATCCATCTATTCTTTCCACATTCCACCTCACTACCGATTTCATGTTTTGGTTCAATGTCCTAGTTTGATGTGTTGGAATTATTAATTAGTTACTTCCAGGTTTTTGTACTTAACCTTATATAACCATGAATCATCCATGGAGCCCACAGACTCTTTGGTTTGAAGTTATTCAAGGGCATAAAAGGCTTATGCCTACTTTGGGGAGGATCCACTTGCATATCTTTTGGCTGGGTTTNAGCAGTCCATTAAATTTGAAAAATTTCAATACAAGGAAATATTTGAGGAGGGTTNACCCTTAAACATTTTTATAATCAAATTCTTTTTGTTTACCCCATCAATGACATCCAATTATACACATCTTCATAACAATTTTTAGTGAATTCTTCTTTTCATTGTTGTGAATTCTTAAACCCTCCTCAAATATTTCCTTGTATTGAACTTTTTCAAATTTAATGGACTGCTTAATTTAATTAATCATATTTGTCAGCCTTCTCGCTAACACTACCAAAGAAACAAATCTACCACAATCACATCTTAGCCAAGTGTAACCATTGATGAGACAAGGCATTTAATAGTTATGTGTTACACATTGCATACTAATTCATGATCCTATTGTGATTGCAATTGGAAGCATGGACTTGAAGCAGGACTATCTTCACCAAGAATGATGCAACAGCACCACATAATGAGAACCATTCATGATCAAAGGATCTCTTCTCTCTTTCTCATTCTCTACTGCCAAGAGGTGTTGGATGTCAATATTCTCCAAGGTATTCACTCCTCTTCTCATGCACACCCACTATTATAAAAAATTGTAATTCCGTACACTTGAGCACTTAGAGTCTGTATGTTTATTTCATTTGAGTTAGTTTGTCATGTCAATCAATAATCCCATACCTAACCAATATGTTATATTGTAAAGAACTTGATCCTCGTCTTCTTCACTCGAGGATGATTTTTCATTCAATCGTGGGTGTATCATGAATCACCATTTGTGTTGGCCGCGACGTTAGGGCCGCAACATTGGGTATGCGACATCAAGGCTGCAACGTCATGTATTTGATGTTGGTGCCTAGATCTAACATCGGATGTCCGACATCAAGGTATATTCCCCAAGTCTATAAATACTATGCCTATGCTCCTGTTTTGAGTTAATTTTTGAATATTCTTAGTTTTCAATTTTCAAGCAAGGTAGCAAAGCTCTTGCAATTCATTTTTCTTAGAGTTAGAATATTTTCTGAGTGCCTGCATAAGGAGTCTAAAGTGTGTATGATTCTTTGTTCAAGCATTGATGTACCTAAGCACAGTAGTGTGACAAGAATAAAATGAACTCTTTTGACAATCCTTGCAACACTGAGAATAGCTTAATATTTTCTTTATTACATTTTACTTTCTTGTTCTTTACTTTAATGCATTTCACTAAGCAATTTATTTTTAGCAATTAATGAACATGCGCATGACCACTTTGAGCATTCATATAGTACTTGGTAACCCAGAAACACTTAACATTTGGTAGTCCAATAGTGCTATATGTGTTCAAGATGTGTTCAAGAAAGTGGAGCGGTTACTTGTGCTAGGCTAGCTAGGCAATAGACATTAGTTTCAATCTACTCTACCCTTTGTTCTTGGGCATTATGTGCGATCTAGTCAAATTCCATGGACCTATAGTTATCTCATACACTAATTCCTCTAGAAAGTGAAATGGCATTAAGAATGTTTGTTGTCTTCCCAACTACACTTGTGAGGCTCAATGATATGGTTTAAGTGTAATTGAGATAAATGAATTTTTATTGTTTTATGTTTTATGAATGTAATTGCCTACAACAAGAATAAAGAGTAGAGTAGATTGAAACTAATGTCTATTACCTAGCTAGCCTAGCACAAGTAACTGCCTCACTTTCCTAAACACATATAGCAGTGCTAGGCTACGAAACGTTAAGCGTTGTTGGGTTACCAAGTACTATATGAATGCTTGAAGTGGTCGTGCTGGTGTTCATTAATTGTTAAAAATAAATTGCTTAATGAAATGCATTAAAGTAAAGAACAAGAAAGTAAAATGCAATAAAGAAAATATTAAGTTATTCTCAACATTGCAAGGATTGTCAAAAGAGTTCATTTTATTCCTATCACACTGCTAAACTCAAGTACACCAGTGCTCGAACAAAGAACCATACACACTTTAGACTCCTTCTACAAGCACTCGAAAAATATTCTAACTTTGAGGAAAATGAATTGCAAGAGCTTCGCTACATTTTTTGAAAATTGAAAACTAAAACTATTCAAAAATTTACTCAAAATGGGAGCCCAAGCTTGGTATTTATAGACTTGGGAAATATACCCTAACGTTAGACATCCGACATTGGATTTAGGCCCCAATGTCACATACACGATGTCACATACCTGACGTTGCAACCAACACAAATAGTGATTCATCACTAGATCATACTATTGTAACATCAAAGAAGGAAGCTTCATTAACCAAACCAAAATTTAGTTCTTCTTCTTAGATGTCTCTCTTAAAAATTTCTTATTTAATAAATCTTAAAAATAATTTTTTTACCTATCTAAAATTTTATTACCTTTTACCAAAATTCTTTCATTCACCTTATTGATGCATTTGATATGATCAATGTCTTTAAACTTCTTATTTCTAATTTTTGCTAATTTACATATAGATTTTTCTCCTTTCTTTGTTCCTTGTTTCTTCTAGAAATCATCCAAGGTCTTATGGATGCCTCATGAGGGGATTGTCGAAGCCCAAAAAATAAATAATAATATTTAAAAAATTCAAGTACATCATATCATTAAAAAGACAGTCCAAAAGAAAAAAAAGCCTTTTTCAAGTTTTCATCCTTACAACCATTCCTCAAAAACCTCTTTTCTGGGATAGGAAAAGGATCAAATTTTTCCATTATTTAGAAGTACCCTCATGTGTTTTCACTTCTTACTAAAGGGTTTCTTATAAAGAGAAGGCAAAAACTCTATGTAAAGATAAAAGAATATATCAATTAAGATAATGAATAAATAGCAAAAATATTTGAAAGCTTTCCATCCTTAAGCCTCCAAAACAAAAATAAATTAATTATTTAGCTTTTACTAAGATCTTTTTTACTTAAACTTGTTGCTAAAAAGTAACATCTTTGAGAATATGATATTTAACTCTTAAAGAGAGATTGTAGTTATGTTCTTTCTGTTGGAAAACAATAATACAACAAAGCTTCCAAATAGAGTAGAGAACATGCCATTGAAAACATTTCTATATGCAAAGATAAGAAATAGATAAAGCAAGCTAATAACCAAGAATGAATTCATTAATGCTTAGTTGAAAGTTGTTAGAAATTTTGGATGTCCATTTCTAAGCATGCTAAGCAACATGACACTCAAAAAAAACATGTAAAATTAAGTCTTCATTTCTACAAAGAGGACATTGAGGAGAAAAAATTCTCATGTATTTAAGACAATTGCAATATCTTAATAAAAAAGGCAACATAAAGAATATGAATTTTACAAAAGGTAGGTGCTCTCTAAGTCTCTGTCATTTTCCTCATCCAAAAGTGCAATGATAATTGCATTTTCTAGGCCTTATTGAATTTTTTATAAATAAAATCATTTTTTGTAATAATCTCATAAGAAACTTTGAAATTAAAAGGAAAAACATATCGTCATCCTTTCAAAAAATATTTGGAAAAGCTTGATATAAATTGTTGTCAACTTTAAATAAATTCTCAAGATCATATATTAATTTTTCAAAATTCTTTTTCCTCTTTATATTCAGACCATAGAGGCTAGAAGCTTCATTCCATGTAATCCATCTATCATGCATACATAGATAAGAAACTGTAGAAATACTAAATTTTCTTCAAGTGGTACACAATCTAGATGAATTAGTAGCCCAAGCTCTTTCATTAAAATGAGCCACCATGGGCTAATTTTCTGAAGCATATCTTTTAAAATTGTAATATAATTATAATTTTAATATTTACTAATCTTGCACCATGTCTTTAAAATTTGTTTAAGAATTGAGAAACTAAGAAAAAAATTGGCTTGAGGAAAAAGAAGGTAAGTGAAGAAAGTTATTAAAAGACCAATGTTATCATTCTTACATTTTCCTTACATAAGTGTATTTCTTAAAAGCAGCATCCAAACATCATCTCCATGAATGCATTATGTAATCCATTTTTCTACAAGAGTAATACCCTAGTTATAATAATTAATGAGGCCAAATCCTTAATTTTTCTTGCTACCAGTGCAAATATCCCAAGAAACTCGTAAAAATCTTTTCTATATTGCTTAGCAAACCAAAGAAACTGAAAAATGATATGATCAATTCTATTATAAGGAGACCAACAAGTGGAGTAATAAACATAAGTTAATTAAAGCATCTACTTAATAACTAAAGCTTTTTTAACAAGGGTGAGGTTTTTTTATTTCCATTTATTAACTTTCTTTTCAATTTTATCAACCATATAATTCCATAAATAGTAAGATTAGGCTCAAAATAAAAAGGTATTCTTAAAATTCTAAAGATATAATCTTTTTTCAAAATTTTTCAAGACTTGAGAGTATTCCACTTATCAATATTACCATTAAAATAAATAGCAAATTTTAGCCAATTCACACAAGAGCCACATAACATGCAGTAATCCTTTACTTTAGTTAAAAGAGCATTAATATGTTGCAAAGAATTATTCATTAAAAAAATCATTTGTAAAGTATATATTAAGCAATTTCATTGTAGATCATAATATAAATTATATGAAAGAAAGTCTACATCAATAATAAAAGATAGGGAGATATAGGAAAACCTTGATGAATTAACCATTGAAGAGAAAAGGAGGAACTTAATTCAAAATTAATAACAACTTAAGCATTAGCATTAGTGATTAGGGTATAGACAAGATAAATAAAAGAATAACCAAAGTCTAGTTTATAGAGATAAGAAATAATTATATTTCATTCAATTCTATCATAAGGTTTAACATAAACTAACTTAATAAAAGTAATATCATAGTTATCATTAGAAGTTCACTACATTCCCTCCCAAGTTATAATAACATTATTTAAAATATGTCTATCTTTAACAAAACTAGTTTTCTCAAGTCTACTTCTATAATCTTGTAAATTCAACAAGTCATGCATTTAGCTAAAATTTTATAAGTATTTGTAAGAAGAGTAATAGGTCTCTAATTACCAATATGTTGAAGATCTTCATTCTTAGGAAAAATACGAATCACACCTTTATTAATACCAAGAAAAAAATTTTCAATGCCTTCTTGGAAAACAAGAAAGAGATCAACTTCAACAATGTCCCAATTCTTCTTAAAAATTTAATTCAAAACCCATCAAAACCTAGAGCTTTATCATTTGTTAAACTAAAAGTTGCTACTTTGATTTCTTTCACTATAATTTTTATTTTAAGAATACTTTGATGCACTTCTATTATAAGATAAGGAATATGCATACTAGAGGATTGGAAGGATTCCTTGATAAAACCTTTATAAAAAATTTAATTTTCTATAAAATTATTAATAATCTTAGGATTGTAATAATGGAATCATTTATATAAAGTGAATCTAGTTTAGGTACTTGATTCTTTCCCTTTAGAAATTTAAAAAATTCATTTCAGGGTTCATCCTTAATTTTTAGCTAACCCACGTAACTTTTAGTGAGAGCACTTTTATCATCCAAACATTATTTAGCATAATGAGCTTTAACTATGAATTTTGAGTTTCAAAATCAAAGGGATTCTAGTCTAAAATAATTTGCATTTGCTTGACAGATTCTGCAAGATCTTCTTTAACTTGATGCTTATGCTTAATAAGTTTCTTTCTAAACTATCTAGCATAATTTCCAACTCAACAAGTAATTCACTACCACCAGTCAATCCAACAAATATCGCCAATACGTTTTTTCCCTACATTCCATAAAGACTTTAAAATAGTTTTCCCACTAGATCCTATGAACATATTAACATTCATACAAAAAAGCTCATGCTTTGAAAAGGAGTAAGAATTAATTTCAAAGACAAAAATGCTAATAAAAAAATACTTTTCTTGTAGACTTTTAAAAGAAAATGATGAGTCGTAATTAGATAGGATGCGTCAACAAGAATGCATTGACATAGCCCCATCAATGCATGGTTAGATGCATCTATGCTAATGCAAGCAAGGCCTATATAAATGCATGCACCAATCACATTTATGACATCTAAAATTGATAGCATAGTGATGAAGTTAAATATTTGGTCAAAGCAACATCATAGCAATGATGTCATTGATTTGATGTTGCTTCGCTTGATATATCATCGTTAATATGATGTCTCACGATGTGTGCATCCCTATAAATATGACACTTGGATGCATGATCTGATAACTTTCCGTTTCATACCTTACCAAAACTCTTGTAATTTTGTTATGTAGTCTTAGCGATAGAAGTGAATTCTCACAATCTGATGTCCAATAATTGAACAGAGTCTTTATTCAAACAAATTGTACTTAGGCATAGTTTGCAAATTAAAATAAAGATCTAGATTACTTCACATCAATGTAGCTTCACTTAGTGTTTATTATTTTTACTTAGAATAATGTTTCCTATTTTTTAACTTAATGTTTTACTTTTCCAAAGCACTTTACTTTCACTCATTTATAATAAGCAAAATGAGTACGATTGATTTCAAGCACTTAAGTGTAATCATTTGGTAAGCCTAGTAGTTTTATTACTTAGTACACCCAATAGCATAACACTTGGTAGCCCAATAATGGTTATGTGAAGCCTAAGGTATGTATAGAAAATCAAGACCAAATACTCATTGCCATAGGCTAGAGTAGATTTATATTTTTGTCATTACTTAGACTTAGCAATTACTTTCTTTTCGTTATGGCTATGCTTAGGAATATTTCAGGCCTAACAACATCATATATCATACACCTCATAGTGAGATAAACCACATGCTTAGATTTCACTAGCTCCACATGGAAAGATAGTTGATGAACCATGATTTATTAGGCTCTGATATTGGATCCGTGATATCGCAACCTAAATAATGGTATTGGATACATGATATCATGATTCCTATGTAAGCCTATAAATACACCTTTGGACGCATAAGAAGGGAGGTAAGTAAGGATAGAAGTAGAGTCTTTTTGTTATTTTTAGTTCATTTCAATTCTTTCCCCAGTGCATGCTCATAGTGTGATGATTGTAATTGTACAGAACCTTTATTCGAGTGTGATGTACTTGGACACATGCATGATTGGCAATAAAGATCGAGATTACTTCATCATTGTAGCATTCACTTAGTTTTAATTGCTTAATTTTTATTGTTATTTATTGTTTTCTTAAGTAATATTTCTTTACCTTCATTTACTATCCCTATTATTAAATGTGGAATGAGTATGACTTAATCATGAGCATTTAAGTGTGACTACTTGGTATCCTAGTAGTGTATCTAGGAGTGCTTAAGGAACATGCGCTTGGTAATCCTAGAAGTAGTCCACGAGGTTCAAGATGTGTATGGATGATTAAGGAAGGATGCTCATCGCACTTACGTTGGCTTATATTTTTCTTCTCATTCCCTATTAGCTTAAAACAAAGTTATTTTCCATTGCCTCTAGGAGTAGCACTAGCTTAGGACCACATCATACACCTCACTCTAGACTAAACCACACATGACAAAGTAAATACTAGTCTAGGTGGAAGATAGCGAACTGTGATCAACGTGTAACTATCTAGATACCACAACTAGCCCATCTACAGAGTTCAACCAAATCATGCGTGAATGCTCATATTTGTATGGTTGAGTGTACGGATACCTCACCACTCATCATTGACACCATTGCCAGGGACGGTGCTAATTATCTAGATTAGTTATATAATCTAAGATCACTAAAAAGAAGTAGTAACGATATATCTTTTAGAGAGAAACTAATTACAGATAAGTCACACAAAATTCATCACAATGTCTCTCTCACAAGATTATCACAACTCAAAAACTAGTAAAGCAATTCATTGGAGGACCAACGAATTATATGATGATGAAGATGAAGTTTAGAGTACTCAATCTGATGTAGGGGTCCCCTATGTACATAAACAAAGAAAACATCATCCCAATTCACAAATTCATAACCTACCTAGTGATGATGAACCCCTGTTGGCCACTACGAGCCTAATGCATATACAAGAGGTTGTTTGAATATCCCACAGGCATTATAAGGAAAGCTATCTACCTAGGCTTGCTTTAAACAACTTTTCCAAGTTTTTAGAAGGCTATGATTTAGACCTGCAACATCATTTACAAGGCTTCCATGATGCCTGTGTCTAGAAAAATATTGATAATGGGTGGCAAAAACTTAAGCTCTTTCCTCTAATACTTGTTGACCAAGAAAAAGTATGGTATAGGTCCTTAAGACCAAAATCAATTCAGCTTTGGCCAACAATGGTAGAACTCTTCAATGAAAGATATCAAACTTATGCAAAAGTGTTAGCCTTGAGGAGACAAATCCAAGAGTGGAAACAAGAGCAACATGAACCCTTGGACATGGCCTTATAAAGATACTATTTGTTGTTAAACAATTGCCCAAGCCATGGGTTCTCTGAGGAAAGGCTAATGTACCACATCATAGATGGGCTCCGTAACAGAACAAGGGAGACCCTAGGGATGTATGCCCTAGGTCAACTTTATGAGCTACAAATCCACCAATTCCAAGAGCTTATTAAGAGAGGAGAAAAAGAATAAGGAGAAATAGTTAAATGGGAGAATTTTGAAGGCCCTCAACAGGACCAAAATCTCAAAATAGTAAAGGTCCATGATCATGAAGAGGAGAAATCAACTCACCTCGAGGAGGTGGAATCATCTTTGCCAATACTACAATCACTAGATGAAATTGAGGGAAAGATCAATAAGATGACAGACTAGGTACATGAAAGATGTGGAGAAAATTCCAACATTATTAGAGGAAGAACCATGACGAACCAAGAAACAAGATAGAACACCACTAGACAATCAGAAAGAAGGGTTGAAGAAAATAAGGATAAGAGCTCAACTACAAACCACCTGTATCAATGTGACGTTTGCCTATACGATCACCCCAAAGACCAATGTCCAATCTTCTCACATTTACATGAGCATTGGGGAGGAATGTTACATCCAGAGTTTGTACAAAAATACTGTGTTCAGTCACAGTGGCCAAAATTCTGGTCGTGGCAAATTGGTCATACCCTTCATACCATTCAAACCCAAGCGCTTATCTGGTTCAACATCTTGTTTCTCCAACCAAGTCAACATCCTCTATCTCACCACATTGTTACCATTCTCCTAAGTATTATCAACCCATATCCTCTCCCACAAGATCACCACCTCATGTTCCTTGCACTTCTCCTCACCCTTAATATTCTCATCCTTCACCTCCTTCTACATCGCCACTAGTTGTGCCAGAAGGATTTTCACCACAACATCAACCCACAAATGTTACTTGTGCTACTACTATCAACTGCAATGGGAATCCTCCACAACATTGAAGGTGTCCCTTCTTTAGACATGATCATAGAAAGGGACAACATAGTTCCGAGACCACTACATCCTCCCACTTAGCACAAGTTTAACACTGTGATGCATCTTTCCCCTCGAATCCAATGCCTTCTGTTACCTTATCAAGGCCACCAATCAATAGTCCAACAACCATGCAGCCCAATGAATATAACCATGAAGGGAGATAGATCGATCCTTACATATCAATTTATGGTCACGAGTGTCGTAGTGGGTCAACTCCTTATCAATTAACCACCTCTTATAACTTGCCCCACTATGTCAATTTTAATCAAGTGTGTGAACCCCAATTTGGATATATTCCTACCACCACCTCAAAAGACACTCGATGGTTTGGATATGATTGATCCCCAACATTTCCAACATGCATGGATCCACATTTTTCATTTATTAATTCTAGCCATGCTCACAAGTTTAGTTGTGGGGGATATCCTTCATTCTAACAAGCAGAATTAATAAATGTTTTTCCCTTTCTTTAATTTTACAATTTTTTTCTAGTTTTTCATCTTTCAATTTGTTGTTTTATCTTTTTATTGGTTGGTTTATATTTTTTATTTATTGTTTTATCTTTTTATTTTTTTATGGGTAATCTCATCTATGAATAAAACACTCATGTGACTCATTGGTTGAGGTGTTGTTCTATGCTATCAAGTCTCAGGTAACTAATTACTTGGAGAGCAAGCCATCACATCCACCCCATCATTCTATTAATAAGAGGTTCTACTCTACGTACGATGATATTTTTTTCATCATGAAAACTTAAAAGTAATTTTGTGCTCATCATGCCCAAAGAAAAAAATGATGGACTAAGAGAGAATGGCCAAGGTGTGACATCAAGGGGATTTGTGGATTCTCTTTGGTAACATCTATAGGTGCTATCATGCAGCTAGTTTGTACTAAGATCCTTGTAGATTTAATGAAAAATGAGAGTAAGAGTAATAAAGGCACTCAATAGAAACTCAATGCTATTCTGGGGGTCCCACTAGAAAGACATGCACCCATGCCTGAAGGTTGGCAGCTTCTCCGGTTCACTATTGGAAAGGACAAAGTGCCAAAGTGGCTAAAAAAAAGACAAACCACACAAGAAAAGATCAAAAGAAAAAATTGTGTGTGTGTGCTGCAGATTTCAAATCACTCCTCCCTTGCACAAAATGCGAAATGATCGTATGCCTTGCTGTCATGATGCTTTTATGATTGTCCATCATTGGATGAAACAATGTGATGTCACTGATTGAATGAATGGACTTTGTCTTGATTTTAGAGTGATGGCTAATGACACATTAATCACATCCTACACTCAAGATTCATTGTCCCAATCTCTACAATCCCTTTTACAATTCACCTCATCTCACTGTTCATGTATTTGTGACTCGTGTCTTGTGTAGCATTGAATTCATATCTCATCACAGTGGTATCTACATGTGTGTGTTTTGTGCAACTAGTAGGGATTACATTTAAACCTTTTAGTGCCTATGGACATTTTTAGGCATGGTTACATAAGGGTATCATAGGTAGGAACCTACTTTTGGGAGGACCCACTTGCGTAACCTTTGTAATTTACATTCATTGCACATCATCATCACATCATTTTATACCCTCCGAGTACTACATTGCTAATGTTATTCTTTCCTTTATCATTCTTCTAATTCAAATGTTCTTATGCACCAAAACATGTCCTTTTTCCTCATCCTATTCATGGATTTCATTATCAAATTCTACTCCATTATACTTTTGGTGCCTTTCAATCCATTCAATGTTACCCTGGACCTTTTGAATTAACCTCAAATCCTTCATTTTTTGGCCTTAGAAATTCAAAAATTCTTTAAATTTACCAAGTACCTATTTTCAATGGGCTGTGATATCGGGTACCCAATATCAAGTCTGACACAATGTCGGGTACACGATATCATGTCCATTAAAACTATATATATGGATCCCCCTGCCCCCACCACC